>CM057231.1:81965175-82565175 GCA_029891385.1 Erythroxylum novogranatense | reverse complement strand
ACGCATCAGTAGGGATAGGAGAGTCCTCTGGGTATGCACTAATCCCTTATGAGCTCGAGACTCTCTTTCAGTAACAGTGATCGAGCTTGTAGCTTTCGATAGCAGCTGCTCCAGTCACAACCGTTATTAATCAATCAATTATGAAATTCATTTATCCCATGCAATCAGAATCATTTTATCGGAAACAGATATATAATTTTCGATCATGCCTAGCATGCGTTCACAATGGCACAATAACATATTTCAATCGATTCTAATTATCGAATTCAAATAGATTATTCACAATTCTGCACACCAATTCACAGTTACCAGTGATCATACAATTCATATTAACAACAGTTCACACAGAGCATTTAGCAAATCAGAAATTGAGGAACCAACTAGGTTACTCACCTGTACTTCCGAGCTACTGCCGAAGTCCCAACAATTATCCGTGGAATGAGTTCCATCGCTACCTCTATAACAGTCAATAATTTCTCATTACTAAATGCACAATCAGAATAATTCAATGATGCACAGGTCTGAAATAAAAGATGTACAATGCCTATTCATGACCTCCCCAGCACTAATTCCCAATTTCCACTTTCTGCTGTCAAAATCTAACTTTTCACTCAATTTATCAATAATGACTCATTTCATTTCAATGACATGTCACGGAACTCCACCAATTTCAATTCTAACATTCAGTCAATTTACTAAGTTATACTCATTTGGACATTCTCAAGAAAGTCTCAAAACCAGACTCATTATTTTCTAGATCAAAATTTACGCTTTAAACTCAGTTTCTAAAATCCCAATAGCATTTCCTTAATATCTGAATACTCACAATTATACCCCAATGATCAAGAAACAATCCTTAAGTGGCAATAGGAAACCATATTCACTTTCTTTCAATATTCAAGATCTCGCTCATTTGATTTCAATTTTTCTTTCTTAACATCAATTGTAGACCTCATTCTCTAGATCATAACAAATCAAACATCATTTCAATTGGCGGTCTACACCATTAGTTATGCCTCAAAAACTAAACCATTTCAGTTCAGAAAGAGGTCCCTCGCCGCGGCGTAAAAAGGGTCGCTTGCAGCGACGAACACCTTCACTTATGCTCGCCGCGACGTAAAGAAATGGACTCGCCAACAGAATTTGCACGCCGCCATGACGTCTAATCGAGTTTCGCCATGGCGTAGTAACTATTTACTCGTCGCGACGAGGCCCTCAGCGCACGTCGCGACGTGCGAAGCCCCGATCGTCTTCTTCGATTCTCTTTTCCCATTTCTCTCTCTAAAACTCAACCATAACTCACTCATAACTACCTCAATCTTTCACAATAAACATCATAAATGCAATTAATCATCCAATAAATAACATATATACAATTTACTTAAACAAGGTCTTCTCTTCAACACCCGAAAATCTCCAACTCTTTAACATAAACAGTTCTCTCTCCCAAAACCATATAAAGCTCCATCTTCTCAAGAGTTTTCGTTGGTCCTTAAACAAGAAGAAGAAGCAAGCAAGAGGAGAGGCAAAGATCAAAGATCACCAAGAGAAAGAAGGAGGATCGATCAAAGGGGAGAAGAATCATGCCCTAGGTGAAGAACAAGTTTTTTGTCAAATATGAGGGGATTTTGAAAACTTAGGGCATATATACTCTAAAAGCCTTCAACCTTAAAACCTTGCCACATGCCAATTTCCTCATAATACATTTAAATCCCTTCTTATTTCCAGTCAAATTCATTCTCCAATTTCAATGGTTCGACGAAATAATTTCTAAAATCATATATCTAAATTTCCATATCCATTGGACAGTTATTCCATACTATACAGTCAATCAGTCCATCATTCGAAGGATTTTCCGGTCGGGACTTTTTCTCGCGAATTTCTAGAAAAATTCCTAAGGGTCATAATCAACTGACGGTCACTTTAAAACATTTCCAATTCAACTATTCAGACCCAAATATTCCATAATTCTCAACCAGTTCACAAGCAAACATAATTATCTCGAAAATTACAAATCATATCATATCCACAATAAAACATAGATCATATCATTTTCACAATTAACTACCGGGAATGTCAAAAATGCATGTACCTATATATGCATGTGCCAAATGACTCATTCCTCTAAAATTAGAGGTCAAAATAAATGTTCAATTCAAAATATGAAATGCAAATTGCTAGCCTGTCCCAATTGACTAATTTACCTTTCCCATCGGGGATGAGATGTTACAGGTAGAGGTACAGGGCAGATTCCTCCAGTTTGTGAGCATTGTGACAAGAGGCATAGTGGGGAGTGTTGGCGATTGACTGGAGCCAGCCTTAAATTCGGCTCCATGGATCATCAGATCAGGGATTGCCCTGCTACTGTGAGAGCTCAGTCTGTGGTTAGTGCGAGATCAGGCAGCAATACTACGGTGCAGCAGAGTAGAAGTGGTAGATCCGGGCAGAGGAGCCGAGGTAGAAGTCATGGCAGAGCTGAGGGATCCTTTGTAAGGAATGAGGGTCGGGGCAGCCGACCACAGTCCCAGGCCAGGGTCTACGCCATGACTAGGTAGGAGGCCCAGGATTCTCCAGATGTAGTAGCTGGTATGTTTCTTATTTCTGATATTGAAGCATTTGCACTGTTGGATCCAGGATCCACACATTCTTTTGTTGCACCGCATTTGACATGTAGATTGCATGGGGATAGGGAGATGTTACAGTATGGGCTAGAGGTGAGTACACCTCTAGGTAGTACTACTGCTCTGGGAGAGGTCTGCAAGGGATGCTCGATCCAGATTGATCGAGCAGTGTTGAGGGCAGACCTTAAAGTGTTACCATTGAGAGAGATCGATGTGATTCTGGGAATGGACTGGCTGACTGCCCATAGGGCCATTATGGACTGTTATACCAAGGAGGTTGTCTTAGAGTCTCCTGGTCAGCCTAGAGTAGTATTCAGAGGAGTTAGTCAGGCAGTGCCAACCCGGATGATCTCTTTCCTTAGTGCTCTGAGATTGATGTAGGGAGGATGTGAGGCCTATCTGGCCCATGTTATTGAAACCAGAGTCAAGCAGAGGCTGCAGGATATTCCCGTGGTTAGGAAATTTCCAGATGTGTTTCCTGATGAGTTACTGGGTTTACCGCCGAATCGGGAAACAGAGTTCACTATTGACTTAGTTCCAGGTACTGCTCCTATATCTATCCCTCCATATGGGATGACACCTGTGGAACTGAGGGAGCTGAAGGAACAGTACATGAGTTACTGGAGAAGGGTTTTATCAGGCCCAGTTTCTCACCTTGGGGAGCTCCGGTTTTGTTTGTGAAGAAGAAGGATGGGACTCTAAGATTGTGCATCGATTACAGGCAGCTGAATCGGGTGACAGTGAAGAATAAGTATCCGCTGACTAGGATCGATGACTTGTTTGATCAGTTGCAGGGAGCTCAGGTGTTCACTAAGCTGGATCTGAGGTCAGGGTATTATTAGCTGAAGATAGCGGAGGCTGATGTGCCTAAGAGTGCCTTCGGAGCAGGTATGGGCATTTTGAGTTTTTGGTGATGCCGCTTGGGTTGACTAATGCCCGCTTTTATGGCCTTGATGAATAAGGTCTTTCAGCCCTACCTAGATCAGTTTTTCATTTTGTTTATTGATGACATATTGGTGTATTCGAGGAGTAGACAGGAGCATGCGGAACATTTGAGGATTGTTTTGTAGCGGATGAGGGAGAAGCAGCTTTATGCCAAATTCAGTAAGTGTGAATTTTGGCTGGATGAGGTAGTGTTTCTGGGCCACATTGTGACTAGAAAGGGTATTCAGGTCGATCCTCGTAAGATTGAGGCAGTGATGAAGTGGGAACTTAATACTCTTACTCTTGCTTTAATTCGACATCTATTGGACCCATTTCTAGAGCCCAATTTCTGGAGTACTAAAGCCTTGTGCTTATTTCCTTACAGGGTCCTTAGCTGTAACTCTACATTCGTGGAGAGTGCACGCTATTTAAACACCAAAAACATGAGTTGACTTATTCATATAAGTTGTAGCTTTATGACTCAAGTTCGTTTTGGAAGAAGAATCACCTCAAACGGAGTTGTATAACTCAAGTTATGCTAAAAAAACCTAAAAGAGCTCATACTCCAAAAATGATCTCCAAACCGACCTCTCACTTATTTTAATGCAAACTTATTCAATTTAACTCCAAATGGTACAAATTTTTGTAGGGAGAAAGATATATGTATTATAAATCTAATGGTTTAAGCCTCACATCAATTGGAGGTCGGATGAGGGATTTATGCCCAAAAGAATAGACTATGTTCACTTCCAAAATCAAAATGAAACTCTTTTGGCGCGATTATCATAACTTTTGATCTAGATGTCGGAATGAGTTCGTTCTTTGACCATTAGAAAGAAGACATCTAGATCTAAAACTTCATGAAGACCAGAAAATGAGATTCGGCCTCTAACATTTCCCAAAAACACAATCTTTCCCGTAGCTATCTGTTAAACGGACATCCATGTCCGTTTAACGGACACATTCGGGTGAAAGTGATCCAAAAGCTTTGAGAATGTCCGTTAAACGGACATGGGCAGGCTAAGGGGTGTTTTTGCACCCGAGGCTGTCCGTTTAACGGACATCCATGTCTGTTTAACGGACATGCCATTTGCCAAAACTCCAATACCTCTTTCAATCCATGTCCGTTTAACGGACATGTCATTTGCCAAAACTCCAATACCTCTTTCAAACATCTCACCTTCAACCTAACTGCATAATCACTTATATACTTAACAAATTTAATTTATTCTAAAGCATAAACACTTCATAACACTTCAAATTCCAAGTTCACTCACCAAATTCACAAATTACAACTTAATTGGTTTATCATAACTATGAATTCCAATCATTAATCATCGAAGCTATCATAAGTACAAACCATATAACCAGGATAATGAATTATAACTGTTATCTTCCAAATCTCATAACTTTTTACTCGTAACTCCAATACTTGCTATTATACCTCAATGGAAAGATAACAAGATGCTTTACAAATCTCATGAAGGATGTAAAAGTCAATTCCATCATTAAAGTAGGAAAAAACTCACTCAAATGTACTACTCATCTAAGAACCAATGTAACAGTGGAATAGCAATTATGAACAGTAACTGAATGTACTCCCAACCTCATAACTTCTTCATTTTAAGTCCAAAGGTGACAAACTCTATATCGATGGAAAGCTCTCAAAAAATACTATAATCTTCAAGAAGACACCTCCATTCAATTCAAACACTAAGATGGTCTAAAACCTAAGCGAAGTTTCTGTCAAATTTTGCAAAAATTTGACAACAACCCTTTTGAAATTTCAACTAGCCAAACTTCAATCTAATTACCATCATCTGCAAAAAAACTCAGTATTCACCATCTCTAATCCCCAACATCATCAACCAAATCCAAAAATCCCACAATAAATCAAATGGCAGCAAACGCAAACTTATATCTCTAATCATTTTCAATCCATCAAGCAATCCTCAACCTACTCTATTTACCAATTCCAAACCATACAATGATGCACTTGAATAAGACATATACAAATTACATGAATTATATTCAAACCCAACATTCTTGCATTTACATGAATAATATGAGTTATTACAATGCTTTAGAGGGCATTTAGCCCGATTACAACCCAAATGTCAAATGTCAAAGTACAGATTGAAACAAATCTCCAAAATGCAACCTAATACTTCATTTCTAAAAATGACTTCTAAAATAGAAACGTTGAAGTGATGCCTCAATCCCCATACTGTAACTCGTGTTCCCGCTCGTTACTTGTGGAGGGGGAAATGGGTGTGAGCTCGACGGCTCAATGGGTAACAGCTTAATAATTAATAAATAAGCAAAAACGTTCTTTATTTCTTTATTTTCAAAGCAATTTCGTATGATAGAAATCTTTCAAAATTTATCAAAACTTTTCACAATTCATTTTATCATTCATTTTCAAATCCAAAATCACATAGTATGGAACACTTTCAATATTTAAAACCTCTTGAAAAACTTATTTCTTCCCACAAATCACACATCAAGATCACATAAGCATAGTACCAAACAATATCACATACAAAAACAACATAGACAAGCATATCACATAATCACATATAAGATGGTTTGGGTGGATCCAAACAGGACGTACTACACATTTCCGCAGAGCAGTCATGTGTAGCCGTGAACACATGAAGGAGTCCATGAGGAGCTCCATTGCCACTAGCGGGCAGCCGGGAGAAGGCTATAATTTTGACAGGTGCACCTATCACACATGAGGGACCACCACAAACCCAAACAAACATGTATATCACATAATTCACACAATTCATGATCATTAGCCTCAAATGGCAAAATCACTTTCACATAATCGTTGAAATAACACATTTAAAATCTCTTTCACTTGATGAAACAAAGTAACAAACATTTCCATAAGGCATTTACATCAAAAAAAATTTATACATGATTAAACCATCATAAAAAGCAACTCATTTACAAATGAAAGGTCATAGGCAAAAATAAACACCTTCAATGACATTTATTTCAAAACAATTGAGTAGCCTATTATCTCAATCATTAAAATATTACCCACCTTAATCCTTTAGCCTTACAATTAGTCAATTTACCTTGCTTCTAGCTCTAATCACCTCTCTTCACCTTCATTAAGCAATAATAACCCAAATTAACATGATGATAACCCAAATTAAACATTTTTAGGAGAGGAAAGTATGGAGAAAAGCCTATCTAACTTTACCCATACCTAACTTAAGCTAGTTTCACTAAAACCCATCCATAATTCCAAAAGAAATCATATTTCTCTTACCTTAAGGAGAGACCCACGAAAATCCCCTTTTTCTTCCCATGGAAGCTTGATCTTTCCCTTTCCTTTTGATAGAACTCTTCCTTAGAGCAAGAAATCACAAAGCCCTAACCTTCCTCCCTCTCTCTTCTTCTTCTTCTTCTTCTTCTTTCTTCTTCTTCTTCTCCCGATCCGACTCTCACTCTCTCCTTTCTCTAGAAATTTCGAAACCTCTCTTTTTAAATGAGTTAGGAAAGTTTGTTTCCTTAACTCTTAAAACCTAAGCCTAAACGATGTAGTTTCATCAACCCCTCTTTAATACTTGAAAAATTCGTCCCCTCCATCCTCTCATCCAACCCAAAGCCTCTTGTCCTTTCCTTCTTGTTTTTATAAGCTAAAAGGACCAAAGTAGTCCTCTATGAAAGCCTTAGACTTTAAACACATTAGTCAACTTCCCAAATTATCCTTAATTCATCTTATTTCTTTTTATCTCTAACAACTAATTCAACTCTAATTTAAACTTAATCCCTCATTTAATCTCCATTTCTTAAGAGCTAAAACCTCAAAATAATTTAGACATACTTAATTAAAATAAAACAAATTTCAGGGGCCAACACTTCCCATCAGGGATTAGGGTGTGTTTTGATGCAGCATGGTAGAGTGATTGCTTATGCCTCAAGAAAATTGAGGTCTCACGAGGTAAACTATCCAGTGCATGATTTGGAGTTAGCTGCAGTTGTTTTTGCCCTGAAGATTTGGAGACACTACTTGTAAGGTGAGACATTTCAAATTTTCACTGATCATAAGAGTTTGAGGTATTTGCTGAGTTAGAGAGAGTTAAATTTGAGGCAGAGACGATAGAGTACCACCCAGGGAAGGCTAATATGGTGGCAGATGCTTTGAGCAGAGAGTCTCCCATCAGTGCAGCTCAGATTCAGGTATTGAGATTGCCTAGCTTGATTCAGTTGAGAGCTTTGAATGTGCAGTTGAATCTAGAGCAGGATGGAGCTTTAGTAGCCACTCTGAAGCTCAGACCGATGCTATATGACAGGATCAGGAGAGTTCAGGACAAGGATCCTGTTTTGGTGAAATTGATTGAGAAAGTGAAGTCTGATTCAGGTTCTGAATTCGACGTGAGGGATGGGACATTATGGATGGGGCAGAGGTTATGTGTGCCTGATGTGGATGAGTTGAGACGAGAGATTCTGGAGGAAGCGCATATGGCTGCCTATGCTATGCACCCTAGTACTACCAAGATGTTTAACACTCTTAAGCCACATTTCTGGTGGCCTGGCATGAAGAAGCAGGTGGCAGAATATGTCTCCAGGTGTATGATGTGCCAGTAGGTTAAGGTTGAGTACCAGGCTCTAGTGGGGAAGCTTCATTCGTTGCCCATTCCTAAGTGGAAATGGGAACGAATCACTATGGATTTCATTATGGGGTTGCCTAGGATGCCGAGGCAGCATAATGCTATCTGGGTCATAGTGAACTGATTAACTAAATCGGCCCATTTCTTGCCAGTGAGAGAGAACAATTCTCTTGATCAATTGGCCCAGAAGTATGTAACTGAGATAGTGAGACTGCATGGGGTTCCATCATCTATAGTGTCGGATCGGGATCCCATATTTACTTTAAGGTTTTGGAAGAGTCTGCAGTCTGCTATGGGTACCCGATTGAATTTTAGTACAACATTTCATCCTCAGACAGATGGGCAGAGTGAGAGGATGATTAAGACTGTTGAGGATATGCTTCGGGCTTGTGTATTGGAGTTTAGAGGAGCATGAGATCAGTATTTGGACTTGATTGAGTTTGCCTATAACAATCACTATCACAGTAGTATCAGGATGGCACCATATGAGGCTTTATATGGGAGACAGTGTCAATCGCCTCTGTATTGGGATGAAGAAGGTGAGAGGATAATTGAGGGTCCAGAGCTGATTCAGGATATAGTGGATAAGGTAAAATTGATCCGAAGCCGAATAAAAGCGGCTCAGGATAGACAGAAGAGTTATATGGATCAGCATAGGAGGGAGATGGAATATAATGTGGGAGACAAGGTCTTCCTCCGAGTGTCACCGTGGAGAGGAGTACTGAGATTCAGGAAAAAGGGCAAGTTAAGCCCTAGGTACATTGGTCCATATGAGATCATTGAGCGTATAGGACCTTTGGCCTATAAGCTGGCCTTACCGAGTGAGATGTCTCAGCTGCATAATGTCTTCCATGTGAGTATGCTCCGGAGGTATTGATCAGATCCAACACATGTGATACCGACTCAGGAGATTGAGGTGGCTAGTAATTTGAGCTATGTTGAGGAGCCGGTTCAGATTATAGGTTCAAGGGTTAAACAATTGAGGAACATGGTTATTCCATTGGTGAAAGTCCTATGGAGAAACCACTCAACTGAGGAGCCAACTTGAGAGACCGAGGAGCATATGAGGAGACAGTATCCTCACTTGTTCGATCAAGCAGGTAAGAATTTCGAGGACGAAATTTTTATTAGGAGGGGAGAATTGTAACATCCCATCACCGATGGGAAGGGTAAATTGGTCATTTGGGACGGGTTAGGCGAGAGTAAACATACCTCGACTTGAACATGCATCATATAACTTTTATATAAATATGAATGGTAATTTTTGCACATGCACATGATTGTATATGCATTCATGACATTTCCCGGCATATGTATTTATCGTGAAAAATGTGTTATTTGTGTTTGAAAAATTGAATTGGAGTGATTTATGTGTGTTTTTCATTTTTAGGGAATTTTATAAATTTTTATGGAATTTTTCGGAGAAAATTCCCGGACCAAAAAAATTGTCAAGTGGCAGACTGAATGGATTTCTGATACTGGAAATGACTATCCAATTGCACTGGACTATTAGATACATGATTTTAGGATTTATTACTTTGAGCCATTGGAATTTGGAGAGAAATTGGACTAGAAATTGAATTAAAATTAGAAAGACCCTTAAGATTGTTTTATATTAAGACAAGTGGTAAGTGACACATGTCACTTGCCTACTTAATCTTAAGCTTAATGATATATATATGTATATACTGACCTATCTTTTGGCAAGCCACTCATGATTCTTTCTTTGGAAGGTGATTTAAAGTGCTTCTTTCTTCTCCTACGTAGATTCCCTCTTCTCCTCTTCTTTGTGGATCTTCTTCTTCCTTGCTTCTTTTGTAATTTTTGCTCATCTTTCCTACCTTCGTTTACTTGGCTTTCTCTTCTTTTTAGTTCACTTAAAAGGCTAACATTAAACCTCACCCTCTTGAGAAGATGATGATCGTATATGGTGAGTGAGAGTTAGCAAATTTGGGATAAGTTGGAAGATTGGAAGATTTGAAGCTTTAATAGGTAAACTTTGTGTTTTATGGTAATTAGAAGCATTTATGGTGATTAATTGTGAATAAATTTCATAAAGATAGTGGTTAGATTGCTTGGGTATGAGTGTATGTATTTATGAGATTGAATGACTAATATGTGTTGAATTGGTTTTTGATTAGTTTTGATGTTAGAGTGATGGTAGTTGAGTGGCAAAATTTAGTAAGGAGAGTGTGTGTTGTGTGCTGCCAAAGTGTGAGTATGTATGCAAGTGAATGTCTTGATAAATTTGTGGATGATTTTATGGTTAAATTGGATGCTTATTGATGTGGTATTGATGTTTGCATGAAAGGAGTAGGGCTTAGTATGAAATCTGAAAAAATGGAACTTGTGTATGTTTCAGGTATTTGTTTATAACTTTTGATGTGGTTATTCTATTGAGTTGAGGTTTACTTTAAATTAAACTTAAGAAGTATGACTAGATTTCATATGAAGGAAGTTTTGTCCAATTCGGACCTTAAGGATTTTAATTTTGGCAAGCAAAGTGAGTTGTTAGGTCTTTGTATGAACGAAGATCCCAACCTTGTGACCTGAAACTTTGATGATTTTTTAATGGTTGATTTGGATTGAATTTGCTACTTTGGTCTTCATGAAAGTTGAAGATTTTTGTGTTAGATTTCTAACGCCACTAAGTATGAATTTTTTTTGATTTTTTACGTTGGAAGTTATGGTGTTTTAATGTTCAGATGGTCATTCAGCTGAAAATGTGTTTTGTGTGTAAGTGACTCTAAGTGAATAGGTTTTGTGCTTTTTGTGTTCTGATATTTATTTGGGACTGTTAAGAGTGAAATTGGCTCAAGTTACCTTTTGGAAAGTTGTAAAGGATTTTTTGTAACTTTCTAATGAGGTATCTTATGTGAATTTTGGATGTAAGTATTGTTAGATAAAAATATGTAAAGTTTTGTTATGGTTTGGGTTAAATGCTAATTTCTTAAACCCTAACAGGACAACCACCTTAGTAATAGGATTTGACCTAGTTTGAATGGAAATTTGCTTTGACGTCCTTCTTGAGAATTGTAGTATATTGTCTGAGCTTTTTATTGCTATATGGTATGTAATTTTTCGACAATGGGTTGGAAAGTTATTAATGTTGGAAGATTCTGTTACTGTGAGAATGAGACTTATATAGGCAGACGTTTTGCTTGAGAATTTGAGTTGTTTAGAGGTTGATTTTGCTTCCAAGTTATTCATGAAACTTGTAGAAAATATTTTTATCTTTCTTTTGACCTATATCTTGGAAATTTTGGCATAAGGAATGGAAAGATAGGATTTTGTTTGTAGAGTGCAGTTACTATTCATATGGTAGTTTTACTGTTTCATTTGGTAGAAGTTTTGTTTGTGTTTTTGACCCTTTTAGATATTGAATTGGATTGGGGGGTCTTCTTGAATATTGTAGAAAATGTTTAGAGCTTTCTAATGGTGTATAATTTACCTTATTTGGAGTTATGAGTAAGAAGTTATGAGGATTGGAAGAACACAGTTACTATTCATATAGTCATTTATGGGCAGTAACTTTGAAGTAGTTTTTGGCACCTTTAGAGGTGAGATTGGTTTGTGAGCCCTTCATGGAACTTGTAGGGTTTCTTTTTATCTTTCCAATGAGATCTTGTTTGTAATTTTTGGATAAGTGTGTAAAGAGTTATGCATGTTAGAAATTCAGATGGTGGAAGAGAGGGAAATAAGTGCAAACTCTCTTATCTTTTGTTTTGTCCTAAAGCTTCTTTTGCTTATATCTTTGTCATTCGACCTCCGATTGACCTGATTCTCAAGGCGTCAAATTAATAAGAAAATTATCTATTGTGGACTTTGTGAGATTTAATTGAGATTTAGGGATTGAATCTAAGTGAGAGAATTGATTAAATTTTGGCAATATCCGGACCTATAGAGGTCCAAATTGAGTAATTCTGGTGTCTATAGGTTCCTAAGACATAGGGAAATATTTTGTGATGTGAATTATAGAATGGTACCGGGAATGTCACGAACATGCATTGTACAAATCTAAATTGCTACATGTGCATTATTTAATATTTCTAATCGTGCATTTGGTAACATGTGAATATTTTGAATGTTATAGAGGCACAGTTAGAACGTCATCCCACGGATGTTGCCGAGACTTCCCGGTATTAGCTCGGAAGCTATTTGGTGAGTAACCTAGATGGTTCTTTAATTATTAATTGTTTATAATTTCGCACTTATATCACTGTGGAGAATAATGGTGGGCCTTGCGTTTGTTTATGCCTAAATTTCGGACCGAAGGTGTCCGATGTACTGGGAGATACTGACATAGGAGTGCCCTACCTACTATATGTGATTTGAATGTGATTGATTATGAACCATTTGTGTGAATATGTTAATTTGGGATCAACTATGATGTTGGCTTTGCTTTATTTTGACATATGCATTCCATGCATAAATGTATGATCAGTAACTGAAAGTTGTAACCGGAGCAGCCACCGAGAGCTTAAAGCTTAACGTATTTGAGCCTTGAGCCCACAATGACACAGAGCCTCAGGCTCACTGATTAATGCGCCCTTATGGGGACAGTTTAGGCGCTCGGTCACAACAACGTAATAAATTGGAAAAATGGTCACATACGCATTACATCAGCATTTGATTGAATATCTTTGATTGGGTGAAAAGTAAATTGCTTTGTGCCCATGTGAATAGTCATGTGGCACTTTTGAATGGATTATTGTGGAATAAATGTGATCTGTTTGTATATTGCATGAATTGGGTGAACCATCGATGATGGTTCCTCACTGAGTTTGCAAACTCACCCAAAATTGCAAATTATTTTTCAGGATCGAGAGAGTAGACTCGTAGCTCCAGAGAGACTTTTCCTGCCATATAGATCGAATTGGCAAGAGAAGTCATGGCTCACAGGTCAGTCAGTTGGCACTTTTTGAGGGATAACCTAGTTAGGTTTTGTATTTGATTTTCTTTTGGAGTAATGTACAGACAGTGAAAAAAAGAGAGATGTGTAAACTACTATTTTTTATGATATGAAATGAGAAAATTTTATGTTTTAAAAAATTAGTGATTTTCAGTATTGATGCTTTATGATTTGATGCCATGTGAAGTACAGTAGTGATTGTTCGTAGTTCACCCTTATCATAGGATATGTATCGGAATGACCTACGGGCGTCCCGATGCATATCCTATGGTAAGGGGGTGCTACAGTTTTAGGCCATAATTAATCATAAACATGAATAACAAAAGCATATTCACGTCTACACTCTCTCGTCATCAACTTGCTAAAATCACCTATCTTAATCTCATATAACAATTCACATTCTTGAATTGTCTTTTTCTTTGCACATGAATAATTTACCACAAATTTCTCATCTAATGTCTATTTATACTTCAAAAATTTCAAGAAAAGTTCGAGGTCCAACATTTCTCCCCCTCTTAAAAGAATTTCGTCCTCGAAATTCCTACATGAGTAATCATCAAGTAACTTATTCTCTCAAATAATTTCTTCTAAAAGATCGTAGTCATTTACTTTCTTCAGACTTGTGTCATAGACTTGTATTAAAAATTGGACCATAGACTTGTGTAAATATATTAAGAAACATTGATTTGTGGATATAGTGATTCGATATGACATTGGTGGTATTAAAGAGAAGAAGTGAAACATTGTGAATAAAGTGAGATATATGTATGATGAGGAAATAGATAAGAAAGTAAATGACTACGATCTTTTAGAAGAAATTATTTGAGAGAATAAGTTACTTGATGATTACTCATGTAGGAATTTCGAGGACGAAATTCTTTTAAGAGGGGAAGAAATGTTGGACCCTGAACTTTTCTTGTAATTTTGAATTATAAATCGACATTAGATGAAAAATTTATGGTAAATTATTCATGTACAAAGAAAAAGACAATTCAAGAATGTGAATTGTTATATGAGATTAAGATAGGTGAATTTAGCAGGTTGATGACGAGAGAGTATAGGCGTGAATATGCTTTTGTTATTCATGTTTATGATTAATTATGGCCTAAAATGGTGTTTTGAGTTTAAATAAAATTGATAGTGAATACATTGTTGGAAGTTAAAAATCAAGAAATAAAGAGAAAAAGTGTGAGAATTTGAAGAATTGAGAAAGTTTGACTTTTTGGAGTAGAGAGTTGACTTTTTAATTTAACCAGAATTTGAGAAAATGATCTGCTTAAAACTTGTAGTTTCTGTTGAGAGCTTTCAGTCGTCATAAAGTTTGATATTTTTCGATATCGGGAGTGAAATTTATGATCAGTCAAACTTAAGTATTATTTTGCTTTGTTTTTTTTGAAAATGTCCATAAGTGTACATTCAGGTGTAATGTGATTTGAGGCAAATCATGTACCGATGTGGTCTGAAGTGAGTTCAGTGATCTACATGAAAGTCGTAGAAGATTATCCTATCTTTTCAATGATGTACAATATGTTATTTTTGGTTGTGGAATTTGGAAGATATGAAATTTGAAAGTTTGGATGTTGTTTTAGGATGATAAATTCTGGCAGAAACTTTGACTGAAAAATTGACCTAGCTAGAGGTTGAATTTTGTCTTTAAGTGCTTCATGAAAGTTGAAGATTTTGATTTGATCTTTAGTTTGATATAAAATATGACATATTTGGACCTAGGAGTTGAAAGATAGAAATTTTGGAAGTTATGTGATTGTTTAGGAAGATATTCATATAGACAGAAAGTTTGATTGGTTTGTGATCCCGTTTGAGATGGAATTGATTTGTGAATTCTTTATGGAAGTTGTAGATTTTACTTTGAGCTTTATTTTGATACCAAATTTGTCAAATTTGGAGTTCGGGATCCAGAGTTATGAAATTTGGAAATGTCAGTTATTTGTATACTATTGTGACTCCTTTTGATTTTGTTATTTTGTTCCTAATCCGACCCCTTTTTTCGATCTTTTACTTATAATTTCTCCGTCCGACATCTGATTGATTTAGTTTTTGAAGCGTTGGATTCCTAAGACAATTACCTACATCATGATGGAAAATAATGATTGTTCTGAGATTAAATTGAAAGAGATTGTTTTAATCAAAGTGAGTTAGATATTTTCTAAGCATGGTTCAGTATTTTGATGATATCTTGAGCAGTAAAGATCCAATTAAGTTGATTCTTGTTTATAAATAAATTCGAGACATGGGACTACAATTTATCTGAAGGGATCGAATTTCAATTCAGTCCCTAAGGTTTTCAATTTTTGAATTGAAGTATCAAAGTTATAAGGCTTATATTGGAGGGAAAAATGGGCATTACCCACTCATTAAGAGTATGAATTAGAAGAAGGAAATGAGGAATGAGAAGAAAAAGAAGAGAGGAAGCTGTGGAAGAAGAAAAGAAGAGGAGAAAGATAGGGTTTGAAGATCTTTGAAGAATTTGAAGCCAAATCAAGTAAGTATAAGCATCTTTCCTCTTGATTAGATGAATGAATCATGTTTTGATGTTAGTTAAGAGAGGATTATGTTTTAGAAGTTGTCGGATGAGTTAAAGCATATGTTTGGTTTTTAGGGTTAATGAATTATGTTGTTTATGGATGATTTTTATGTTGAGATGAGTTTAGAAATGAAGTAGGAATGATGATTTAGGGTTAAGATGAGTTATTTGTGGAAGATGGAATGTTTAAAGATGAAAAATGTCGAAAATGAGTGTTCGAAGGATTTTTGGTCTCGCACATCGCGATGCACGCAGGTCTCGCACATCGTGGCGGGCGCAAGCACCCACGCAGCGGCTCACGCAAGTACCCACATCGCGACGTGCGCAAGCGCCCACTTTGCGGGGTGCGCGGGCGCCTTCGCCGCGGCGAGCTCCTTTCCGCCGCAGCGAGAGGTCATTTTCCTGCACAGACATGTTTTGATATTTTGAGTATAACGTTTACTATAGATATCAAAATGAGGTGATTTTTGATTCGTTATGAACTAGAGGCATAGAGCTACATGTTTTGTGAAGAAATGAAATTGAAATTCAGTCTCTAATAATCTGAAATTTTGGTCGTAAGTTGAGTATAAATTATTATTTCAGCATAAGAATTATCCCAACATGTTTGGAGTATAACTTTCGGATTTCTGAAACAAATTGAATGATTTTGGAGTCATTAGAAACTTAAGACAATGGGGAACATTTTCTTGAAGATAATATTATCAGATTTTGTCATTTACTTGATCAGAGTGATCATGAAAAATTGATCCGAATGTTTGGACTTTTGGAAGAGTTTGAGTTTTTAGAATTTATGGGTCCTCAAATTTATATTCTTATTGAATGGGATTTTTATATTTTGATAAAGGGAATCAAGGAAGCCAAAAGGATCAAGAGGAGAGACATCTTTTAAGCATGTATCCAAGCAAGGAATTCAGGTGGGTACATGTTTATAATTTAAATAAGCTACTACTATTTTCTTTCAATCAAAGAAGTTTTCTGATTTCAATTGCATCATAAGTGTTGCATTATTGTTTGTGAATGATTTGTTAAACATGATATATGTTGTTACATGATTTGAGTGATATTTTTAAAAAGATGCATGTTATGAAATCATGTTTTCAAGAAGTGGTTTGCAAGATATACATCAGGCATATGATAAGCAAGTTTTCAAGAAAAGTGCCATTTTGGGCAAAAAGTTACAAGATTTTGAAATCTATGTGTTAAGTGGGTTTGTGGTAGTCCCTAAAGAACCGTCACGTGCACGTTGACCTATGTATAGGCTTCTCCCGCCTGCGCACTAGTGGCACGGAGCTCCTTTAAGGACTCCCTCAAGAAACTACGACTACGCAGGGCCATTTTGATGGAAATGTGTAGTGTGTCATGAATTTGGACTTATCCAAACCATTCTGTTGTGTTATGTGCTCATGTTATGTTTGATCAAGTTTGATGCATTCATGATTTTAACTTATGGAATTTGGTTAAAGGCCTAGAAAACATGTGTTTTATAAACTCCATGAAAGTTTCTAAGACAAGTGAACTGTTTTCAAGGTTTTTGTTTATCTTTATTATAAACGTGTATCCACGAGCTGTAAAGCTCACTCCCC
This sequence comes from Erythroxylum novogranatense, assembly GCA_029891385.1. Taxonomy (NCBI): domain Eukaryota; kingdom Viridiplantae; phylum Streptophyta; class Magnoliopsida; order Malpighiales; family Erythroxylaceae; genus Erythroxylum; species Erythroxylum novogranatense. Next base: position 82,547,959 of record CM057231.1, on the reverse strand, counting down.
CCTTTCATCCCCATCTCCAAGTATCAAGATGGAGTTTGGATGAAAGAAAGTCTATACGTCCGTTGGTTATGTATATGATTGGCTTTTAAGTTAATTTGTTGCAAGATTCAGATTTCAGACATGATACAAATTTTGGAATTTTGGATTTTGTTATTGATGTTGTAATATGGTTTGGAATGCCATTAAGGTTTAGTAAGCATGTATATCATGATGAAATTGAATTATGGAATTGTGTATAGAATCGAATTGTGAATGTGCCTTGGATATTGAAGTGCTTTTTGTGTATGGTTGATTGTCATGCAAGAGATTTTATGGCAAAAAAAATTATGGGATCTTTATAATTGTATAGGACGAATATTATGATTTGAGTTTTGATTGAGGAAAATTAAGTTTCAAATTGTATACGATGAATAAGTTTGAAAGAGATGGAATAAAAGATGAAAGGAATAAACATGAAAGAAAGAATGAAAGAAATAAATTTATTCCGATTTCGGATTGGTCTAGTCTTATGGTTTCCAACGCGATGTTTCCAAAATATTTGTTTTCGGATGTCGGAGTTAAGGTTTTGTCCTTCAGCGATATGTTTGCTTTGATTCCGAGCCAATTCGTTTCGTTTTCAATTTCTTTCACTTTCACCAAGTATAAGTTTGCTCACGTTTTGTACATACGTTCGATTATGATTCTGAGGTTGGGTTCCAGAAACGGGTTCCAACATTTGTGGTTGATTGATCCGTTCTGTTTCTTTATTTCTTGATTTTTAACTTCCAACAATGTATTCACTATCAATTTCATTTAAACTCAAAACACCATTTTAGGCCATAATTAATCATAAACATGAATAACAAAAGCATATTCACGCCTATACTCTCTCGTCATCAACTTGCTAAATTCACCTATCTGAATCTCATATAACAATTCACATTCTTGAATTGTCTTTTTCTTTGCACATGAATAATTTACCACAATTTTCTCATCTAATGTCGATTTATACTTCAAAATTTTAAGAAAAGTTTGGGGTCCAATAATGCAGCTCAAAATAATATGAACAAGATGTACTAGCTTCCTCCACTAAATAAGCATTACATATCGAACCTTCAACTCTAGCCTTGTTTTTGACTTTTTCTTCAAGTGATACAAATACCTATATTAGTGAATATACTTATTACAATTTAGTTGTTAAAACATGTTATTGCTTCAATTACAATCATTTTTGTTGAATTACCTCTCAAACGGATACATCCATTTCAGATGATGTTGAACTTTTTAAAAACAAACTTAATTCTATTATTGCTTCCTAAACCTTATTCGGTAGCAACTCTCGAAATGTAATTGGAATTAGCCTTTTCATAAAACCATAACAATCATGACTTTTCATCCCAAATAATTTTTACTTCCTCATATCCACATACCTTGCCAAGTTTGAAACATAACCATTAGGAAACTTTAGACTTTTCAACCATTCACACAATATTTCCTTTTGTTTTTTGTCCAAACTGTAACATACTTTTGGATATTTACCGATGCAAAGATATTTATGTAACTCATTCCTTCTACAAAAAATTACAAATCAGCTCATGATTTTGCATTATCTTTTGTCCTCCCTTTAATGGTCATTATGGTATTCAATAAATTGTCAAAAATAATTTTTTTCAATATGCATCACCTTTAGATTATGATGAATCAAATTAGTTTTTCAATATGGAAAATCCAAAAAGATACTTCGTTTTCTCCAACCAAAGTTTTTACTAATGTTTGTATTAACTTCATCAGCTTCAAATTCTGTGACTTTTAACAAGCCTAATTCTTCAATCTCCTGCAAAAACTCTTCACCAGCTTTGTGAGGGGGTGGAGGTATTTTTACCACCATATTCTCAAGGAAATTTTGTTTATTACATCTAAATAAATGGTCTAGAGGATGAAATTTCCTATGTTTGTCAAACCAACATGTTTTGCTCCCGTTTGGAAGATAAAACATATCAGAATCATTGCCACAATAAGGACAAGCCAATTTTCCAGTTGTGCTCCATCCAGACAACATGGCATCTACCAGAAAATCACTAATGGTCCACATCAAAGCCGCTCTCAACTCAAAATTTTGTTTCAAAGACACATCATATGTCTCAATATTATATTCCCAAAGATGCTACAATTCAGATATTAATGGTTGTAAGAATACATCAATTTTATGCTTTAGATTTGCAGGCCTTGGCACAATTATAGTCAAAAACACATATGCCTCTTCTATACACATCTATGAAGGCAAATTATAAGAAGTAATTATGATTGGCCAAGATGAATATTGCTAGCCGGATTGACCAAAAAGATTAAAATCTACCCATCGACAACCCTAACCTAACATTTTGACTTTCAGCTACAAACTCATAATGGGTGTCATTGAAATATTTCCATACCATTGCATCTGATGGATGACTCATTATTGCATCTTCTTGTTTGTTTTCATTATGCCATCTAATGAGAGATGAAGTAACATCATAAACATATAATCTTTAAAGTCTCGAAGTTAGGGGGAAAATAACACATCTACTTCTAGGGTACTAATTTCTGTTTCATAAATTGCTTTCTAAGTTTGAACCTAGATTGACTAAAAAATTTACACTCTTGTAATTCCACGTCATCTCCCCATTACAACATACATCCCAATTTGCAACAATCAATCTTTTCAATAGGAAAACCAAGACCCCTAATAAGTTTCTTCATATTGTAAAAACTATCAACCATTATATGATTAGGAGGCAATGATTCATTATACCATTCAAGAATTTTATCAAAACTACGATTAGAAATATGCCTTTCAGACTTTATGTTCAATATTCGAGCAATTGAAGAAAATTGAGTCATTGTCTCACAATTTGGCCATAATTCTTGGTCAGCTGAGTGTATTAACTGAAAAAATTGTTTTGCAAGTGAGTTTGGTTCTTCTTCAAGATTTTCTATATTTTCTTAAAAGATATAACCAGCTGCATCATAAACCATTTGCATGTAAAAATTTTGCATTGCATCCACATTATTTGTTCTAAATCCAATCCCCCTTCAATATCATTTATGTTTCTAGACAATTGTACTTGATTACCCCTTGAGGTGCTACAAATCAATAGTTCCCCATGTCGTGTCCACTGAAAATAATTAGGGACAAACTCTTTTCTGAACAAATACCTATTAACTTCATCAATAGGAAGGAAACAAATGTGTTTGCACTTTTTATATAGACATCTGATCTTTGGGTCATCCATCTATGCAGGTTGAAGGAAACAAATGTGTTTGCACTTTTTATATGGACATATGATCTTTGGGTCATCCAGATATGTAGGTTGAGAACATGCATAATGAATAAAAGCTTTAACTCCCTCAACAAACTCAGGATTACTCATTTCTGCAAAACTGTTAATTTCATCGTCTATACATCCAAGATCTATCAACATTACTCATTTATGCAAAACTGTTAATTTCACAAAATGATTCCATAGTTAGTATCCTTTATGCTCCCCAAAGTTTACAAAACATATAAACTTTACATAACATCCCCTTAAGTATTAACCAATTGAATCAATCCCCAAAGTTTACACCTGTGAATCAACATAACAAGTTCTCGTTGTGACTCCTAGACTCGTGGTATTTTTCACCAATAACCTCACGAGAGCTACATCACGACTTATGGGTTAAGGTTTATGGATTAAGATAAAAATTATTTATTAATTGAAGATATATTTGTTATGTTTGTAATCATATATGTTAGAAGAGATTTCAAAGACGCATTTAAGGATGGGAAAGGGAAAAGCAACAACTGCTTGATTTGGTATGGGAACATAAAATGAATTACTGAATTTTATAAAGTTGGAAATTTTATTTGAATGGTTTAGATATTGTAATTGAAATTTAAAATTAATGTTATAGGTTTGATATTTTGTAGCGCCCCCTTATCATAGAGTACCCACCGGAACGCTCATAGGTCATTCCGGTACATATCCTACGATAAGAGACCACTACTGACAACTACCACTAAACTCCTCATGGCATCATAATCATAAAGCAGTACGAAGAAATTGACAACTTTTTAAAACCAAACTGGATTTCATTTCATTCACTCAAAATTCAGAAATTTACAAACTGTCAGTATTTTCAGTCTGCACATGTTCCAAAACACCGTACACTACGTACCATACAGTAATGTAAAAAGAACAGATCTAACTATAAGTCTTCAAAAGAAAGCCCAGCTGACCAACCTTTGAGCCATCGCCTCTCTCGCCAATCCACTGTACACGGCTCTACAGTCCTGAGGGAGCTATCCGTCTACACTTAAGCCTGAAAAAAATAGATTGCAATTTTGGATGAGTTTGCGAACTCAATGAGAAACCATCATCGATGGTTCTCCCAATTCATGCATCACATAAGCATGATACAGTATGCATCCAGTAATCATACAATTACAATGCTAATACAATCAAAGTAATAGGCATACAACATAGTCACGGTAAACAGAACACAGTTACAGTCATATTACATTATACATACAGTCAGGTACCATGTCAATTATTCGGTCCAGTATGCAATGCACATGTGACTCTTTTCCAGTTTATTACAAGATGTGTGACCGAAAGTGCTTTAGCGGTGTTCGAGAGTCGAAGAGACGCGTCTAGGGAGAATTATCTCCCTTCGAGCTCTAGGCTCGCAGTATCAATATCAGTAGCGACTCGGTTCACATTTATTCTTTATCAGTTTATGCATCTGTGCATGAGCGCACATGTTCAATTGAACAGTTACATAACAGTCTAGAATTCCCAATGAGCAGTAATTTACAGTCAATATCACGTAATCCAAGTAATCCCCGTAGGGCAAATAAGTCACAGTAAATACGTAGATTGAGGTAACCACCTAGGTTACTCACCTATTACTTCTGAGCTAATGTCGATAAGTTTCCGCCCCGTCGATCGAACGACGCTCCACTTGGGCCTCTATAAGAATCAGAGAAGGTACGAGTCACTAAATATTTAATTCGAACTAGTACTGATGCACATGTAGGTGAAATATGCATGTTCATGAATTCCCGGCACTAATCCCATTTTTCCATCATAAAAATCCGTCTAAAAATTAGAAACCTATTGGCGCTGACGGTGTGCAATTCGGACCTCTATAGGTCCTCAATTAAACAAAACAGTGATTAAACAGACCTTTACCCGGACCCACGTCAATTTCCCGTCTAAAAATCCCGAATCTCTCAGAAAATGAAATTCAATATTCACTGAATCCGATGCCTCAAGAATCAGGTCAATCGGACGACGGACGGAAAAGTTATTCACGAAAGAAACCAAAATTCAACAATCAATATATTTATATAGCCCTTATTTCCTTCTCTTTTTCCTGTTTTCCAACCAAAATTCAATCTATCATATCTCTTTCTACACATTTCAGAAAAATGCAAACTATACCTTGTTGGAAAGATAATGAAACCCTTTACAAGTTTCATGAAGACCCCAACAAGCAATATTACCCATAAGGGTGTCAAAAATTCAGTCAAAGCCACTGCCTACTCAAAACCTATCAAAATAGTGCAGTACATTGCAAATTCATTAACCTTCTGATTCTTCAGTCAACAATTACACAATAAATAAGGAAGTAAGATCACAATGTTATCTACAACTTTCATGAACAACCCAAAATCAGATTCACTTGCTAACTATGTCAAACAATTCACCAAAGCATCAGCCCTCAGAATTTTCCCAATCTGAACAGCACATTTCACAACAGTATATCTCTTAGCAAAAATGTCACCAAATTCACTACCATATATCCCTGAAAAGATAAGATCTCAAACTTCAATTTTCTTGAGAACTCAACATCCAATTCGATCTCTAACAATTTCAAAACTGTTATGCAAGTATCTGCCATGATCAGCAATTCACAACCTAATGCAGGTTCAGTTTTTACAAATTCATTTCTCTCAAATCTGACAACCAAAAATTACATGTAATATATCATTATCAAGATAATTTCTTCCTCTACAACTTTTCAGAAGATCACTCACACCAATTCAGTTCACATAAATTACTAAAATTGCTCCAAATCATAATGTGCACCAAATTGGACATTCCAGCTAGGTTTCATTCAATGCATGAAAACAGTCAATAGTTATCAGTCCATAACTCCTACTATACATATCGAAAAATTGCAAAATCAGTGGAATTGGAAAGATAACTTAATAGGCTTCAACTTTCATTTAGTCCATTTGTTCTAATTCCTTCACAATTAATTTAGAAAATTTAACAAAACTATAGGGTATGATTTCGGGTACTGTTCATTCCAGTCAATAGCAGTAACCTTCCATGCAAAAATTCACCATCTTAAAGCTAATATTGGACAACACCTATTTCACACAAAAATGTAGCTAACATCCCAAAGGTTAAGTGGCCACAAATCTCACCTCATTTTCATTCCTATACAATTAGTTATGCTAACAACAGTACAATCGGTTAAAACTCTTAATTTCCAGATTTGGTCCAACCTTAGTTTCTATCATTTCCAATGCCATTAACGCCTCATTAAACATCCAAATGAACACAAATCAGTTCTTATAACATTCATACATTCACTAGGACTAATACTGAAAATTTTGCAGCACTAAATTCTTCATTTCTAAGTAAAATCAATCATCCATATGCATTCAAAATCAAGTTAAAAACACTCATTCATACTCCTTCATCAATTCATAACTAACCCTAACCTAACACCCATTAATTCAAGCCATATTAGTCATCAATTTAATGCATCAAGAATCATAATAAATGTACCAAACCTCCCATTAATTACTCCTAACTACCATGGCATTCAATTTCTAAATCAAATCATAAAGAAAGCTTAACAACAAAACTTACCTATTAGCTTTTCCAACCTTGAATTCCTTTCACTTCTTTACTTCCTACCTTCACTAATCACTTCTTCTACCACCATACATATATATTTCATCATCATGGGAAGACTATAGCTTAGTGACAAGTAAGAGAACTCTTGAGTGTTTGGAGGAAGATGAAAAAAGAAGAAGCAAAAATCGATGGTGAGAAAAACAAATGAAGAAATGCTCGGATGAGTTATCTAACAACTTAATAACTTGCCCATTTTTATTCCTTTACCAAAGCATAACCGATAGGAACAAGTGAGGAGCATTTAATGAAGGTATAAGTTGGCTAAATTTCATTGGTCCAAGGTGTAAAGAAAAGTCAAACTAATAATATTTTAATCCAGATCAAAAACTAACCCAATCAACTCCAATGACCCTAATTTCAATCCCAAAATAATATACCCAATAAGACAGTGCCATTGGGTAGCAATTTTTGCTACCGAAAATCGACCGGTTCGCCAATTGGTGATTTTTCCGGTCTGGGAATTTTCTCCGAAAAAAATCCAGAAAAATTTCTAAAAATCCTTTAAAATAGAAAAAAATTTATGGCGCACTCAAAATAATTTTCCAAACCCAAAAATCACGCTAATCCCAATAAAATTGTCTTAGGCACGAAAACTGAAAATGTCATGTTTGCATGTACAGTAAGTTCATGTGCACAATTGTGACTATGTAGCAATCCTATTATGCATGAGCAGTCCTATGAAATCCCAATCTAGCCCATCCTATGCCAAATTTCTATTCTACCCTTCCAATTGAGGGTGGCATGTTACAATTCCCCCCTCCTAATAAAAATTTCGTCCGCAAAATTCTTACCTGATTGAGCGAACAGGTGAGGATACTGTCTCCTCATATGCTCCTCGGTTTCCCAGGTAGCCTCCTCAGTCGAATGGTTCCTCCAGAGAACTTTCACTAGTGGAATACTTTTGTTCCTCAATTGCTTCACTGTGACCCGACAATCAGACGGCCTCTACATAACTTCAGTTACTAGAGACCTCAATCTCTCGAGCCAGTATCACATGTGCCGGATCGACCGATGTCTACGGAGCATACTCACATGGAAGACGTCATGCAACTGAGACATCTCACTCGGTAAAGCTAGCCTGTAGGCCAAAGGTCCTATCCTCTCAGTGATCTCATATGGACCAATGTATTTAGGGCTTAACTTACCCTTTTTTCCAAATATCAGTACACCACGCCACGGTGACACCCGTAAGAACACTCTGTCGCCCACATTGTACTCAATGTCCCTCCTATGCTGATCCACATAGTTCTTCTGTCTGTCTTGAGCCGCTTTAATTCAGCTCCGAATCAGTTTCACCTTATCCACAGTGTCCTGAATCAGCTCTGGGCCCTCAATCATCCTGACACCCTCTTCATCCCAATACAACGGTGATCTACACGGGCGCCCATACAATGCCTCATAAGGTGCCATCCCGATACTACTGTGATAATGGTTGTTATATGCAAACTCAATCAGAGCTATATACTGATCCCATGCTCCTCTAAACTCTAATACACAAGCCCGAAGCATATCTTCCACAGTCTTAATCGTCCTCTTACTCTGCCCATCTGGTTCGAGGATGAAATGTCAGATCTTGAAATTCACCTAGTACCCATAAGCATCGCAAACTCGCCAAAACCTCGAAGTAAATCTGGGATCCCCGTCTGACATTATCGACACTGGGACCCCGTGCAGTCTCACTATCTCAGCCACATACTTCTGGGCCAACTGATCCATGGTATTGTTCTCCCTCACTGGCAAGAAATGGGCCGATTTAGTCAACCGGTCCACTATGACCCAGATAGCATCATGCTGCCTTGGAGTCTTGGGCAATCCCATAATAAAATCCATGGTAATTCGTTCCCATTTTCACTCCGGAATAGGCAATGAATGAAGCTTTCCTACTGGAGCTTGGTGCTCAGCCTTAACCTACTGGCACGTCATACATCTCGAAACATACTCCGCTACCTGCTTTTTCATGCCAGGCCACCAGAAATGTTGCTTAAGAGTGTTATACATCTTGGTAGTACCAGGATGCATGGCATATGCAATCATATGAGCCTCCTCCAATATCTCTCGTCTCAAATTATCCACATCAGGTACACAGAGCCTCTGTCCCAACCATAAGGTCTCATCTCTCAAGTCAAACTCAGAACTCGAATCAACTTTTACTTTCTCAATCAGTCTCACCATAACAGGATCCTTGTCTTGAACTCTCCTGATCCTGTCCAGTAGCATCGGTCTCAGTTTCAAAGTAGCCAATAAGACTCCATCCTGCTCCAGATTCAACTGTACATTCAAGGCTCTCAACTGAATCAAATTAGGCAACCTCATTGTCTGCATCTAAGCTGTACTCGTATGCGACCTCCGACTCAGAGCATCTGCCACTACATTGGCTTTCCCAGGGTGATATTCAATAGTACAATCATAGTCCTTCAACAACTCAAGTCATCTCCTCTGTCTCAAATTCAACTCTCTCTGGCTCAGTAAATACCTCAGACTCTTATGATCAGTAAAGATCTAGAATGTCTCACCATATAGATAATGTCTCCAAATCTTGAGGGTAAAAATCACTGCAGCTAACTCCAAATCATGCAATGGATAGTTTACCTCATGAGCTCTCAACTGTCTCGAAGCATATGCAATCACTCTCCCATCGCATCGTAACACACCCTAATCCACGATGCGATGCATCATGTAAACCTCAAATCCTTCATCCGGATGGAATAGCTAACTTTAGTGCGAGAGTCAACCGATGTTTGAGCTCCTCAAAGTTCTTCTGACACTCCTCAGTCCATTAGAACGGTACATTTTTCCTCAAAAGCTTTGTCAGAGGGGCTGAGGTCAATGAAAACCCCTCAACAAACCTCCGGTAGTAACCCGCTAATCCTAGGAAACTCTGAATCTCTGACACATTCCTAGGCGCCTCCCACCGCAAAGATCGTCTCAGAATCTTACTAGGATCAACTCAGATACCCTCTCCAGTCACTATGTGCCCCAAAAAGATCACCTGATCCAGCCAAAATTCACACTTACTGAATTTGGCATACGGTTGTCTCTCTCTTATAGTCTGTAAGATAATCCTCAAGTGTTCAGCATGATCCTGTCTAGTCCTCGAGTACACCAAAATGTCATCAATGAATACAATAACGAACTGATCTAGGTAGGGCTGAAATACCTTATTCATCAAGGCCATGAAGGCTGCCGGGGCATTAGTCAACCCAAACGGCATCACCAGAAACTCGAAATGCCCATACCTGCTCCTAAATACACTCTTAGGTACATCAGCCTCTGCTATCTTCAGCTGATAGTACCCTGACCTCAGATCCAGTTTAGTGAATACCTGAGCTCCTTGTAGCTGATCAAATAAGTCATCGATCCTAGGCAGTGGATACTTATTCTTCACTGTCACCCGATTCAGCTGCCTGTAATCAATGCACAGCCTCAAAGTCCCATCCTTTTTCTTCACAAATAATACTGGAGCTCCCCATGGTGAAACACTAGGCCTGATAAAACCCTTCTCCAGCAACTCCTGCAACTGAGCCTTAAGCTCCCTCAGTTCCACAGGTGCCATCCTATATGGAGGTATAGATATAAGAGCGGTACTGAGCGAGGTCAATGGTGAACTCGTCTCTCGATCCGTGGCAAACCGGTAACTCATCAGAAACACATCTGAAATTCCTAACCACGGAATATCCTCAAGCCTCTGCTTTCAACTGGTGTCAACCACATGAGCGGATATACGTCCTGACCTCCTGCATCAACCTCGGGCACTTTCGGAAAAGAGATCATCCGAGCCGGCCTTTGCTGGCTAACTCCTCTGAACACTGCTCTAGGCTGACCAGGAGACTCTAATACAACCTCCTTGGTGTAGCAGTCCATGATAGCCCTATGGGCAGTAAGCCAGTCCATCCCCAGAATCACATCAATCTCTCTCAGAGGCAACACTATAAGGTCTGCCCTCAACACTGCTTGATCAATCTGGATCGAGCATCCCTTGCAGACCTCTACCAATGCAGTAGTACTACCTAGAGGTGTACTCACCTCTAGCCCATACAGTAACATCTCCCTATCCCCATGCAATCTACATGCCATATGAGGTGCAATAAAAGAATGTGTGGATACAGGATCCAGCAAAGCAAATGCCTCAATATCGAAATGAGAAGTATACCACCACAACATCGGGAATCACGGGCCTCTGTCTCGTCATGGCATAGACTACGGCTCGGGGGCTGTGGTGGTGCCCGACCCTCAGTCCCCACAAAGGATCCCTCAACTCTACCACGACCTCGACCCCGGCCTCTCGTGGGATCCGGATCCACTACCTACTCTGCACAAGAAGTGGAACTCCCGGCTCGCCCACTACCAAGCAGATGAACTCCAGTGTGGTGGGCAATCCGAACTGGTGCTCCGTCGAGCCAGATCTCAGCGAGCTCCAATAAGCCACCAACATTCCCCATCGTGTCTCCTCTCACAATGCGGGCACACTAGAGGATCCGCCTGAACCTCTACCACTACTACTTGCCCGACCGTCAGAATCTCCCCTACGCCCATAAGCAGATCTGTCTCGAACCTCCAGGAGACACAGAAAGTCCGCCTGGCGCTTACTAAAGCTCCCGGGCCCTCGCCTCGATCATCTTGGTCATTTACCCGGGACCCAATCTCGATCTGTCGGCGCCTCAAATGCTCCACTCTCTCACAGCGGCTCTCAACTCAATAAAGGTACCCATGTCGGGCCGAGCTAACAGTGCAGAATCTCGATATTGAGGCCGTTCTCGAACCTCCGGCGACTTATCGGCCTCGGATCGGGATCAAGCGGTGGCATAGTCCATCATTCATTGAATTTCATCTTATACTCATCACCGACATCCTACCTTGCTTGACTCTAGAAACTCCTGCATCTTCATGTCAAGATAGTCCTTGGGCATGTAGTTCTCCGGAAGGCCCTCGAAAATCTCCTCATAATGATTACACGGGGCACAGGTGGTGCGCTCGCACGATCTTCCACCACTTGTATCTTTGGGCCTGCGGTAGAGACACCGTGATAATCTAACCTCTCATCGGGTTCGATCCATCCAGTGAAGACTCCTCCGTCCTCTCCGGCCACCCCTCGGCCTCGGGAGTGCATCGCCATAAAATCGTGACCCCTTGCTTGCGAAGTCATACCTCCTCTCCCGTTTCACGGAACTCGAGAGCAATTCCTCAATCTGAGGCATAGAAGACTCTCTACTTGCTCCCACTGATCCTTGGTCAGCTAGCTGCTCAACCTGATCACCTAATGCAGAAGACCTAGAACAAAACAAGAATTCTGATCAGTTTCAATAGTTCTGTCAAATTTATACCTACATTGTTACTATTCCAAAAAGATGCCAAACCATGCTCTGATACCACCTAATGTAGCGCCCCCTTACCATAGAGTACCCATCGGAACGCCCGTAGGTCATTCCGGTACATATCCTACGATAAGAGACCACTACTGACAACTACCACTAAACACCTCATGGCATCACAATCATAAAGAAGTACGAAGAAATTGACAACTTTTTAAAACCAAACTGGATTTCATTTCATTCACTCAAAATTCAGAAATTTATAAGTCATCATTATTTTCGATTCGCATATGTTCCAAAACACCGTACACTACGTACCATACAAGAATGTACAAAACAGATCTAACTATAAGTCTCAAAAGAAAGCCCGGTGACCGACCTTTGAGCCATCGCCTCTCTCGTCAATCCACTGTACACGGCTCTACAGTCCTGAGGGAGCTATCCGTCTACACTTAAGCCTGAAAAAAATAGATTGCAATTTTGGATGAGTTTACGAACTCAATGAGAAACCATCATCGATGGTTCTCCCAATTCATGCATCACATAAGCATGATACAGTATGCATCCAATAATCATACAATTACAATGCTAATACAATCACAGGAATAGGCATATAACACAGTCACGGTAAACACTGACGATTACGGTCATATTACGGTATAAAGCAGTGTTGGAACCCTCCACAAGTGCGACACGTGTCCGGCGTCTGCGTGACATCCGGACGCGCGCATCCCGAGGAAGCGATTCCTCACCACGAAAGAATCCTCAAACTAGACTTAATTTCACTTCATCCGAATAAAGTTGGATAGCCTCGACCCTAAGTCTCTTCCAATAGCTTTGATCGTTTAGGGCCCATCATTGCTCCTATACCTAAGCTACTACTAAATTCTAGACCTCTAGGTCAAATGAAATCAGAACACGCCTCAATCGGACCTTTATAGGTCGCAAAACGACCTTTCGGGCAAAACCGACACTCATCGGCCCTGAAATCCAACTAAAACTCGACACTCTCATATTACCAAAAAAGGATAGAAAATTTAACTAGTTAACCAAAAGGAATCGAGTATGACCTATATAACTATACCAGAAAGATATAAGGTTATTTACAACAATTAGGAAGGAAACAAAAGTCATATTTATCATTAAAAGAAATGGAAACTTGTTTAATGTTGGTATTAAGCAAATTACCATATGAATAATGCAAATTACCAAATGAATAGTAACAACATTTACCAAAAGAATAGAAATCTGGAAATTTCAAACGCCCATAACTTTTTCATCCTAATTCGAAACTTAACCCATTTTATCCTGTTTTAAATACCTTGCCAAACTTTATCAGCTTTAAGAAATACTTTTTTTTTGTGTGCAAATTTTAACTCTAAGATGGTCTAATACATAATACAAGGTGGCTGCCCATTTTAAAAAAAAAATGGACAGCATCTCTCCTAAAAACGCTCTAGCCCAATTTTCCAACCTAACTCCTACCTGTATAAAAAAAAAATACTTCTATCTTCCAATTCACAAACATATTCAACAATCAAACCACTGACTCAATTGGCAACAACATGAGCCTAGGTATCTAGCATTTCATCAATTCAATTTCTTAAAGACATACCATTTCATCTTTACTTTTACAATCTCAAACATGAAATCTCATAATCATACATAACCATACATTCTTAAACATATACAATGAAACTTTAAAACCTTTAAACTTTATATGAAATGGACAATTACAATGCTTTTAACGAACATTTTAGCGGATATATCCAAAAGCCAAAGAGCGGTTATAAAAGCCCAAAATGCTAGTTAAAACATTGGTTTCAAAAGTAAGACTTAAAAAAACAAAAGCATCGGAGTAATTTTCATTCCCGATCACGGCGACGATTTCTCTCTAAACTGTGGAGGGAAGAAAAGGGGGGAAACACGACGGCTCCGTGGGTAACGATTTAATAAACAAGTATAAGCTAAAACATGCATCGATAATTATAATTTCAAGTCGATAATCATCAATTTCATTTTCTAACAAATAAGACATTTACCAAATCATCAAATATCGATAACATCACAAAAGCATATCACGGATAGTGCGAGTGATCCTAACAGACGCATTACACATGTTCGACAGGCGACCATGTGTGGCCAGGAACGAGAGGAGTCCGATTTGGATCTCTATGCCCTAGCGGGCGGTAGTGAAGTTTATGACAAGTCTTGTAACTTGCTAACGAGAGGGATCACTACAAACCCAAGAAATCATACATGTTCACATTTGGCATTCTTCCTACATCTCATATTCACATTTTGTTCACTTTCAATCAAGTTTCCACAATCTTGCCATACATGCAATTATTCACAAGGATTTGCCACAATTGGCCATTTCAATTCGGTACGTTATCATGTAACAAACAATTTTACAAACCTTGACACATATATATACATCAAAAGGCACATAAAACATGTTCAAACTATCACAACCACTATTTCATTCAAAAGTTGAAAGTCATAGGAAACTACTCAAGAGTCATTTAAGTAGCTTATTACTTAATTATTAAAAAGTTACCCACCTTGACTTCGTTGGTTCGGAATTTGGTTCACTTGCCCCAATGGATTATTTTGACCCTCTTCACTTTCCAAACGCCGCAAATGACCTTAAATCAAGCATAATAAGGCTAATTAATAAAAGAGTAAGGTGCTGGAATTTTAAAAGAAACATAAACCTTGACTTTCATCTAACCTAACTCTCCCTACACCTTTCCTCAGCCATTGCCACTAACACCTCTCTCACTTCGATCAGTTTTTTTTCGATAATTCCGTACTTTCATAACCCATCTTCCTTCCTTTAGCTCTAGGATAGATTACATTATCTCCATTCACCTTCATTGAATACATTAAACACAAAAATTCTAAGTTCAAGAGAAAATCCTTTGCTGAAATTTTCTCCAACTGTAAAAACTTAAATCTAAACCAATATAACCTCACCTAAACCTTCCTATAATTCTCCTAGGCTATACCAACATAAAACCCCCATCAAAACTACTCTAAAAGTTCAAAATTTCTCAATCCTAAGTCATGAACACATGCTGGAATTTTAACAAAGCTTTCTTAATTTTTCTTCTTTCATTTTTCTTTCACCAATACCTCTCAAACCACCGTTATTAACCAAACTAACATCAGAACCCTTACAATTTCGAAATCCACTTGACCAACACGATATCCCCTTCTATTTTCTATAGAAACCTACACAAAACTCTTTCCTTTCTCATTCTTTCACTAAAACCTCATCCAATCATCCATTTAAACATGAAAGAAGATAAAACTCAAACAAACCAATCTATAATTTCGAAACCCTAACCAAACCTAATCTGATTTTTGTTTCTTCTTCCTCTTCTTACCTTCTTCTTCTACTTCTAACCATATATTTTAAATAAGAAAGAGGAAACCCTAAATAGATAGCCAAAAATTCGAAATCTTCTTACCTAGGTTGAAACCCACGACTTCTTCTTCTTCTAAAGATGAAATAACTCCTTCCCTTCCTCTTTTTCTTACATAAACCACGTGAATCTACCTTGCTCAAGCTTGAAACACCTTCTTCTTCCCTTCTCCTTGGATGGCCGATTGTCTCCTCTCTTTTTTTCTTCTTTTGATTTTCAAAATTTGCTCACTTCTCTCTTCTTTGGTGTATTTTCGTATAACTTGAAAGATGACCTAGATTTTGCTTCATCTCATTAATTCTCTATGTCAAAAAAAACGACAGCACTTTACTCCTCCCTCCCAACATTTTTGTAGGTCACTTAATAAGGTTGGTCAAAGATGAAGCCTTAGGAAATTAAAAAAAAAACTAAGCATTTACATGAAACCTAAGCCCAAATTTTCAAGTCCAAATTTCCCTCCTTAAAACTTTTCCCAAAATTTTCATCTTCCCTCTTTCCATTTCAAACTTAACTTTTGTGGGCTCCCACTTAAAAGCCCATAGGCTCCATTCCTTTTTCATTTAATCTTCCATACAAACCCTATCCCACTTAATTAATAAACCTAAAGCCTTATAACCATTTAAACAAATTCTAATTTATTCCTAACATGACCTAATTTAATAATTCTTATTCTTTGAAAATATAATACAAAAATTAAAATTCTAATTTAACTAAATTCCTGAAATTTAATATTATTGCTATAAATTCTAACTCTCAATTTCTTCAATTACTAATTATTGCTCTAAAAATCCCAAATTATTCTAACCAATCGGAAATCTAATAAAACCCTAATTGAAACCCTAATTACTTCAATTAATACTAACCAAAAGATAATGAACTTACCAATAATTTAAACAAACCTATTTAATAAAGAAAAAGGGAATGGGGTCTAACATTTCTCCCCCCCTTAAAAGAATTTCGTCCTCGAAATTCTTACGAATCACTAAGAGTCGAGGATACTTCTCTTTCATAGCTTCCAATGGTTCCCACGTGGCTTCTTCCACCGAATGGTTCCTCCATAACACTTTTACTAACTGGATTGTCTTATTCCTAAGCACCTTTTCTTTTGTATCCAAAATCTGCACTGGAAACTCTTCATAACTCAAATCCTCACTCAATTAAACTTCATCAGCCTGAATAATATGACACGGATCTGATCGGTTATAGCGCCCCCTTACCATAAGGTATCCACCGGAACGTCCGTAGATTATTCCGATAAATATCCCACGACAAGAGACCACTACTGACAACAACCGCTACACTCCTCATGGCATCACAATCATAAGACATTAATAAGAAATTGACTACTTTTTAAAACCAAATTGGATTCCGTTTCATTCACTTAAAACTCAGTAATTTACAACTGTCAATACTTTTTAATTTACACATGATCCAAACACTGCACATTAAGTATCATCTTGTCTTTGTAAGAAAGCAGATCTAACTATAAGTCTCCAAAAGAAAGCCCTCATTGACCGACCTTTGAGCCATTGCTTCTATCGCCAATCCACGAGATATGACTCTACAATCCCGAGGAGCTATCTGCCTACATGCTTACGCGTGAAAATAATTGCAATTTTGGATGAGTTTGCGAACTCAATGAGAAACCATCATCGATGGTTCTCCCAATTCATGCATCATATAAGCATGAAACAAAGATATACGCAGATAATTAAACAAAACACAACATTGATACGGTTATCGTACAATTACGATCCTGAAACGGTAAATATTCATCGATTAACAATATTGCCAAACATTCAATCCGGTATGCAATGCACATGTGACTCTTTTCGATTCATTTCGAGATTGTGACCGAGCGATAATAACGGATCATCGGTATACGCGCGTGGGGAGAATTATCTCCGTCGAGCTCGAGCTCGGTTCGATATATCGAGCTCTGGGCTCGATTCGATCTGATGGCGTCTCGGTTCACAATTTTCCTTTTAACGATGTGATGCGATTGTGCATAAATGCACATGTCCCATATCGGCAAACATGGTAATACACGGTCAAATACAATATAATCATACAATCCAATTAACAGTTACCTAATGCTTATTTCACAGTCAATTGGGCCATATATAACCACATAATCCCCGTAGGGCAGTCAATTCACAGTCTTAATCCACGTAATCAATTAATCCCCGTAGGGCAATCAATTTACAACAATAATTCATGTATTTCCCGTAGGGCAATCAAACCACAGTTAACACATAGATTGGAATAACCAACTAGGTTACTCACCTAATAACTTCCACGCTAGTGCCGGGAAGTCTCTGCCAAGTCCGTGGAACGACGGTCCACTTGAGCCTCTATAGCAAGTTAAATGAATAGCCATTACCATCGGTATACTTGAAATGACTAAATAATGCACATGAAATCAGTAAAATGTGTATAATGCATGTTCATGGCAATCCCGGCCCTAATCCAAGATTTCCCCATAATAAAATTCTATTAAAAATTAGAAATCCATAGGCGTTGACGGTGCGCCAATCGGACCTCTATAGGTCCCCAATTAAAGAAAACAGTGGTTCACATGTTCAATCGATAGGGCTACGTTAAATTCCGTCTAAAATTCCGTTTTCGATAAAATGAAATTAAATATTCAACGAATCCGATGCCTCTGGAATCAGGTCAATCGGACATCGATTTAAAAAGTTATTGACAAAAGAAACAATCGGGTCACTTAATGCCAAATAATAACAAAAATAATAATATATATGTATATGTGCCTTCCTTGCCCTTTTTTCCAGTTTTCAACCCAAAGTTCCAACCTCTATAATTCTTAGCACACAATTCAGAAAAATACAAACTATAGCTTGTTGAAAAGCTTATGAAAAGCTCTACAATTCTCAAGAAGACCATAAAAATCAATTCTAACTCTAGGGGTGTAAAAAATCCACTCAAACCTACTATCCACTCAAAACCTGTCAAAACAGGGCAGTACATTGACAATTGCATAACTCTCTGATTCTTCAGAAATAAATTACCACAATAAATATGCTAATTAAGATCACAATGTTATCTACAACTTTCATGAACAACCCAAAATCAAATTCTATTTCTAAACAAGTCAATTAATTCATCTAATGTTACTGTCCCTGCAATCCTCCAATTTGGGCAGTAACCTTACAAGAATCATAACTTCCAGTATACAAGTCAATAAAATCAGAACTTTATATCCCTGTAAAGATAACATCTCAAACTTCAATTTTCATGAAGCACTCAACATCCAATTCGATCTCTAACAATTTCAAAACTGTTATGGAAGTTTCTGTTATGATCAGCCATTTATAACCTAATGCAGGATCAATTTTTGCAAAATCATAGCTCCCAATTCTGACTTCTAAAAAATACACACCATATATCAATTTCAAGGTAATCTTTTCCTCTACAATTCTTCAGAAGCTCACTCACACCAATTCAGTCCACATAAAATGTTAAAATTGCCTCCAATCAGTAAACTCACAAAATCACACTTAAGCTAGGTTTCATCCAAAATGCTCAAAACCAGTCATTAGTAATCAATTCATATCTCCCAATATACAACTCTAAAAATAGTAAGATCAGTAGAAATGGAAAGATAATTCAATATGCTACAACTTCCATGAAGACCACTTTCCCTAATTCCATCTCAATTAATTCATAAAAATCAACAAAACTCAGATGTCATGGTTGCGGTTACTGTTCACAGGCAATGGAACAGTAACTTTCCATACAAAGATTCACCCTTCTATCACTGAAATTCAACATCACCTATTTCACACTAAATTGAAGCCAACATCCCAAAGTTACAGTGGCCACTAACCTTACCTCATTTGCATTTCTACACAATAAGTTATGAATAAATCAGTAGCATCAATTAGAATTCCAATTTCCCAGATTCAATGTTAACCTTAGTTCAATCACTTCCAATGCCTTTTTCACATCATTAGACATCAAAATAAATACAAATTAAATATTGCTACAGTCATACATATACTAGGGCTAATACTGAAAAATTGGCAGCATTAAATTCCTCAATTCAAATACCCAAATAATTTTCCATATTCAATTCAATATCAAACCATATCATTAATTTCCACTCAACAACACCTAGCCTTAAACCCATTTCTTCCAACCATATTAATCATCACTTTAATGCCTACATGAACCTAATACATGCTTTAAACCTTTTATTAACTACCCCACACTATCATGGCATTTAATCTATATGAAAGACATCATTTAAAACTCAATTCCTTAAATGAAAACTTACCTAACACCAAATCTCCTTCAAAGCTTCAATAACCCCTTCTAACTTCCACACCAAAATACCAACCTCCTTTCCTTCTCAAGCATGCACAAAACTTATCATCTAACTTTGATGGGAGTAAGAGATAATAGCTTGAAGTTACAAGGAAGATGAGAGAAGGAGAAAATTTCGTTGGTTTAAAATGAAGAGTGGAGTTTGGATGTGTTGTAACCAAAACACTTAACAATTCATCCTTTCCTTCTTAAGCATATCCAAAGCTTTGAGAGGGAGCAATTACTATAGCCTTTTAAATGGCAAAATGTGATTGGTTCTACATTAAAAGAAAAGTCAAAGTATATTAGTTTAATCCAGTCCAAAATTTTTACTCCATTTAACTCGATGACCCTACTTTCGGTCCCAAAATAATATACCCCATATTCTTGTGCCATTGGGTAGCGATTTTTGCTACAAAAATCGAATTAATTCGCCAATTGGCGATTTTTGATCGGGAATTGTCTCGGAAAAATCCAAAAATTCTAAAATCTCTAAAATGTAAAAGCGATTGATGGCTAGTCAAATAATTTTCAAACTCAATTACCCCATTAATTTCATACGAAGTTCAATTTCAACCTTGTTAGGAAAATGTCATGAATGCATGTATACTATGTGCATGTACAACCAATCAGTAATTATTGAGGCTATATCTTTGTATCGCATGCCGAGATATAATTTAATATCGAACCCGTCCCAATTACTAAAATACCCTTTCTATAGGAGAGGGATGTTACAATTCTCCCCTCTAACAAAAATTTTGTCCTCGAAATTCTTACGGTTGGTCGAAAAGGTGAGATCTTGTCTCCTCATATGCTCCTCGGTCTCCCGGTAGCCTCCTCGGTCGAATGGTTCCTCAGAGAACCTTCACGATGGAACACTCTTGTTCCTCAATTGTTTCACCGAGACCGATAATCTGGATCGGCTCCTCCACATAACTTCAGTTCATGGAGACCTCGATCTCCGAGCGGTATCACATGTGTCGGATCCGACCGATATCTGCGGAGTATACTCACATGAAAAGCGTCATATGGCGAGACATCTCACTCGGTAAAGCTAGCTTTGTAGGCCAAAGGTCCGATCCTCTCGGTGATCTCATATGGACCAATGTACTAGGGCTTAACTTACCCTTTCTCCCAAATCTCAAGACATTCACGCCACGGTGACACCCGTAAGAATACTCTGTCACCCACATCATACTCAATGTCCCTCCTATGCTGATCCACATAGCTCTTCTGTCTATCTTGAGCCGCCTTGATGCGACTCCGAATCAGTCTCACTTTATCAACAGTATCCTGAATCAGCTCAGGACCCTCAATCATCCTCTCAC
This sequence comes from Erythroxylum novogranatense, assembly GCA_029891385.1. NCBI lineage: Eukaryota > Viridiplantae > Streptophyta > Magnoliopsida > Malpighiales > Erythroxylaceae > Erythroxylum > Erythroxylum novogranatense. Next base: position 82,526,627 of record CM057231.1, on the reverse strand, counting down.
CCTCTTTATCCCAATACAGAGGCGATCTACAAGGTCGCCCATACAGTGCCTCATATGGAGCCATCCCGATGCTACTACGATAATGATTGTTATAAGCAAATTCAATCAGGGCTAGATACTGATCCCATGCTCCTCTGAACTCTAATACACAAGTCCGAAGCATATCCTCAACAGTCTTAATCGTCCTCTCACTCTGCCCATCTATCTGAGGATGAAATGCTGTACTGAAATTCAGCTTAGTACCCATAGCAGATCGCAAACTCGCTGAACCTCAAGTAAATCTGGGATCCACATCGGACACTATCGACACGGGACCCGTGCGATCTCACTATCTCCGCCACATACTTCTGGGCCAACTGATCCATAGTATTATTCTCCCTCACTGCCAAGAAATGAGCCGATTTAGTCAACCGGTCCACTATGACCCAGATAGCATCATGCTGCCTCGGCGTCCTAGGCAACCCCATAATGAAATCCATGGTGATCCGTTCCCATTTCCACTCGGAATGGGCAGCAGTGAAGCTTCCCCATGGAGCTTGGTGCTCGGCCTTAACTTCGGCACGTCAAACACCTAGACACATACTCAGCTACCTGCTTCTTCATACCAGGCCACCAGAAATGTTGCTTAAGGGTGTTATACATCTTGGTAGTACCAGGATGCATAGCATATGTGGCCATGTGAGCCTCCTCCAGTATCTCTCGCCTTAGATCATCCACATCAGCCTGAAAGCCTCCGCCTATCCATAGAGTCTCATCTCTCACATCAAACTCGGATCTCGAATCGGCTTTCACTTTCTCAATCGGTCTCACCATAGCAGGATCCTTATCACGAACTCTCCGATCTGCCCGGTAGCATCGGTCTCAGTCTCAATGTAGCCAATAATACTCCATCCCGCTCCAGATTTATCATACATTCAAAGCCCTCAATTGAATCAAATTAGGCAACCTCATGCTTTGAATCTGAATTTGTACTAGTGTGTGACTTCCTACTCAGAGCATCTGCCACCACATTGGCTTTCCCTGGGTGATACTCGATAGTATAATCATAGTCTTTCAATAACTCCAGCCACCTCCTCTGTCTCAAATTTAACTCCCTCTGGCTCAGTAAATATCTCAAACTCTTGTGGTCAGTGAAGATCTGAAAGGTCTCACCATACAGGTAATGCCTCCAAATCTTCAATGCAAATACAACTGCAGCTAACTCCAAATCATGAGCAGGATAGTTTACCTCGTGAGACCTTAAGCTGTCTCGAGGCATAAGCAATGACTCTCTACCGTCTTGCATCGAACACATCCCGATCCACGATGTGATGCATCATTTGTACACCTCAAATCCTCCGGTCCAGATGGAATAGCCAACACCGGCGAGAGTCAACCGATGTTTGACTCCTCAAAACTCTTCGACACTCCTCGGTCCATCTGAATGGCACATTCTTCCTCGAAGTTTTGTCGGAGAAATTTGAGATCAACGAGAACCCTCGAAAAACCTCCGTAATAATAACCAATCCGAGGAAACTCCGAATCTCGGCACATTCCTAGGAGCTTCCCACTTCAACAACCGCCTCAACCTTACTCGGATCCACGAATACCCTCGCCGGTCACTATATGCCCCAAAAGATCACTGATCGGCCAAAATTCACATTCTTGAATTTGGCGTAAGCTATCTCTCCTCATAAATCGTAACACAATCCTCAAATGCTTACTATGCCTCTGTCTATCCCTCGAATATACCAAAATGTCATCAATGAAAACAATAACAAACTGATCCAGGTAGGGCTGAAATACCTTATTCATCAAGGCCATAAAAGCTGCCGGGGCATTAGTCAACCCAAACGGCATCACTAGAAACTCGAAATGCCCATACACGCTCTGAAGGCACTCTTAGGCACATCGGCCTCTGCAATCTTCAACTGATAGTAACCAGATCGCAGATCTAACTTGGTGAATACCTGAGCTCCCTGCAACTGATCAAACAAGTCATCAATCCTAGGCAGTGGGTACTTGTTCTTTACAGTCACCCGATTCAGCTGCCTATAATCGATGCACAGCCTCAAAGTCCCATCCTTTTTCTTCACAAACAAAACTGGAGCTCCCCATGGTGAGACACTGGGTCTAATAAACCCCTTCTCCAACAACTCCTGCAACTGAGCCTTCACTCCCTCAGTTCCACAGGTGCCATCCTATATGGAGGTATAGATATAGGAGCAGTACCTGGAACGAGGTCAATAGTAAACTCCGTCTCCCGATCCGGTGGCAAACCCGGTAACTCGTCAGGAAACACATCTGGAAATTCCCTAACCACGGGAATATCCTGGAGCCTCTGCTCAACTCTGGTGTCAACCACATGAGCCAGATATGCCTCACAGCCTCCCTGCATCAATCTCAGGCCTTGGGAAAGAGATCATCAGGGCTGGCTTTGCCGACTAACTCCTACGAACAACTGCGTAGGGTGACGGGAGACTCCAACACAACCTCCTTGGTATAGCAGTCCATGATAGCCCTATGGGCCGTCAGCCAGTCCATCCCCAGAATCACATCGATCTCTCTCAGCGGCAATACTATAAGGTCTGCCCTCAATACTGCTTGATCAATCTGGATCGAGCATCCCTATGAACCTCTCCTAATGCGGTAGTAGTACCTAGAGGTGTCTTGACCTCCGGCCCATCTTGTAACATCTCCCTATCCCATGCGATCTACATGCCATATGAGGTCTGATAAAGGAATGTGTGGATCCGGGATCCAGCAGAGCAAATGCTTCAATATCGAAAGGAGAAGCATACCATTCTACAACATCGGGGAATCACAGGCCTCTGTCGTCATGGCGTATACTCTACTTTGGGGCTGTGGTGGCTGCCCGAGCCCTCGATCCTCACAAAGGACCCTCGGCTCTACCACGGCCTCTACCTCGGCCCCTACGTCCGGATCCACCCATTCTACTCTGCACATGCGATCGTACTACTCCCGACTAAATCCCTACCGTGGTGCAGATCGAACTCTCAATGTATCGGGGCAATCCACGACCGATGTTCGTCGAGCCGCACCTCAAGTAGGCTCCGGTAATCCACCAACCTCCCCTTGTGTCTCCTCTCACAATGCGGGCACACTGGGAAATCATTCGAGCCCCCCACTACCACTACCGGTCGGTCCAAATCTCCCCTACGCCTAAAAGCAGGTGTCTCGAACCTCACGGAGATCTGAAAGTCCCCTTACAGGCGCTTACTAAAGCTCTGCCAGGCGCCCTGACTCTCTTTGGGCGCTTACCGGGACCCAATCTCAGCCTGCCTCTGTCTCATCAGCTGCTCCACTCTAACAGCAGCAGCTCTCAACTCAATAAATGTCCCCATGTCCGACCGAGCCAACCTGGTACGAATCTCAGTGTTGAGGCCATTCTCGAACCTCCGGCACTTATCAGCCTCAGTCGGGACCATCACTGTGGCATAATCTATCAACTCATTGAATTTCACCTCATACTCTGCCACCGACATCCGTCCCTGCTTCAGTTCCAGAAACTCCTGCATCTTCATATCAAGGTAGACCTTGGGCATATAATTATCCCTGAAGGCCCTCAGAAAATTAGCCCATGACAAAGAAGCAAGGCTCGTGGTGGTGCGCTCGCACAGTCTTCCACCACTTATATCTTTGGGCCTGCAGCGGTGACACGCATAATCGAACCTCTCATCGAGTTCGCGATCCATCTGATGAAGACTCTCTCCGTCCTCTCAACCATCCCTCGGCCTCGGCGGAGTGCATCTTGCCATAGAAATCTACAGCCCCCTGCTTGCGCAGCAAATCGTACCTCCTCTCCCGTCTCACGGGAACTCGAGAAGGTAGATCCTCAGTACGAGGCATAGACGACTCTCTACTCGCTCCCACTGATCCTTGGTCAGCTGGCTGCTCAACCTGATCACCTAATACAGAAGACCTAAAACAAAACAAGAATTCTGATCAGTTTCAACAGTTCCATCCGATTCATACCTACATTGTTACTATTCCCAAAAGATGTCAAACCATGCTCTGATACCACCAAATGTAGCGCCCCTTACCATAGGGTATCCACCGTAACGCCAGTAGGTCATTAGATAAATATCCCCGACAAGAGACCACTCATCGACAACAACCGCTACACTCCTCATGGCATCACAATCATAAGGCGGTAATAAGAAATTGACTACTTTTAAAACCAAATTGGATTCCGTTTCATTCACTTAAAACTTCGATAATTTACAACCGACAATACTTTTAATTTACACATGATCCAAACCTTTGCACATTAAGTATCATCTTTGTCTTGTCTAAAAGCAGATCTAACTATAAGTCTCCAAAAGAAAGCCCGGTGACCGACCTTTGAGCCATTGCTTCTATCGCCAATCCATAGTATACGGCTCTACGGTCACGAGGAGCTATCATCATGCTTATGCGAAAAATAATTGCAATTTTGGATGAGTTTGCGAACTCAATGAGAAACCATCATCGATGGTTCTCCCAATTCATGCATCATATAAGCATGAAAGCGATATACGCGATAATTAAACAAAACACAACATTGACGATTTGCCGTACAATTACTGATCCTGAGCGATAAATATTCATCCGATTAACAATATTGCCAAACATTCAATCCGGTATGCAATGCACATGTGACTCTTTTCGATTCATTTGATGTGTGACAAAGCGCATAACGGTGATCGGTATAGGCGCGTCTGGGAGAATTATCTCCGTCGAGCTCGAGGCTCGGTTCGATATATCGAGCTCGGGATCGGTTTGATGCGATGGCGTCTCGGTTCACAATTTTCCTTTTAACGATGTGATGCGATTGTGCATGAATACACATGTCCCATATCGGCAAACATGGTAATACGGTCAAATACACAATATAATCATACAATCCAATTAACGATTACCTAATGCTTATTTCACGATCAATTGGGCCATATATAACCACATAATCCCCGTAGGGCAGTCAATTCACAGTCTTAATCCACGTAATCAATTAATCCCCGTAGGGCAATCAATTTACAACAATAATTCATGTATTCCCCGTAGGACAATCAAACCACAGTTAACACATAGATTGGAATAACCAACTAGGTTACTCACCTAATAACTTCCACGCTAGTGCTGGGAAGTCTCTGCCAAGTCCGTGGAACGACGGTCCACTTGAGCCTCTATAGCAAGTTAAATGAATAGCCATTACCATCGGTATACTTGAAATGACTAAATAATGCACATGAAATCAGTAAAATGTGTATAATGCATGTTCATGGCAATCCCGGCCCTAATCCAAGATTTCCCCATAATAAAATTCTATTAAAAATTAGAAATCCATAGGCGCTGACGGTGCGCTAATCGGACCTCTATGGGTCCCCGATTAAAAAAGCGATGGTTCACATGTTAAAATCGATAGGGGCTACGTCAAATTCCCGTCTAAAAATTCCCGTTTTCTGATAAAATGAAATTAAATATTCAACGAATCCGATGCCTCTGGAATCAGGTCAATCGGACATCAGACGGAAAAGTTATTGACAAAAGAAACAATCGGGTCACTTAATGCCAAATAATAACAAAAATAATAATATATATGTATATGTGCCTTCCTTGCCCTTTTTTCTAGTTTTCAACCCAAAGTTCCAACCTCTATAATTCTTAGCACACAATTCAGAAAAATACAAACTATAGCTTGTTGAAAAGCTTATGAAAAGCTCTACAATTCTCAAGAAGACCATAAAAATCAATTCTAACTCTAGGGGTGTAAAAAATCCACTCAAACCTACTATCCACTCAAAACCTGTCAAAACAGGGCAGTACATTGACAATTGCATAACTCTCTGATTCTTCAGAAATAAATTACCACAATAAATATGCTCATTAAGATCACAATGTTATCTACAACTTTCATGAACAACCCAAAATCAAATTCTATTGCTAAACAAGACAATTAATTCATCTAATGTTACTGTCCCTGCAATCCTCCAATTTGGGCAGTAACCTTACAAGAATCATAACTTCCAGTATACAAGTCAATAAAATCAGAACTTTATATCCCTGTAAAGATAACATCTCAAACTTCAATTTTCATGAAGCACTCAACATCCAATTCGATCTCTAACAATTTCAAAACTGTTATGGAAGTTTCTGTTATGATCAGCCATTTATAACCTAATGCAGGATCAATTTTTGCAAAATCATAGCTCCCAATTCTGACTTCTAAAAAATACACACCATATATCAATTTCAAGGTAATCTTTTCCTCTACAATTCTTCAGAAGCTCACTCACACCAATTCAGTCCACATAAAATGTTAAAATTGCCTCCAATCAGTAAACTCACAAAATCACACTTAAGCTAGGTTTCATCCAAAATGCTCAAAACCAGTCATTAGTAATCAATTCATATCTCCCAATATACAACTCTAAAAATAGCAAGATTAGTAGAAATGGAAAGATAATTCAATATTCTACAACTTCCATGGAGACCATTTTCCCTAATTCCATCTCAATTAATTCATAAAAATCAACAAAACTCAGATGTCATGGTTGCGGTTACTGTTCACAGGCAATGGAACAGTAACTTTCCATACAAAGATTCACCCTTCTATCACTGAAATTCAACATCACCTATTTCACACTAAATTGAAGCCAACATCCCAAAGTTACAGTGGCCACTAACCTTACCTCATTTGCATTTCTACACAATAAGTTATGAATAAATCAGTAGCATCAATTAAATTCCAATTTCCCAGATTCAATGTTAACCTTAGTTCAATCACTTCAATGCCTTTTCACATCATTAGACATCAAAATAAATACAAATTAAATATTGCTACAGTCATACATATACTAGGGCTAATACTGAAAAATTGGCAGCATTAAATTCCTCAATTCAAATACCCAAATAATTTTCCATATTCAATTCAATATCAAACCATATCATTAATTTCCACTCAACAACACCTAGCCTTAAACCCATTTCTTCCAACCATATTAATCATCACTTTAATGCCTACATGAACCTAATACATGCTTTAAACCTTTTATTAACTACCCCACACTATCATGGCATTTAATCTATATGAAAGACATCATTTAAAACTCAATTCCTTAAATGAAAACTTACCTAACACCAAATCTCCTTCAAAGCTTCAATAACCCTTCTAACTTCCACACCAAAATACCAACCTCCTTTCCTTCTCAAGCATGCACAAAACTTATCATCTAACTTTGATGGGAGTAAGAGATAATAGCTTGAAGTTACAAGGAAGATGAGAGAAGGAGAAAATTTCGTTGGTTTAAAATGAAGAGTGGAGTTTCGGATGTGTTGTAACCAAAACACTTAACAATTCATCCTTTCCTTCTTAAGCATATCCGAAAGCTTTGAGAGGGAGCAATTACTATAGCCTTTTAAATGGCAAAATGTGATTGGTTCTACATTAAAAGAAAAGTCAAAGTATATTAGTTTAATCCAGTCCAAAATTTTTACTCCATTTAACTCCGATGACCCTACTTTCAGTCTCAAAATAATATACCCCATATTACTGTGCCATTGGGTAGCGATTTTTGCTATCAAAAATCGACCAATTCGCCAATTGGCGATTTTTCCAGTCCGGGAATTGTCTCCGGAAAAATCCAGAAAAATTCCTAAAAATCTCTAAAAATGTAAAACAAATTATGGCGCAGTCCAAATAATTTTCCAAACTCAATTACCCCATTAATTTCATACAGAAGTTCAATTTCAACCTTAAGCCGGAAAATGTCATGAATGCATGTATACTATGTGCATGTACAACCAATCAGTAATTATTGAGGCTATATGCTGTATGCGCATGCCGAGATATAATTTAATATCCCGAACCCGTCCCAATTACTAAAATACCCTTTTCTATAGGAGAGGGGATGTTACATCGGTATCTCCTCAACATTGAGACATGAAAAACATCATGAATCTGAGATAACTCTGGAGGCAAGGCTAACTTATATGCCAAAGGACCAATCCTCTCCAGAATCTCATACGGCTCCACATATCTCGGACTCAGCCTACCCTTCTTTCCAAATCTCATAATTCCTTTCCAAGGAGAAGTCTTTAAAAACACTTTCTCTCCAACCTCATACTCCATCTCCTTCCGATGAGAATCTTCATAACTTTTCATTCAATCCTGAGCTGCTTTTAATCTCTCGCTTAATCACATTGACTTTATCTCATCATCTGAATCAACTCTGGACCCAAAGCTTCTGTCTCCTCTTCATCCCAACACACCGGAGTCAGACATCTCCTCCCATCTGAGCCTCATAAGGAGCCATCTGAATGCTCGAATAATCTGAATTGTTGTAAGCAAATTCGATCAATGGCAAGTGTTCATCCCAAGCTCCTCGAAAATCCATCACACAAGCCTTGAGCATTCCCTCAAGAGTCCGAATGGTTCTCTCGATGACCATACATGCGAGGATGAAAAGCAGTACTAAAACTCAACTTAGTACCTAATGCCTCCTGCAAACTGCCCCAAAATCTAGAAGTAAATCGAGGATCCCGATCAGACACTATCGAATCCGGAATTCCATGCAATCTCACTACCTCATCGATATACTTCTTAGCTAGCACATGCAACGGATCTGTTTGTCTGATTGCCAGAAAATGGGCTAATTTTGTCAATCTATCCACAATCACCCAAATGGCATCATGCCTCTTACTGGTCTTGGGCAATCCCATCAGAAAGTCCATAGTCACCTTCTGCCACTTCCACTCTGGAATAGATAAAGGCTTTAACTGTCCTGAAGGTGCTTGATGCTTAGCCTTAACTTGCTGACACACCAGACACTTACTCACATATTCGGCCACATCTTTCTTCATACCTCTCCACCAAAAATGTTCCTTAAGATCCCTGTACATCCTGGTATTACCCGGATGCATAGCATACGGTGCATTGTGCGCTTCATCCAGAATCTCATCCTTCACCTCCTTGACATCCGGAATGCCTGACCTATTTACATTGTTAGAAGCCCATCATCACTCATTACCATGTCAGACTTCTTACCCTTCTGAATCTTTTCCCATAATCGACTCAGTTCTGCATCCTGACCCTGCAACTCTTTTACTTTATCTCGAAGAATCGGCCTTACCCGAAAAGTGGCAACCATGCAACTTGTCTCATCACGCTCTAGGCGATCTTGAGCTTAGCCATCTCTTCTAATAGCGGCAAATACATCATTCGAACATATGTTATGGAAGACTTCCTACTCAAGGCATCTGCAACAACATTTGCCTTTCCTGGATGATACTCAATCAACAGGTCATAGTCTTTCAGCAGCTCAATCCACCTCCTCTGTCTCAAATTCAGCTCCTTCTGACTCAACAAGTATTTGAGACTCTTGTGATCTGTAAAGATCCTCGTCTGAACCCCATATAGGTAATGTCTCCAGATCTTTAAAGCAAAGATCACTGCTGCTAACTCCAAATCATGGGTCGGATAATTTACCTCATAAGGTTTTAGCTGCCGTGAGGCATATGCTATCACCTTATCTTCCTGCATAAGCACACATCCTAACCCCTTTCTGGAAACGTCACTATACACAGAAAAACGCCCATCTCCTGCAGTAACGCTAGCTAGGCTGGAGCACTAGTCAATCTGTGCTTCAGCTCCTCAAAACTTCTCTGGCATTCATCACTCCAGACAAACTTCTGATTTTTCCTTAACAACTTAGTCAAAGGAGTAGCAATTAAGGAAAATCCCTCCACAAATCGCCTATAGTAACCAGCTAAACCCAGAAAGCTCCTCACCTCTTTCACTGTCGTTGGAGCGTGCCAGTTCACTACAACTTCAACTTTCTTTGGGTCTACATGCACCCTATTCTTAGAAACAATGTGACCAAGAAAGACCACTTCACGTAGCCAAAATTCACATTTTGTGAATTTGGCATACAGCTCTCTCTCCCTCAGTCTCTGCAACACAATCCTCAAGTGCTCCTCATGGTCTCTCTCACTCCTGTAATACACCAGAATGACATCGATAAAAAACGATAACAAAATGATCTAAAAAGTCCTTAAAGACCCTGTTCATCAAATCCATGAAAGCAGCAGGAGCATTGGTCAGTCCAAATGGCATAACCAAAAACTCATAATGACCATATCGAGTCCTGAAGGCTGTCTTGCTCACATCAGACTCCTTAATCCTGAGTTGATGGTAGCCAGACCTGAGATCAATCTTGGAGAAGACCGTTGCTCCTTGCAGCTGATCAAACAAGTCATCTATCTGAGGCAATGGATACTTGTTTTTCACTGTCACCTGATTGAGCCTCCTGTAGTCAATGCACATTCTCCAGGTTCCATCTTTCTTTCTCACAAACAAGACCGGCGCTCCCCAGGGTGAAAAACTCAGCCTAATGAATCCCTTATCTAACAGATCCTCTAACTGCTCCTTCAGCTCCTTCAGCTCAGCTGGAGCCATCCTATAAGGTGGAATCGAAATAGGAGCTGTCCCGGGAGCCAAGTCAATAGCAAACTCAATCTCCCTCTCCGGTGGTAACCCGGGCAACTCCTCAGGAAATTCCCTCACAATGGGAATATCCTCCACCCTACTCTCCTTGACACTGGTATCCAGAACACACGCCAAGAAGGCTTCACAGCCTCTCCCCATCAGTTTATCAGCTAATAAAGCTGAAACAAGCCGTGGCGGTGTCAACTTTCTGTCTCCCCTGAAAACTACTTTCTGACCCTCACCAGATCAAATTCCACTTCCTTTTTACCACAATCCAGTTTCGCCTTATACTTCTCCATCACATCCATTCCAACGATCACATCTAACCCCTTCAGATCTAGAGGTAGCAGATCTACTACTAAACTAGATCCATCAATCACAAGCTCACAATCTCTAAAGATCCGGCTCACGACAACAGTCCTCCCTAACGGAGTACTAACAAATAGAAACTCATCCAATAAAACTGACTGCATACCAGACAATAACACACTCGCAGAGACAAAGGAATGAGTGGAACCCGAGTCAAAAAGAACATATACATCAGAATGAAAGAGCTAAGCCATACCAGTTACAACCTCAGGTGCGGCTGCAGCCTCCTTTCGAGTCATAGCAAACATCCGAGCTTGTGCTTGCCCTCTCGGTCTCCCTGGTGGAATAGGTTTCCTCACGGACCCAGAACTGCCCACTCCAGAAGCTGGTTTGGTCCCCACTCTCTCCACTCTCTTCTGAGCCTGAAACTGAGATCCTGCCCCTCGGGCCCACAAAGGACAGTCTCGAATCCGATGTCCCTTCTCTCCACACTTGAAACAAGCACCGGATAATTTACGACATTCACCCCGATGGGGGTTCCCACAATGCTCACATAGAGTCAGTTCTGTTTCTCTCGTGTCTGTTATTTCCTCCCACCGAGGAGGCTCTGACCTCTGCTCTCAATCGCACTGCTTTCTGCTAGGAGAACTTCTTGCCTCGACTCTGCACTCGGAAACTCTTCTCACCCCTGGAAGCAGTCTGAACACTACCCCCTCTCCGAGGAAACTGCTCTCTGCCCTTTCTTTTCCTGCTTACTTCATCGATGTTCTCGGCTTTTACACTGAAGTCTGCATCTAGCAGCATTGCGATAATCAGAAAAATTATGTATTATTATCTTCTCTCTGATCCCTAGATGGAGGCCTCCCTCAAACTTTCTGCACTTATCTTCCTCATTAGCCACCATATGCGCTGCATAGCGAGACAGTTGAGTGAATCTCAGCTCATACTCACTCACAGACAGTTCCCTCTGAGCCAAATTCAAAAACTCCCTGGCTTTATCTTGCATATAAACCCGAGAGAAGTACTTTTTCTGAAATAATTCTCCAAAATCTTTCCATAACAACACAGGAGGTACCGCCTGACTCTGTGGTACCGACTCCCACCAATGAAGAGCATTCCCCTGCAAAAGACTCACTGCATACTCTAACTTCTCTTCATCTGTGCATTTCATCTGTACCAGAACCCTCTCTGTCCTCTTCATCCAAGCTTCAGCTTCCTCGGGATTAGTGGTACCATGAAAGTCCACCGCTCCATATTTTCGCAACTTGTCATACTGCCCGCCCCTAATCACTGGAGCTGGAGCTGGAGCTGGAGCTTGAGATCCCTGACCCATGGCCAAGGTGAATGCCTGGGCAAAAGCCTGGAAAAACTGCGGATCCATCGCAGGCATAGCAGGAGGAGGAGGGGGTTGCACCTCAGGTTGCACACTAGGTGCCTCGGAGCCAGGAGCTGAGTGTGTCCCTGCATCTTGTGGGACATGAGACTCATCTGTGCTCCCCTGGCGGGAACTAGAGCGAGAAAGAGTGCCGCGGGACCTACGCCGAGGTGGCATATTTACTCCAAAATAAAACCAGTGAAAAACTTTAGTTCAAAAGAAATCATGCTAAAATCAGGTTACAATTCATCATGTAGTCGAAATTACCATATAGGCATGTAAAATCAGTGAAAACAATACAAAAGGACACAAATCATGCAATCCCTAACGTTCTCCTTCTACCCGAACCTAAACCGAAAGCTCTGATACCATAAGTGTTGGAACCCCTCCCTGGTGCGACACGTGTCCGACGTCCTGCGTGACATCTGGACGCACATCCCCCGAGGAAGCGATTCCTCACCACGAAAGAATCTTCAAACTGGACTTAATTTCACTTCATTCGAATAAAGTTGGATAGCTCGACCCTAAGTCTCTTCCAATAGCTTTGATCATTTAGGGCCCATCATTGCTCCTATACCTAAGCTACTACTAAATTCTAGACCTCTAGGTCAAATGAAATCGAACACGCCTCAATCGGACCTTTATAGGTCGCAAAACGACCTTTCGGGCAAAACCGACACTCATCGGCCCTGAAATCCAACTAAAACCCGACACTCTCATATTACCGAAAAAGGATAGAAAATTTAGCCTGGTTAACCAAAAGAATCGAATATGACCTTATATAACTATACCGAAAGATATAAGGTTATTTACAACAATTAGGAAGGAAACAAAAGTCATATTTATCATTAAAAGAAATGGAAACTTGTTTAATGTTGGTATTAAGCAAATTACCATATGAATAATGCAAATTACCAAATGAATAGTAACAACATTTACCAAAAGAATAGAAATCTGGAAATTTCAAACGCCCATAACTTTTTCATCCTAATTCGAAACTTAACCCATTTTATCTCGTTTTAAAGACCTTGCCAAACTCTATCAGCTTTAAGAAATACTTTTTTGTGTGCAAATTTTAACTCTAAGATGGTCTAATACACAACACAAGGTGGCTGCCCATTTTTAAAAAAAATGGACAGCACCTCCCCTAAAAATGCTCTAGCCCAATTTTCCAACCTAACTCCTACCTGCATAAAAAAAAATACTTCTATCTTCCAATTCACAAACATATTCAACAATCAAACCACTGACTCAATTGGCAACAACATGAGCCTAGGTATCTAGCATTTCATCAATTCAATTTCTTAAAGACATACCATTTCATCTTTACTTTTACAATCTCAAACATGAAATCTCATAATCATACATAACCATACATTCTTAAACATATACAATGAAACTTTAAAACCTTTAAACTTTATATGAAATGGACAATTACAATGCTTTAATGAGCATTTTAGCGGATATATCCAAAAGCCAAAGAACGGTTATAAAGCCCAAAATGCTAGTTAAAGCATTGGTTTCAAAAGTAAGACTTAAAAAAAACAAAAGCATCGGAGTAATTTTTCATTCCGATCACGGCTTGATTCTCTCTAAACCTGTGGAGGGAAGAAAAGGGGGTGAACACGACAGCTCCGTGGTATGATTTAATAAACAAGTATAAGCTAAAACATGCATCGATAATTATAATTTCAAGTCAATAATCATCAATTTCATTTTCTAACAAATAAGACATTTACCAAATCATCAAATATCAGATAACATCACAAAAACATATCACAGATGGTGCGAGTGATCCTAACAGACGTACTACACATGTTCGACAGCGACCATGTGTGGCAGTGAATGAGGGAGTCGATTTGGATCTCCTATGCCCTTTAGCAGGCGGTAGTGAAGCCTATGACAAATCTTAACTAACTAACAGAGAGGGATCACTACAAACCCAAGAAATCATACATGTTCACATTTGGCATTCTTCCTACATCTCATATTCACATTTTGTTCACTTTCAATCAAGTTTCCACAATCTTGCCATACATGCAATTATTCACAAGGATTTACCACAATTGGCCATTTCAATTCGGTACGTTATCATGTAACAAACAATTTTACAAACCTTGACACATATATATACATCAAAAGGCACATAAAACATGTTCAAACTATCACAACCACTATTTCATTCAAAAGTTGAAAGTCATAGGAAACTACTCAAGAGTCATTTAAGTAGCTTATTACTTAATTATTAAAAGTTACCCACCTTGACTTCGTTGGTTGAATTTGGTTCACTTGCCCCGATGGATTATTTTGACCCTCTTCACTTTCCAAGCGCCCAAATGACCTTAAATCAAGCATAATAAGGCTAATTAATAAAAGAGTAAGGTGCTGGAATTTTAAAAGAAACATAAACCTTGACTTTCATCTAACCTAACTCTCCCTACACCTTTCCTCAGCCATTGCCACTAACACCTATCTCACTTTGATCAGTTTTTTTTCGATAATTCCGTAGTTTCATAACCCATCTTCCTTCCTTTAGCTCTAGGATAGATTACATTATCTCCATTCACCTTCATTGAATACATTAAACACAAAAATTCTAAGTTCCAAGAGAAAAATCACTGCTGAAATTTTCTCCAACTGTAAAAACTTATATCTAAACCAATATAACCTCACCTAAACCTTCCTATAATTCTCCTAGGCTATACCAACATAAAACTCCCATCAAAACTACTCTAAAAGTTCAAAATTTCTCAATCCTAAGCCATGAACACATGCTGGAATTTTAACATAGCTTTCTTAATTTTTCTTCTTTCATTTTTCTTTCACCAATACCTCTCAAACCACCGTTATTAACCAAACTAACATCAGAACCCTTAAAATTTTGAAATCCACTTGACCAACACGACATCCCCTTCTATTTTCTATAGAAACCTACACAAAACTCTTTCCTTTCTCATTCTTTCACTAAAACCTCATCCAATCATCCATTTAAACATGAAAGAAGATAAAACTCAAACAAACCAATCTATAATTTGAAACCCTAACCAAACCTAATCTGATTTTGTTTCTTCTTCCTCTTCTTACCTTCTTCTTACTTCTAACCATATATTTTAAATAAGAAAGAAACCCTAAATAGATAGCCAAAATTGAAATCTTCTTACCTAGGTTGAAACCCACGACTTCTTCTTCTTCTAAAGATGAAATAACTCCTTCCCTTCCTCTTTTCTTACATAAACCACGTGAATCTACCTTGCTCGAGCTTGAAACACCTTCTTCTTCCCTTCTCCTTGGATGGCCGATTGTCTCCTCTCTTTTTCTTCTTTTGATTTTGAAATTTGCTCACTTCTCTCTTCTTTGGTGTATTTTAGTATAACTTGAAAGATGACCTAGGTTTTGCTTCATCTCATTAATTCTCTATGTAAAAAAACGACAACACTTTACTCCTCCTCTGACATTTTCAGTAGGTCACTTAATAAGGTTGGTCAAAGATGAAGCCTTAGGAAATTAAAAAAAACCTAAGCATTTACATGAAACCTAAGCCCAAAATTTCAAGTCAAATTTCCCTCCTTAAAACTTTTCCCAAAATTTTCATCTTCCCTCTTTCCATTTCAAACTTAACTTTTGTGGGCTCCACTTAAAAGCCCATAGGCTCCATTCCTTTTCATTTAATCTTCCATACAAACCTAGCCCCTTAATTAATAAACCTAAAGCCTTATAACCATTTAAACAAATTCTAATTTATTCCTAACATGACCTAATTTAATAATTCTTATTCTTTGAAAATATAATACAAAATTAAAATTCTAATTTAACTAAATTCCTGAAATTTAATATTATTGCTATAAATTCTAACTCTCAATTTCTTCAATTACTAATTATTGCTCTAAAATCCCAAATTATTCTAACCAATCGAAATCTAATAAAACCTAATTGAAACCCTAATTACTTCAATTAATACTAACCAAAAGATAATGAACTTACCAATAATTTAAACAAACCTATTTAATAAAGAAAAAGGGAACGGGGTCTAACATACAGTCAGGTACCATGTCAATTATTCGGTCCAGTATGCAATGCACATGTGATTCTTTTCCAGTTTATTACAGTATTGTGACCGAGTGCTTTAGCAGTGTTGATGAGTCGATGAAGCGGCGTCAGGAGAATTATCTCCCTTGAGCTCTGAGGCTCATGATGTCGATGTCGATGGCGACTCGGTTCACATTTATTCTTTATCGGTTTATGCATCGTGTATGAGTGCACATGTTCAATTGAGCGATTACATAACGATCTAGAATTCCCGATGGCGGTAATTTACTGATCAATATCCGTAATCCAAGTAATCCCGTAGAAGCAAATAAATCACGATAAACACGTAGATTGAGGTAACCACCTAGGTTACTCACCTATTACTTCGAGCTAATCCCGGAAGTTTCCGCCCGTCGGTCGACGACGCTCCACTTGGGCCTCTATAAGAATCGAGAGAAGTGCGAGTCACTAAATATTTAATTGAACTAATCTTGATGCATGTAGGTGAAATATGCATGTTCATGAATTCCTGGCCTTAATTCCATTTTTTTCCATCATAAAAATCCGTCTAAAAATTAGAAACCTATTGGCGCTGACGGTGCGCAATTCGGACCTCTATAGGTCCCCGATTAAACAAAGCAGTGATTAAGCAGACCTTTACCGGACCCACGTCAATTTCCCGTCCAAAAATCCCGAATCTCTCAGAAAATGAAATTAAATATTCACTGAATCCGATGCCTCAAGAATCAGGTCAATCGGACGACGGACGGAAAAGTTATTCACGAAAGAAACCAAAATTCAACAATCAATATATTTATATAGCCCTTATTTCCTTCTCTTTTTCCTGTTTTCCAACCGAAATTCAATCTATCATATCTCTTTCTACACATTTCAGAAAAATGCAAACTATACCTTGTTGGAAAGATAATGAAACCCTTTACAAGTTTCATGAAGACCCCAACAAGCAATTTTACCCATAAGGGTGTCAAAAATTCAGTCAAGTCCACTGCCTACTCAAAACCTATCAAAACAGTGCAGTACATTGCAAATTCATTAACCTTCTGATTCTTCAGTCAAACATTACACAATAAATAAGGCCGTAAGATCACAATGTTATCTACAACTTTCGTGAACAACCCAAAATCAGATTCACTTGCTAACTATGTCAAACAATTCACCAAAGCATCAGCCCTCAGAATTTTCCCAATCTGAACAGTACATTTCACAAAAGTATATCTCTTAGCACAAATATCACCAAATTCACTACCATATATCCCTGAAAAGATAAGATCTCAAACTTCAATTTTCATGAAGAACTCAACACGCAATTCGATCTCTAACAATTTCAAAACTGTTATGCAAGTATCTACCATGATCAGCAATTCACAACCTAATGCAGGTTCAGTTTTTACAAATTCATTTCTCTCAAATCTGACAACCAAAAATTACATGTCATATATCATTCTCAAGATAATTTCTTCCTCTACAACTTTACAGAAGATCACTCACACCAATTCAGTTCACATAAATTACTAAAATTGCTCCAAATCATAATGTGCACCAAATTTCACATTCCAGCTAGGTTTCATTCAATGCATGAAAACAGTCAATAGTCATCAGTCCATAACTCCTACTATACATATCGAAAAATTGCAAAATCAGTGGCATTGGAAAGATAACTTAATAGGCTTCAACTTTCATTTAGTCCATTTGTTCTAATTCCTTCACAATTAATTTAGAAAAATTAGCAAAACTATAGGGTATGATTTTGGGTACTGTTCATTCCAGTCAATAGCAGTAACCTTCCATGCAAAAATTCACCATCTTAAAGCTAATATTGGACAACACCTATTTCACAAAAATGTAGCTAACATCCCAAAGTTTAAGTGGCCACAAATCTCACCTCATTTGCATTCCTATACAATTAGTTATGCTAACAACAGTACAATCGGTTAAAACTCTTAATTTCCACATTTGGTCCAACCTTAGTTTCTATCATTTCCAATGCCATTAACGCCTCATTAAACATCCAAATGAACACAAATCAGTTCTTATAACATTCATACATTCACTAGGACTAATACTCAAAATTTTGCAGCACTAAATTATTCATTTCTAAGTAAAATCAATCATCCATATGCATTCAAAATCAAGTTAAAAACACTCATTCATACTCCTTCATCAATTCATAACTAACCCTAACCTAACACCCATTAATTCAAGCCATATTAGTCATCAATTTAATGCATCAAGAATCATAATAAATGTACCAAACCTCCCATTAATTACTCCTAACTACCATGGCATTCAATTTCTAAATCAAATCATAAAGAAAGCTTAACAACAAAACTTACCTATTAGCTTTTCCAACCTTGAATTCCTTTCACTTCTTTACTTCCTACCTTCACTAATCACTTCTTCTACCACCATACATATATATTTCATCATCATGGGCAGACTATAGCTTAGTGACAAGTAAGAGAACTCTTGAGTGTTTGGAGGAAGATGAAAAAAAAGAAGAAGCAAAAATCGATGGTGAGAAAAACAAATGAAGAAATGCTCGGATGAGTTATCTAACAACTTAATAACTTGCCCATTTTTATTCCTTTACCAAAGCATAACCGATAGGAACAAGTGAGGAGCATTTAATGAAGGTATAAGTTGGCTAAATTTCATTGGTCCAAGGTGTAAAGAAAAGTCAAACTAATAATATTTTAATCCGGATCAAAACTAACCCAATCAACTCCAATGACCTAATTTCAATCCCAAAATAATATACCCAATAAGACAGTGCCATTGGGTAGCAATTTTGCTACCGAAAATCGAATCGATTAAGCCAATTGGCAATTTTTTGGTCCGGAATTTTCTTCGAAAAAAATTCAGAAAAATTCCTAAAAATCCTTTAAAATAGAAAACAATTTATGGCGCTCAGAATAATTTTCCAAACCCAAAAATCACGCTAATCCCAATAAAATTGTCTTAGGCACAGCAAGAATGTCATGTATGCATATCTGATGAAGTTCATGTGCACAATTGTGACTATGTAGCAATCCTATTATGCATGAGCAGTCCTATGAAATCCCAATCTAGCCCATCCTATGCCAAATTTCTATTCTACCCTTCCAATTGAGGGTGGGATGTTACATATTTAACTTAAATTAATTATGTACTAGTAACAAATATAATCAGTAAAGATAAAATTATGAATACTTTGATTAGTAAATTATTGTAACATATGCAAATTATATAATATTTTTAGAAGAAGATTATTATTTTATTAAAAAAGATGCGTGTAAAGATTCACATATTAAAAATAAAGAGAACCTAATCATTTCAGAGAGCATCAAACCCATCCTATATTAATTCATTGATAAACCGAAGTTCATAACACAAACAAGTTTCAATTGGTGCAGGTCATTTACATTAAAAATGCATGAAGTTCAAATGGGAGGTTTAAACTACAAAAAAATACCCAAATTAAACCAAATACACAAAAACCTAATAAATAACAAAACTCGCTTACTTCAATAGACAAGCAACATAATTCATTAAAGCATGTGAAGGAAGAAGATGACAGAGCTAGAGTGAGCTAATGGAAAAAGAAGATAACCAAAACAAAGAAAAGAAGAAAACAAATTTCAAAATAGTACATAATTTGAAATAAATTCATATTCAGAAGTCTTAGTTATAGCATTTGATTGTCACCAAGTCATGCAACAAAATCCAGTCACTTGCCTTTTAAAACATAAAAAGGATGATAAACGTTCTCTTTTCAATGAATTAAAAAGATGCAAAATGACTGCTGCAAAATATAGAAACATATACAAATTCAATAAAATGTATGGAAAATCATTATTGACATTGTCAATTAGAAAAGGAAATGAATGTCAAAAATACTTGTTGAAGCTTCTCTTCAATCTCCTTGAAAATAGAAATATTACCAACAAATGAGTTCCTATAACCAAGAAATAATCAATAAGATCTTAGCCAGGAACATGACCTATCAATTCATGCCTATTCTAATTAAAGAGCTTAAGAGAAAAATGGTTAATAACACTCTCACATGGTCAGGAGAGAGAGAGGAAGAGTGTATATGTGTTTGTGTGCACATTTTCTTTAACCTTTTAAACTTAAATGTTATATCATTCATAACTGGACACTGCCCATATCTGAAGTGAATCACACGTTAATACAATGCTTATTATACGATGTATATGCACAAGAAGGGGGGTTGAATTGTGTATTTCTCCTTTTTGAAAAACGTTCAAAATCGTTTTGTCAAAAGAAAAACTTGTTCTTTTCACAATAACTATTGCAAATCAAAGTTAATCGTATTCTTCAAAAACTTGTTTAAAAATTGAGTAAAATTGAAAATTTGAACGATAAGAGAGATAAGGATAGAGAGAAGTTGACACAATAATTTTTATGCTGTTTCACCCCAAACCGTGGGCTACGTCCAGTCCTCAGATGTCTTTCTGAGATTTCACTATCTCTCAACAACTTTACAAGTATTCTTTCTTTCTGAGCCTCTTCAGGTCTCTTTACAGTCAGTATTCTTTTACTCTTAGCCTCTACAGGCTATCTGTACTACTTTCTTACAGAAAGGTGTTTGAGCTTTGTTACAGTAAGATAGCTCTAGCTATTTGCACAATAAACTCTCTCAAGTATTGTCAGCTTTTGTAATGTTCAAGTGTGTGTGTGTAACTTTGTAATCTTCGACTTCGACTCATATTTATAGCCTTCGTCTGCAACTGCTTCTTGAATCTTGCTTCTTAAATCTTGAAAGAAATGGTTATTAAGTTGAGTTCTGTAACTAACTCAAACTGATCCTTGATTTAGACGTCATTTGCTTCCGTCTTCTTTTCATCGTCTGGCTTTTCTTTCGTTTGCTTTTCATCGTCTGCTTTTTCTTTCATCTGCTTTTCATCATCTACTTTTTGGCTTCCATCTTCTTTTAGCTTCCATTTGCTTTTGGCTTTAAATGCGCTTTTCAATCTCAAATCGCTTTTCATTCTTCGTCTATTTTCATTCTTAAATCATTTTTCATTCTTAAATCATTTTTCTTCTATCGTTTAATTTTCATCTATCATCTGTTTTCCAATCTCCGTCTACTTTTCAATCTTCGTTTGCTTTTCAATCTTCCGTCTATTTTTCATTCTTCCATTTTTTGTACTTCATCAAAATCATTAGTGTAAAGTCATTTTGACTTAACAATCTCCCCTTTTTTGATGATAACAAAAAATCACATCTTCATACTGTCTTCATAATGTCTTCATAAGGTGAAAAACATATCTTCATATTGTCTTCGTCTGACTTCTTCATGTTTTGCTTACTCTTCCTCCCCCTATCTTTTTCTTTCTTCTTCAAAAGTTCATCTCCTTCGTTCACCCTCTTTGATTTCTGCTTTCCATTCTCTTCTCCCCCTATTTTTTATTAATAAAAAATGATTAGGACAGATGATGCTTCAATAACTCTTTCATTATTTCCTTCAACTCCTTGACTTCTCTTTGTAGGTGCATTACCTCTGTTTGCAAGTCAGAAGGTAAGGTGGATTGGTCATCATCCTCAAGGTGTTCTTCAAAAGTAATTGTAGTAACATATGCGTCTGAAGATGGAATATAGTCTTCAAAAATTTCAAAGGTAGGTGGTTGAACCGATAGGTTGGGCTTAGGATGGTCTCAGTCATAAGGAGCAGGTAGCATTAAAACTTGTCTTCCACGCAAGGGTAGGGCTTCTTTTTCAATCACAGATGTTTTCAATAGTGACCTAATACGCACTATTATCTGCACAAGGGATTCAGTAAACGTCCCTTTAGTAAGCTTTCCCCCCACTGGACAGTGTTCATCTTTTGTTGTTGAACTACAACTGGCTCCTGTAAATGTCTTCTTTGAAGTGCATGCCTCATCTATTCTTCGCATTTCTTCTTCAATCTGAACTGCAGAAAGATCATCAATTACCCCTTCTGGGTATAACTTCTTCTTCCCCCTTATTAACATCCATGGAATATTTTGGTTGAAGGTCTGGTACAACCCTTATCACCGTTTGCTATGTAATCAGGTAAATAGTGTAAGGTTGACTGGTCATCTTTGTAGGGTATGGTTTTGTGGCAGCATACCTCAAGGCTTCATAAAAATTCCTTTCATCTTCATTCAACAGATGTCATGTCCCACTATTTATAGGAATAGGTTGTAAGTATGCCTTTACTAACCTCCTCGGTGTATCCCTGATGATTATTAAAGTACTCCTTTTAGTTACAGGTTGAATTTCTTCAATCAATTTGATTTCCAATTCGTCTTTCCTCATAAATTCAAAATAGTTGTATGGAACCAGACTGAGTTCTTCATATTCTTCTTGTTGAACCTGTACCAAACTAAGTTCTGTTGCTTCCTGATAATGAACCTCAGTAGGAATAACATTTACCAGACTTAGTTCTGCTGTTGTCTCTTGTGGAACAACAATAGGAGTATTCTACCTCTGACTAAAATCCTTAGCAGTAGGAATACTCTTCTTCTGTCTAACTTCCTTAGTCTTTTTCACTACCTCAGTCAGTCTTTGAGTTTTCTGAGGTTGGGGTTTCTGCTTCTTAGACTTCAATTTTCTTTTCCTCTCAGTCCCCTTGGCCTGTTTGGCTGAATCTTCACTTAAGATCGAGACTAGAGATCCCGTAACCTTCGATGCGCGAGTTTTAGAGACTTCTGCCTGACTTCGTTCTCTGAACCTCTTTTCTTCTTGCTATCTCAAGGTTCGAATCTTGGGTGATCTCTTCGCCTTCTTTGGAATATCACTCAGAAGCTTCTCCCCTTTTCTCTTCAAGATACTTTCATCTATACTCCGAACTTGGCTACTTTCTTTTTGAGAAATCATCTTTTCCTTCAAAACTTCTTTAGATGAATTTCTTCTTTCAATCATGGGCATTCTTGTACTAACTTGAGATTTAGAACTCTTTGTGGGAGATCTCTTCTGTATCCACTCCCCCTCAGTTCTAGCTTTATTATCAAAATCTGCTTCAGCTCTGTTCTGATTCTTCAAGCCCATTTTTCTTATAAAACCTGAGTCGATAACACTCTTAACAGGCATCATTCGTCTGATTCCTCTGTCAAGACGGACTCCAAACTCCCTGAAAATCCTTGTTAACAATATTCCGTACGGGTAACTATTAGAATCCTTCATCCCTTTAATCATATACTGAAAAATTAGAAATGATAGGTCAACTGGTTGGCGATTCAGCAGGTGGAATAGGCATTGTTTATCCAGAGTAGTCACCAAATGCCTTGAACCCGCTCTTGGTAAGATGCAGTTGAACAAAATCCCATGTAAGAACCCCGCCTTCGGCACCAGACTCGAGGTCTTCCTCTCCGTAGGGTCATTTTCTCCATAGAACTATCTACTGACTTCGTCTTCCTTTAAACTGACCTTTGTTGTAACACCCCCTTACAGTAGAACACACACCGGGACGCCCGGAGGTCATTCCGGTACATATCTCCAATACATCGGACCTTCTGTCCGGAATCCACAACATACACAAACACAAAACCCACCATTATCCACCACAGTAAACATATAATAATTGAGAAACCTATCTAGGTTACTCACCATCTACTCCCAAAGCTAGTGCCTGGAAGGTCCGACAATGTCTGTGGGTTGACATTCCAATTGCTCCTCTATAACGAATAACATACATATAATCACAATTTGTACCAGTATCGATGTTTAATACTGCACACGAATGAAAAGAAAATGTATAATACATGCATGACAATCCCGGGTAGCATTCTATCACTTTCATTGCAAGGTCATTCTCAAAACAAAACTCATCTTTTACTAAATCACACTTTCGGGTCTATAGTGAATCACATTAAATTAGAGAGTGAATAAGATATCTTTTGATCATACTCCCTTCGAGAAATGTGTTCCTCTAAGTCTTAAGATTCCATTGGCACCAAAATCACTCAATTTGGGTTAGTAGATTGGGAGATATACCTCAAACATTGATAGACAGTTTAAAGTGTCCTGAACCTGATTCCATCTAGCATTTGAACATCTTAGAGATTGAATAACAATTGAAGAGAGGGAGATGAAGCCACGAAGAAGAGAGAAGAAAATGACCTAAAATACAACTCCAAAGGGTCTTAAAGAGTGAGTTTCGTGGGAGAGCCAAAAAGGAGCTTCAATTTAGATAGTTATTTAACCTAACACATGGCTCTAAACATGCCATATGTCAAGCCAAGACTTATCCCTTAATTTCTTCCAAAACTAATCTATTTCAAGCCCAATTTCCCATAAATAAGACTTGTCAATTAATCCTATAACCATATAGCCAAAATTCAATTCCATAGGCACTAAATTCTAATCTGGATTATCGGTTAGTGCGCCTCGACATTTTTCTAGTTAAGGTTTACCCGAAAAATTTCAGAAAAATTCCTAAAATTCTCCAAAATTATAAAATCAATAATGTCACTCTCCGAATAAATTTTCAAAATCAATAACCCACAATTCTCAACCCATTCACAAGTAGAACCAAATATACCAGGAATGTCAATGAATGCATGTACAAAAATTTCATGTGCAATAAATTCAGTTTTCACAATACAAGTATGTCACAAAATGCATGAACATGCAATTGCATTACTAAGCTCTTACTAAACACCCATATTTCCTATTTTACCCTTCCCGCTGGTACCGGGATGTTACATTTGTCATCCATCTGGCAATGCTCGTTAGTTTCTCTCCAACAGATGGACATCCAGTCACCTTTTAGATCAACTCCATTGTTACAATAATAGACATTTCTTCTACTGTAGAAACAATAGCTTTGTCAACCATCTGCACATTCTTCCAAAACTCATATACTTCATTTTGATATACATACTCCCGCACCTAGAAGAACTTCCTCCAACCGGCTTCTACAATCTCTGGTTCGATATCCATATAATCTTTCCTCAGAGATTCAAAATCCACATGCCTTCCGTAGATCATCGCTGGCTCCATTGATTACGAATAAGCTGAATTGATGTCTGTTCTTCAAAGGTAAGGTTGATTTCAGAGGTTTGAGAGGGCTGAAAAGTTTATGGGTTGACAGTATTCGAAAGGTTTTTAATTTGAGACTACTCGAAAGGTCTTATCAGGCATGTTCTAGAATCGGTGAGATTCTCAAGGCTATGAGACTTTCCCTCCAAAATTTCCTTGTAAGAGAAGTTACCAGTTGTAACTCACTGTTCTGACGTCGTTAACTTTGACGATCTTTTAACTTGGCTGTGAAATATTAGACGGTTGGTTATTTAACATCACCATGTTGAGGTTCTGTCTGATTTCTTTGAACCGTTCTTCACTCAATGTTTTAGTGAAGATGTTCGCCCATTGAAACTCTCTCTCAATAAATTGTAGACTCACAACCTTTCTCTGAACGTAGTCTCTCAAGAAATGATGTCTGACTTCGATATGTTTTACTCTCAAATGCTATATAGGATTCTTTGATAAGTTGATGGCACTGGTGTTGTCACAAAAAATTGGGATCTCCTCTTCTTGAACTGAATAATCTTCTAGTTGGTATTTAATCCACAATATTTGCGAACAACAGCTTGCGGCAGACATGTACTCGGCTTCGGCAGTTGATAGAGCAATTGAGCTTTGTCTCTTGCTTGACCAGGAAACTAGGTTTGAGCCAAGAAAGTGGCAGCCTCCACTCGTACTCTTCCTTTCAACTCTATCTCCAACATAGTCCGCATCGCAATATCCAATCAACCTGAAATCTTTACCTTTCTCAAATATTAAGCAAAGATCGGTAGTACCTACGAGATATCTCATAATTCTTTTAACAGCTATGTAATGAGACTCTCTAGGATCGGCCTGAAACCTTGCACACAAACATACACTGAACATTATGTCAGGTCTACTAGCTGTAAGATAAAAAAAAGAACCGAGCATCCCTCTATACTGGGTTTGATCCACCTTCTTACCAACTTCGTCTTTCGACAAAAGGTTCGAAGGATGCATTGGAGTTGCCATAGGCTTCACATTATTCATATCAAATTTAGACAACAATTCTTTCACATATTTTTGTTGATGGATAAAGATCTTCTCTTCGGTTTGTTTAACTTGTAACCCAAAAAAGAACTTCAACTTACCCATCATACTCATTTTTCATCAGACTCTCAAAACTCATACATAATTTCTTTGAAGTAGCACAAAAAATGATATCATCAACATAAATTTGCACTAAAATAAACTCTTTCTCGTAGTTATTTCTAAAGAGCGTCTTATCTACACGACCTCTTCTAAAATCACTTTCTAAGATAAAAGTACTTAGATGATCATACTAAGCTCTAGGAGCTTGCTTCAAGCTGTATAAAGCTTTATGAAGTCTATAGACATGATCTGGATACCTAACATCCTCGAAACCAGGAGGTCGCTTAACATACACCTCTTCATCTATAAAACCATTTAGAAATGCAATTTTCACATCCATCTGAAAAAGCTTTATATCATGACAAATCGCATATGCCAGCATTATCCTAATCGCTTCAAGCCTCGCTACTAGAGCATATGTCTCATTGTAGTCTATTCCTTCTTGCTGATTATAGCCTTGTGCTACTAATCTAGCTTTATTCCGACTCACTTTCCCTGATTCGTCTAACTTATTCTTAAAAACCCATTTAGTTCCTATAATGGATTTCGTCGAGGGTTTAGGAACCAAGGACCAAACTTTATTCCTAGTAAATTGGTTCAGCTCCTCTTGCATGGCTAAAATCTACGCTTCATCCTGAAGAACTTCTTCAATCTTTTTAGGCTCTATTTCAGAGACAAAACCTACATTAGCTTCTCTTCTGAATTTAGATCTTGTTCTGACTCCTTCAGAGGTCTCTCCTATAATTAACTCTTCTGGATGAGAATTCTTATATCTCCAATCTCTTTTTAATCCAAGAGTCTCTAGAATATCCTCAACCTTGTCTACCTGAGTTCCTGATGATGAAGCTTCTATTGTATCACCTAAGAGCTTTGAAGGGACTTCACTCTCCATGTCATCTTCCTTACGGGGTTGGGAACTATCATCAAAGTTGACATGAATGGTCTCCTCAACTGTCTTTGAGGTAAGATTATAAACCCGAAAAGCCTTGGATGATAAAGAGTATCCTAGAAAGATTCCTGAATAGGTCTTTGAATCAAATTTATCTAACAATTCCTTTGTATTCAGAATAGAGCACTTGCAACCAAATGGATGAAAGTAAGATATATTCGGTCTCCTTCCATTCCATAAATCATAAGGAGTTTTTTTCAGCAATGGTCGTAGCAATATTTAGGATCTCCCTAGATGGATCTTAATAATGGGATGAATCAACAAGTTGATCAAGCTTTAAGTATTGTTAGTAGTCCTTCTTCTCAATGCAAGGAACAACAAAAACAAATTGATTCAAGTAGAGACATCAAGGATTCGAAGGTCCTTGCTTTAATCTAAGTAGCTGGTAATCCTCCCTCTCCTATTATTGAATTGGTTCCTAATAGTCCTAGTATTATAGAAGGGGTATAGGGGGACTTTACTGTGAGGAAAAGTAGGAAAGTTAGGAGGAAACAAAAGTAGGAGTTGCTTATAGTTGTTGGGTTATGGATTTAGGTTTTTGGAATGTTAGGGGTCTAAACGACCCTAAAAGAATTAGAAGTGCATGCTTATCTTAAAAGATTATCTGTTTCTTTTTTTTTGTTTAATTGAATTTAGGATTAGGTGTAACACCCCACTCCCGCAAGACCTGAACCCGACATCGACGGTGATATCCAGGTCCGTGCCCATGAGGTGGCGTGCTACATCACTCGATGAAAACTTCAGTATAACTTTTTTTAACACATACTCACACATATTATCGTGAATGCGGGAAACAGTTTATATAAACAATTCAATGGCCTTGGAGCCCTTTTTACATTTACAATTTATTTCAGTCAATTGACTTTACAACTTGTCCAACTTAGTAATACAAAAGTCCAAGAATAGAAATACTAAGGCAGACGCTAACTGATCCCGACCACTTCTACGCTTCCTCGATCAATAGATGTCATCGCCTGCTGCCTAACGGGTATTCTTCTAAGTCTAAAAATAGATGCAAATTTTGGGTGAGTTTTGCGAACTCGGTGAAAACCATCATCGATGGTTCACTCAATTCATGCATGTTCAATCGACTTACCAAATATCACATCGATCACGATTCACAAATGTAATCTCAAATAATACATACCATTACATTTCACAAATGTAAGGCATATCACCTTTCATACAATCCAAATTCAATCATACCATATATGCAATGCACATGAGACCCTTTCCATTTTATTACGTTGTTGTGACTGATGCGCTGGCTGTCCCGAAGCGGGCACATTGCGTTGAGCCGTGGCTCTGAAACATTGGGCTTGAAGCCTAATACATTGAGCCCGAGGCTCGAATACGTTGGACTGAGGTCCTGTGCATTGGTGAAAGCTCTCATATCGTTAGGCGTGATATGCCCGATACGGTGGTGCTCGGTCACAATCGCCTTTATCGATCATGTCCTTATGCATGAATGCATATGTTCCAATTTCTATTCTGATTATTTCTTTAGCTTACATTCAATGCCATTTCCTATTTCTTCGGACCTTCGGTCCGATATTTCAATCATATATTTTTTCCAATTTATTGCATCATACCATATCGCATTTAAAAGTCACATCCAATGTATTGAAACAGACAATTAACACTTCAATATCAATTTCCCATTTCCTCGGACCTTTGGTCTGAGATCTCCAATATAACATTCACACACAGTTACACACAAGTAACACTTCGTTATCTCATTCCAAATATTTCAGACACCTATGGTCCGAAATCAATCAAAATCAAACACACATAAACCCTCCATTATCTCCACATGGCATAATTGCAAAATCTTAAACACATAAGGTTGAGGAACCGACTAGGTTACTCACCTATACTTCCGAGCTAGCATCTGGAAGTTTCAGTAACGTTGGTAGATCGACGCTCCAAATGTGCCTCTATAACAAACAGAGAGGAAATCCGATCACTAATTATCCAATCTGAACTAATATAATGCACATGTAAGTGTATAATGCATGTTCATGAGATTTCTGGCCCTAAATCCAAATTTTTCCCATCATAAAAATTCCATCAAAAATTAGAAAACTATAGCCACTGACAGCACTCAATTCGGACCCCGATCGGTCCAAAAATAAATAAAACAGTGACCATAGAACAATTTCCCGGGGCTACGTCAATTTCCCGTCTCAAAATTCCCCATTTCTCATAAAATGAAATACAATATTTCACTAATCCGATGCCTCAAGAATCAGGTCAATCGGACGTCGAACGGAAAAGAAATTGACAAAAGAACACCAAATACCAAATAATCAAATAATAATAAATAATAATAATAATAATAAAATCAGATGGCCTCGTCACTAGGGCGAGGCGTCGCCCTAGTGATGCCGTCTGATCCGGCGTCGTCGCTAGGGCGACGCGTCGCCCTAGTGACGCCGTTCAAACGAGCCTCGTCACTAGGGCGAGCCGTCGCCCTAGTGACCGGGCAATATACCATTCTCATTCTTTTTCATTCTTTTTTTTTTCAGATTTCTAAACCAACTTTCAATACCCATAACTCTTAGCACACAAATCAGAAAAATACAAATTATACCTTGTTGGAAAGATAAAGAAACCCTCTAGAATTCTCAAGAAAACCATAAAAATCAATCTCACCCCTAAGGGTGTCAAAAATCCCTTCAAAGCTACTGCCTACTCAAATCCCATTAAAACAGAACAGTACATTGCAAATTCCATAACTCTCTGATTCTTCAGCCAAAAATTACCACATAAATATGCTCAATAAGTTCACAATGTCATCTACAACTTTCATGAACAACCCAAAATCAAATTCCATAACCAACTAGGTCAAACAATTCGACAAAGAATCTGTATACAGAAATTAACCAATCTGGTCAGTAATTTCCCAATCAGCATAACTCTTAGCACAAATGTCACAAAATTCACTACCTTATATCCCTGAAAAGATAAGTTCTCAAACTTCAATTTTCATGAAGAACTCAATTACCAATTCAATTTCTAACAATGTCAAAACCGTTTTGGAAGTTACTGCCATGATCAGCAATTCATAACCTAATGCAGGATCAATGTTTGCAAAATCATAACTCCCAAATATGACCTCTAAAAATTACACACCATATATCATTTTCAAGATAATTCCTTCCTGTGGAACTTTGCAGAAGATCACTCACACCAATTCAGTTCACATAATTAGCTAAAATTGCTTCCAATCCGCAAGCTCTCAAACTCGACACTTAGGCTAGGTTTAATCAAAATGCTCAAAACCAGTCAATAGTAATCAGTTCATATCTCCCAATATGCATCTCGAAAAATATCAAGATCAGTGGAAATGGAAAGCTAACTCAATATGCTACAATTTCCATGAAGACCATTGTCCCAAGTTCCATCTCAATTAATTTAGAAAAATCAGCAAAATAATCAGGTCATATATGCGGGTACTGTTCACAGACCCTACAACCAGAAACTTTCCATGCAAAAATTCACCTTCCTAACATTACAATTTAACAACACCTATTTCACACAAATTTGAAGCCAACATCCCAAAGTTTCAGTGGGCACAAACCTCACCTCATTTTCACACCTACACAATTAGTTATGATCAAAACATTTCAATAGGTTAAACACCAATTTTCCAGATTTCATCAATACCTCATCCTCTTCCATTCTATCACTTTACCTACATTAATATACCTTCATTTACACCTCCAATTCAGCCACAAACTCAACACAACAATTATTTGTATACTAACACAAAAGTTGGCAGCACCCACACAATCATTTGTCATTCATATAGCCTTTCTAATCTCAAGCTAATACCAAGTTAAAATCAATAAAAACCATATTTATTCATTCACCCATACACAAGCATCTACTTAAACCCATTTAAACCTACCCTTATTATGACCAAATAAATGCTCAAAGGATTCCCATGCATGCTTCTAATTACCAAAAGAAGGAAAGCAATTATAACTCTTACCTTAATCAAGTTGCAAGTTCAAGCTAGCAATACTCCTAGATTCTTCAAGTTCACACTAACTTCCTTTTTCCACACCTCACCTACGGCTATCACAAACATCACAAGGATCACCATCAACTCAAAGCTTCAACTTGGTCTTGAAGATGCATGAAGAAAAGCAAGCCAAAAGGCAACGGAAGGTGGGAGGAGAAGGAGACCATCGAAGGAAGAAGAGAATTTACCAAGGAAGGAGAAAAGAACCCTTTAAATCGGATGATGCAAGGAATAGACCAATAATTGGTCTTTTAAAAACTAATTTATTAACTTCAAGTAGGAAGAGGGTCGTAGGTGATGAGCATTAGAAGACAAAACCAATTAATAAGAAGGAACACTTGGTATCTTAATGAAGAAAGGACAAAATGTGGATAGGATTTAAAAATCCTAATGAAATCGGACCTATTCTAGGCCCATAGCCCAAATTTAAATCTCAAAATAATATATCCAAAACGACAGTACCATTTGGTCGCAATTTTCGCTACCGAAAATCGACCGGTTCGTCACTTGGAGATTTTTTTCCCAGTCCAGAAATTTCCGAAACTTTCCCCGAATCATTTTTTTGAAAATTACCTAAATTGCCCAAAATTGTAACACATATGACAATCCACTCCAAATAATTGTTCAAACTCGAAAACCACATTTTCCACAACAAAAACACATTTAGGCCATTTACCGGCGATTTTGCCGGTCCGGGAACTTTCTCCGGATAATTCCAGAAAAATTCCCATAAATCCCTAAAAATGTAAAACACTCAATGGCGCACTCCATATAATTTTCCAAGTACAATTATCCCATAAATTTCACAAAAGATCTCTATTAAACACTTATGCCGGAAATGTCATGAATGCATGTCTACCGTGTGCATATGCAAAACAATCATCAGTTATAGAGGCTATATGATGTATGTTCATACCGAGTTCTAATTCAATACTCCTAACCGGTCCCAATTTACTAAAATACCCTTCCCATCGGTGATGGGATGTTACATTAGGTCTCCCTCTTATTTGAATAATATATGTTCCTCCTTGTTTCCTCATTGGATTTCCTTCAGCAATGTAGATCAAGCTTCTAATGCTAGGATGTGTTAGCCTAGAATCCTGATAGTTTTTTGTGTAATATCCTAAGCTCTAATGACCAGCTTATTCACTAAGAGTTTACTCCTAGGACTTTTGTTTCTTCTTTCTTGGTGACTTGTGAATATGGATCCAATAATCTCAACTATAAGAAGAACCTTTGGTCTGAACTGTCAAATATTAACCTTTTGATTAGAAATCTTCCTTGGATTATTGCAAGAGATTTTAATGCTATTTTCTTCCCTCATGAGGCAGATCCTATAAGTCCCTCAGCTCTAAACGAGATGAGTGACTTTAGTAAATGTGTTGAGGGAAATGCTTTGTATGGTTTAAATTCTAGTGGTCCAAGTTTTACTTGGAACAATAAATAAAGTGGAGATTTCTTTATTGCTAGGAAGTTAGATAGAGCCCTCATTAATAAAGTGGAGATTTCTTCATTGCTAGGAAGTTAGAGAAAGCCCTCATTAACTCGACATGGAACTCAAGGTTCCCTAGATCTTATATTGTTATTCACTACTCAAACATTTCAGACCATTCTTTAATAGTGATTCGCTTCTAACAAACTTGTAGAAGAAATCTTCTCCATTCATATTCTCTAATTTTCTATCCTCTCAACCAAAATTTCTTCAGTTAGTAAAGGAAGCTTAGTCCTCTCAAGTTCATGGTACTCCTATGTTTTGTGTAGTGTCTAAGCTCAAACTGGTTAAAAAAAGCTCTCAAATCTCTTAATTCTAACTAGATTGGTGATGTGAATGTCAGAGTTGAGAATTGTCAAGTTAATCTTAATAACATTCAGGATTAGTTGAGCCTTTTACTTAAGTCTACTCTTCTAGTTGCTAAGGAATCTGAGGTCCCTAAATGAGTCATTTGGAGCTTTAGATGATTAGGAGTCTTTCTTTAACAGGCTTCCAAGATTAAGGCCCCGTTTGGTAACACTCCAATCAGCTATTTTTTTAGCTGATTGGTTATTTTTAGCTGGTTGACTTTTCAAACAGCTAATAAAGTTGTTTGGATAACAGCTTTTTCATCAGCTTATTGAACACAAACCGCTGAAAATGAACACGCTAATGTATGCAGCGTTTGGGGCAATCAGCTGATTACCCCAAACCTATATGCCAACTTTGCCCACCGCAGACCTCTCTCACTCTTAACAAATTTTTCTAACGATTTTTGGCAAATCTTCCCAACGATTCTCCACTCACTGTCGTCTTCTCACGCCTGTTGATCGCTCTCTCTACCGGGCCTTCGCCAGCTGCTCATCCTTTCCACTGCGCCTCCCCGAAAGAAGGAAACCATCAAACAAACAGAAGAAAAGAAACGAACCCATGAAAAAAGAATCTGAGAAGAGGATGATGCATCATCACTAGTGTCCTAGAAATCCACTGAAAGTAACCATGGAATGAAAAATATTACGCCAACGATTTGTTAAGAATCGAAATACAAATGAAAGGGAGAAAAAAGAGAGTAGACCTACGAGAGAGGATGGTTTGTTTGCCAACGTTGGAGGAACCAATAAGGAAGATGGCTGGGAGGTTTTCCAGAGGAGTGGGTCGAGAGCTTTAGGCCATTGGGATAATCAAAATTGGAAACCCTTAATCCCCAATTTGATGTTAAAGGAATTTTTACATGCTATCGCCCCAACAACATTCAACCTCCACTCTTAATTACAATACAAAAATGTTCTCTTTTGATGATTCCAAATATTACAGAAAAAAGGAAAATGATAAATTTGAAAGAAATATAAAAATTTTCTATTTAGGTAATTTAATATTTATCCTTCAATTTTTGATATTTAATAATTTATTTTTATATAAAAATAAAAAAATGCAATATTGTGTGATATATAAATAATATTAAAACAAATCTTGTTAAATATAAAAACTTAATAGTTTAATTAATTGAATCAATAATAATAATAATAATATAAATTTTATATAATAGTTTTATATAAAATAAAATGCAATTATTATTATTATAATATCAATAATAATAATAATAATATCAATTAATAATATCAATTTTAATTAATTTATAAATTATAGAATCCACCATTTGTCCGAAAAGACTCAAACACCACTCATATTCATCATCCAACAATTAATAATAATAATTAATTTGTAAAATTTGTTTTCTATATCTTAATTAATTTAAACATTTTAATTTTTATTTATTTGAATAATTCAAAAATTATAAATCTTAAACAAAAATATATTAAATTTTGATTAGATTAAAAATTTTATTTAACTCTAATTTATTAATTCATTAAATAATTTATTATTCTTTATTAAGAATATCCAACAAAATACTAAAATATATAATATTTATATCCTTACATTTTTTTAAAGTCATGTCCTTATAAGTCATTTTACACATAAACAGCTAATACTAAACAGCTAATTTTACCAAACATCTTTAACAAACAGCTAATGCAATCCGCCAAACTAGCTGATATAATCAGCTATCAGCTAACAGCTGATAGAATCAGCTATCAGCTATCAGCCATCAGCTGATTGCCAAACAGGGCCTAAATGGTTAAAGGAAGGGGATAGAAACACCAAATTCTTTCACAACTCACTCATAGCTAACAAAAACTGAAATAACATCCATTCTTTAGATGTGGGAAATGGGAACAGGATTGTGGGTCTAGAAGTGATTCAAGATCAGTTTCTTGATTTTTTCCAAGTTTCTATTGGGATTAAAAAGGTTTTTGAATCTTCTAAAGAATTTATGGAAAATCTTTTCCCTCATTTTTTGCCTGATAATCTTTTTAATTCTCTTATTGCTAAAGTTTCAACTCAAGAGACTAGAGACGTTTTCAATTCCTTCAATCCTAATAAGGCTCCTAGTCCGAATTGATTTCTCTTTAAACAAAAATGGCATATTATTGGAGAGCACGTCACTAGTGTCATCCAAGATTTTTTCCAACATGGAAAACTCCTCAAAGAGCTTAATTCCACTTTTATTTCACTCATTCCAAAAAAATCTCACCCTTCCATAGTGTTAGATTACAGGCCTATTTCTTGTTGCAACATTCTTTATAAGGTGATTGCTAAAATCATTGCTAATAGGATTGGAGAGATTCTTCCTCACATTGTCAATCCAAACCAAAGCGCTTTCATTAAGAATCATCGAATAGGGGATAACATCTTCTTGGCCAAAGAAATTTTCAAGAACTATCACCTTTCTAATAACCAGAAGAGATGTGCTTTCAAAGTGGACCTTTAAAAAGCTTATGGTTCCATTCAACAAGATTTCCTCCTAAATGCTTTAGTAAATATAGGCCTTCCTCCAAAATTCATAGAATGGATCAAAGAGTGTGTCTCTTCTCCTTCTTATTCTATTTTGATCAATGGATATCCTTCTAAATTGTTTAGAGGAAAGTTAGGCCTAAGAGAAGGAGATCCCTTATCTCCTTTCTTGTTCATTATTTGTATGGAAGTATTCTCTAGGATATTGAATGTTTGCATTGAAAGAAACCCTTCCTTTAAATACCACTGGAGGTGCAAAACCCTTAAACTCACTCATCTTTTGTTTGTTAATGATCTCCTACTATTTAGTCGTGCAAATCTATGTTCAGTTCAAAATTTGCTTAATTGTTTGAATACTTTCTCTAGATTTTCAGGAATGGACATTAATCCTTCTAAGAGTTAGTTTTTCCTATCTCATGATATGGATCACTTGACTCATCAAATGGAAGTTATGCCTGGGCTCAAGAAAGGCACTCTCCCCATAACATATTTGGGGGTACCTCTTCTAACAAGGAGGTTATGTTGGAGGGATTGTGTACCTTTATTGGATAAGATTGATGCTAGAATTAAAAAATGGACTCACAAAAATCTTTCCTATGCTGAAAGATTGCAATTGGTGATTTCTGTTTAAGTGTATTAAGCTACACATTTCATTCTTCCTTATTTCATCCTTAAGGATATAGAGTCTAAACTTAGGAATTTTTTAAGAGCTGGGAAGGTAGATTTCAAATCTAATGCTAAGGTAAATGGAGTGATATTAGTATACCGAAAAGGGAGGGAGGGTTAGAAATTAAACATTTGCCAATATGGAATTTTGTCTTGCTAGGGAAACGGATATGGTATTTGTTTAGAGATAGTGAGGCTTTGTGGGTTAAGTGGGTGCATATGATTATTTTGAGAAGGAAAATTTTCTAGAGTGTATAACCTACCAATAATTGCTCATGGACTTAGAGAAAAATCTTATTTGTGAGGGATAAATTAGGGAACCAATTCAGGTTTATGATAGGGAATGGATACTCTACTTTTTTATGGCAGGATCCTTGGCATCCTAAAGGAATCCTGAAGAACTTCTCGTCACCAAGGGAGATCAATGGATTGGGACTACCTATGACAATAAAAGTTTCAGAAGTTGTCAATAATAATGAGTGGATATGACAAGATGCATCTATAGAGATCATTGGTAACCTAGAACCTCTACTGTACCAACTAAATAACTCTATACCTGATTATTTGGAATGGTTGCCTAGCCATTCAAAAAATATATACTAAGGGATTAGCCTATAACTTCTTGAGACCTCCAACACGGATTGTTCCTTGGCATAATTTGGTTTGGTTCAAAAGCAAACGCCCTAAGTGTTCCTTTATTTTATGGCTAGCCTTCCTTAAAAAGTTGCAAACACGGGACAAACTTCTTTATCTCCATACTCCTAACCATTGTTCCCTATGTATCTCAAATAATGAGTCTAATGATCATTTGTTTTTTGAATTCTCATTTTCTAAAATAGTATGGGAACACTGCCTTAACCACTTCTAAATACACATTCCCAAGAAGACAAGCCTTCAATCCATTCTCAATTGGTTTAACCAAAGAACCTCTCACATGAACCTTCTCCTTATCCTACTTTCTTCTACTGTTTATAACATTTG
Source organism: Erythroxylum novogranatense (assembly GCA_029891385.1). Lineage (NCBI taxonomy): Eukaryota > Viridiplantae > Streptophyta > Magnoliopsida > Malpighiales > Erythroxylaceae > Erythroxylum > Erythroxylum novogranatense. The sequence continues at coordinate 82,489,377 of CM057231.1, read as the reverse complement.
GACCGAAAGAAACACTCAAACATTCAAGGATGAAGCCATGGATGTGGAGAGCCTATACTCCAAAGTAATCTTCCAAGTTGTGGAAGATCCCAGCTCAAACACTGAGCGAAGGTAATAGAGGTAGAACTTATTCACTAATAATTTTTCTGCAGGTTTTCTATTTTAGGAATGTTAATTGGAGGTACATCCTCTTTTCGACTTCTTAAGGGAAAGATTAGATAGAGGCAACAATCACTATTGCTTCAAATCAACACAGAAATGGTATCGGTAGCATGGAGTTATAGGAGAACCAATTCCTACGGATGGTGCACAAAAGATTCAATAATGTTCTATCAATGAAGGTATGAAAGAAGTAGGCAAACTTGACAGTGGACAAGGAAAATAGACGGACTCTCTGATTTTTCTTTTTAAGTTATGCTGGTTGCAGCTTTGGTCTCTTTGGTTTGGTAAATGAACGTTGAACGATTTGTGTTGTTGGAATGTTTTATTGGTAAACTTGCGTTATTAGGTAGATGTGCAAGCTTTATAAGGCTTCTTGGTAGGAAGGTTGTATAGGAGTGTTGTTGGTAGTGTTTGTTGTATGGAAGTGTTGTAGGTTCCTTATGAATTTTACATTAGCTTATTCCTTTTGGTAAGTAAGAGATTTCAACTTTGAAAAACTCTAGTTATATAGATAATATTTTCTTATTTGTTTAAAAATTTTCTGATTTACCAAAAAAAATGCACCCTCTAAACCCTTGTAAAAGGTATACATACTCATCCTTTTCTACTTCAAGCTGCAGTTCTAAAATATGTAATTTGTTGATGCTCAGCTAATCAGTAGCCAAGTTTGGATGCCTTAACTTTATCAACTCTTTGCACTTCTTTGGATGTCACCTTATTGTAATAACACAGTGGATATTAATCTTGTTATTGCCTATCCCTAAATAAAAGAACAACAAACAATTAGTTGAAGATTATATAAGGATCAATCTGAGTAATTAAATATTAATAGTTGAAAAACGTATGACCCTGTTGAATTTTTAAACTAACATGAAACGTACAATTTTCTTCAACAGTTGTTCTTTTAAAGGAAGGGGTCCTTTTTTGGTCCATCAAGGCTTTTGCATATCTTCTATGCATCTAACTTCTTTCTTTTCTTGAAGTATATTTTCACATTCCCTAGATTTTTCTACTTTTTTGTATCCAATAGGAGAACAGAAAACGCTTCTTCCAACCATAAGTCCATATTGGTGGTTTAGTTTGGTTCATTATAGGTCTGATATTTAAGCTACATCACTCAAAAATTTTGATGAAGGCCTTATTTGATGTATAAATTTAAAGGGTTCTAAATATTCTTCAAGTGACGTGCCATTTGAAAGGTGTAAATAAGATCTTACGAGTATGGGTACAATTAGCTCGAAGATAGGCTTGTGTCTTCTAGAACTTGGTGAGCAAAGTCATTTAGGAGAAGTCTCGTTCCATAGTTAAAGCTATCATATATGTTTTCTTTTTTTTCTTGAAAAATGAAAAAGAGCTATCATATATGTTTACTTCATGATACATGGATGAACATGTTTTTTTTTTCAATAGACGCTTAATTTTCATGCACAAAAGAATGAAGTAATCAATTATCATCTCTCTAAAACTTTTAGATACCTGATTTTTCCTACGTAATTTTCCACTTTAAATTCTTCTATTATCTTAGGATGACGAGTTAGAATCCTATATTGTTTATCTCCTATTGTCTCTAATGTTATCACTAGATTCTTACTCCTAATACAAAAAGATTCAAATTAAAGAAGGCATTATAACAAATAAGAGTTTTTGCTACGATCTGAAATTGTTACTCTTTGGTTACAAAATTTCAAAATCATTGTCGATTGTAACAATACTCCAACTTAAAATATTTTGTTGGATCAATAGTGGTTGACAAATTAAATCCCACTTATGTTTTGATAATAATAAAATGTATAGAATTTGTTAAGAAATTATTTCAGGTGTTTTGGATTGAAATAAATCTAGAAAGCATTATAAATCATGGTGAAATCAAGAAGGAAGTAATCTTCAACATGATAGAGACTTAAACATGAAGATTATGGGAAGATCTGAATAAATATATCCGTTGGAGTCAGCACAAGTCAACCAACATATCACAAGTCGACTAATAAATTAAGGATCATCAGATGGGGCTTGAAATAAGTCGACTAAGATGTTACAAGTCGACTACAAATCAAGTGGATAGGAGCACTAGTCGACTATCATGGCACTAGTCGACTGATCGAAGAGCGGAGATGAAACCTGCAGCAAAAAACGTTGATACTAGTCGACTATCAGGTAGAGCTAAATAAGATATGTCCAAATCATCCTAAATGGAAAGGAAGAAATCAAGCAAAATCCATAAGAAGTCATGCAACAGCTAGAAGAGGATTTACAACGTCTATTTTCATCTATAGTCTCTAGATAAATAGTGGAAAATCAAGGGATCAATACACAGAAGTCCAAAAAGCTAGAGAATTCCACTATTGTTCCAAACTTGCTCTATATTTCTCTTAGCTTGTATCAAATTTGTATTGAGCATTGTTCTTTCATCTTTATCTTATTATTATTGTGAGTTAAGTGATTAGTGAAAAGTCACTTATGAGGTAGGATTTGTGTCGGAAAACAAATCTATTGTAAAGGTAGCTTGAGCCAGAAATCAAGTGGTGTTGTAAGAGTTCACACTAAACTAAAAAGTGTGTAGTAAAGTGGTTTTCCCAAATCCTAAGTGGGAGCTTAGGTAGAGGACGTAGGTCTTAGCACCGAACCTCTATAAAAACAGTGTTTGCTCTTCTTCCCTATTCTTTACACTTAAATTTGTTTATCTTGTTTTTGTGTGAATTAACTTCTGACTTTTTGTAGAACTTTATGAAAAGGTTTAAAGATCTATTCAACCCCCCTTCTAGATCATTTACAATTGGTATCAGAGCAGAAGTATCTAGGGATGGCACACAGTAACCTAGCGGAAGAAGGTAACATTAATAATCGCCCTCCTTTTTTTAATGGTACTAACTACTCTTCTTGGAAAAATCCTATGAAGTATCATATTATAAGTAAGGGAGTAGAATATTGGAAGATCATCATCTTTGGTCCACAAGCTCTATTGAAAAAAAATGGAGAGGTAAAAACTGAGCTGGAGTATGACGACAGTGATTGGAAGCAAGCATACATCAACACAAAAGCCATGAAATTGATATATTGTGCTCTCACGGATGAGGAAAGAAATCGAGTGAACTCATGTACGAGTGCTAAAGAAATGTGGGAAAGACTTCATATCACTCATGAAGGAACCAACCAAGTTCGAGAGACAAAGATCAACATGCTCCTTCATGACTATGAAATGTTTGTCATGAAGGAAGGTGAGTCTATTTCTACTATACTTGATCGTTTTGCAGAAATCATAAACGGATTAGGCAACCTTGGAAAGCATATGACGGATAGCGAGAAGGTGAAAAAGATTCTTCGTTCTCTACCAAAAGAATGGGACTCACAAGTCACCGCTATTATGGAGTCTAAGGATCTCAATCATTTGGAATTCAATGCCTTGGTGGGATCTCTCATAAACTATGAGATCATTCTCAAATCAAGAGGAGGAAGAGGTAAGTTACAAAATTCAATTACTTTAAAAGCTAATACTTCTTATCTTGATGAAAGTGATGAAGAAATAGATGAAGAAGACGAAGACGAAGAAATAGCAATGTATGCTAGAAACTTGAGAAAGTTCAAAGGACTACTCAAAAATAGGAGGAAAGAATTATGTGGTGGAAGAAATCAAGAAAGAAAGAAGTAAACCATGGAAAGAAGGTCTAAGGGATATGAAGAAAAGAAGAGCAATGAAGAATGTTGGAAATGTGAAAAAAGAGGACATCATGCTAGAGAATACAAAAGTTCATCCTTCACTTCAAATTTCCAGAAAAATGGCAAGTATGACAAAGGGAAAAAGAAAGCTAGCCTAGTAGCCACTTGGAGTGACGATGAGGAAGCACACCAAAACAATGATGAAAACAACTTAGCTCTTATGGCAAGTATCTCCTTAACAAGTGATGATGAAGATGAGTTAACATTCATTGATCAAGATCTTAGAGATTCTTTTAATGCTTTACAAATTGACTTTGAAGAAGCTATTGAAATCAACAAGAGGTTGAGAAAGAAAATAAGAGATCTAGTTGCTAAAAATAATGTTTTGCATTAGATTATTGATGATTTAGATTGTTCTAAGGAAGACCACTCTACATGCCTTACTGAAAAAGAAAATCTTACTTGTGAGCTTGATATACTTAGAAAGGAGTTTTCTTATGTGGTTGGTAAATTTGTTGGTGGAAATGAAAAGTTTGAAAAGAAGTTATCCTTACAAAGATATTCTATTTCTAAACATGGTTTAGGATATGACCCTTTTGATAGAGATTGTTCCTTAATTTCTAAATTCACTAAGAATGGAAAAGTTGCAAAATGTGCTAAATGCTTGAAAGATGGTCATATAGAAATTGCTTGTAAGAGTATTAGGAGATATATTAATGTTAAGAAAATCTGGGTGGTTAAAGGCACAACACCTCCTAATGTGGTTTATATGGCTAACCAAAATGGCTTGGGTACCTATAAAGAGAAAGAATGTTTCTATTGTAGGTACAAGCAAAGGATGAAAAACCACCAAGCACATGGTACATTGATAGTGGATGCTCAAGGCATATGAGTGGAGACAAGAATCTATTTGCAGAAATTAGACCAAAGAATCAAGGATATGTCACATTTGGAAACAACAACAAAGGTAAAATCATTGGTATTGGTAAAGTGGGTAAGGAACCTTTGCCTACCATTGACAATGTTTTGCTTGTTGATGGCTTGAAACATAATTTGCTAAGCGTTTCTCAATTATGTGATATGAATTTTAATGTGACATTTGAATCATCTCAATGCATGGTTAAGAAGGATGATCATGTTGCTTTCATTGGTTTGAGACATGGAAATACATATATTGTTGATTTACATGATGATAGTTCTTTTAATGAAAAGTGTTTGGTGACATTAGAAGAAAATGCATTCTTATGGCATAGGAAATTAGGACATGCACCATTGCCTTTAATTTCTAAGCTTTTTAAAAATGACATTGTGAGAGGTTTGCCTAAATTTTTTTTGTTAAAGATCATTTTTGTGAATCTTGTTTAAAAGGCAAACATGTTAGAGAATCTTTCAAACCAAAGAAAGAAATTTGTACATCTAGAATTCTTGAACTTGATCATATGGATTTGATTGGACCATGTAGGCATGCTAGTCCTAGTGGTAAATTATATGTTCTTGTTATTGTGGATGATTTTTCTAGATTTACTTAGGCGAGATTTCTTGTAAATAAAAGTGATGTTTTTAATGAGTTTACTAAGTGGTGTAGGTTGGTTCAAAATGAAAAGAATTTGACAATTGTTGCAATTAGAACCGATTATGGAGGTGAATTTGAGTGCGAACCATTTGAAAGGTTGTGTGATAAATATGGAATGGAACACAATTTCTCAACACCAAGAACACCACAACAAAACGGTGTAGTAGAAAGGAAGAATCGCTCACTTAAAGAAATGAGTAGAACGATGTTGAATGAGTACAATCTTCCTAAATCCTTTTGGGTGGAAACAATCAATACCGCGTGCTACGTCATCAATAGAGTGCATCTTAGACGAGACAAAAACAAGACACCATACGAGTTATGGAAAGGTAAGAAACTTAACATTTCATATTTTCATCCTTTTGGTTGCAAAGTTTTTATTCATAATAATGGAAAGAACAACCTAGGGAAATTTGATTCAAAACCTGATGTTGGTGTGTTTCTTGGTTATTCTCTAACTAGTAAGGCATTTGAAGTCTATAATAATAGAACTAAGTGTGTTGAAGAAAGTATTCATGTTAAATTCGATGATATGATTTAACCCTCAAGAAAGGTTTGTTTTGATGATGATGCAGGAAATTTAGGAAATGGAGTTGAAGAAATTGGATCCAAGATTGAAGAAATGAAATTGGATGAAGAAGACCATGAACCTAACATTAAAGCATGGGCAAAAGCAAATAACCATCCTATGGAGCAAGTCATTGGTAGCTTGAATGATGGTTTAAGAACTAGGAGAAATGTCTATGAGCACATGAGCAACTCAGCTTTCATCTCATTAGTGGAACCCAAGAATATAAAAGAAGCTCTTGAAGATGAAAATTGTCTATTAGCCATGCAAGAAGAGCTTAATCAATTCAAGAGAAATAATGTATGGGATTTGGTAGCTCCACTGAAGGACAAGACTATTATTGGAGTCAAATGGGTAAATAGGATAAAGTATGATGAGAATGGTGAAGCCGTCAAGAATAAGTCAAAGTTAGTAGCTCAAGGATTTTATCAAGAAGAAGGCCTTGATTATAATGAGACATATGCTCCTGTGGCTCGATTGGAGGCGATCAGACTATTATGTGCTTTTGCGTCGCATAAAAAGATCAAATTAAATCAAATGGATGTCAAGAGTGCATTTCTCAATGGACACATTCAAAAGGAAGTTTAAGTCAAACAACCATCGGGTTTTGAAGATCATGAACATCCGGATTATGTCTACAAACTCAAGAAGGCACTCTATGGGTTAAAGCAAGCGCCGAGAGCATGGTATGAAAGGCTAAGTACTTTTCTAACTCAAAATGGTTATATTCATGGTAAGATTGATAATACTTTGTTTATTAAACATGTTGATCAAGATATGTTAATTTTTCAAATATATGTTGATGATATTGTGTTTGGTGTTACTAATGAATTTTTGTGTAAAGAATTTAGTGATTTAATGCAAAGTGAGTTTGAAATGATCATGATGGGAGAACTCAAATTCTTCCTTGGGTTGCAAATCAAACAATACAAAAATGGCATCATCATTCACCAATCAAAATATACCAAGGAGCTTCTAAAAAAGTTCAAAATGGAAGGATGCAAAGTAGCAACAACACCAATGGCAACAAATCTGGTCTTGGAAAAATCTAAACATGAGGAAGATGTTGATAAAAAACTTTATAGAGGTATGATCGGCTCCCTTTTGTATTTAACTTCTTCTAGACCTGATATTATGTTTGTTACATGTTTGTGTGCTAGATTTCAATCTTGTCCTAAAACTTCTCATTTGACTGCATGCAAAAGAATTTTTAGATATCTGAGTAGAACTGTTAATCATGGTTTATGGTATCCCAGTTGTGAATCATTTGATTTATATGCTTATAGTGATGCTGATCATGGTGGTTGTAGAGTAGATAGAAAAAGCACTAGTGACTTATGTCATTTCATAGGATCATCTTTGATCTCTTGGGCTAGTAAAAAGCAAGTTAGTGTAGCTATTTCCACTGCTGAATCTGAATATGTAGCAGCTGGAAGTGCATGTGTCCAAGTTCTTTAGATTAAACATCAATTGCTTGATTATGGTATTATGGTTAAAAATATTCCTATTTATTGTGATAATAAAATTGCAATTTGTTTGAGTAAAAATCCAATTTTGCATAATAGAACCAAGCATATAGAAATTAGACATCATTTCATACGTGATCATTGCTTGAAAGGTGACATTTGTTTGAAGCATGTTTCGTCGAGTGACCAATTGGCTGATATATTTACTAAAACCCTCAAGGAAGATTTGTTTGTGGACATTAAATTGAGACTTGGTATGTGTGACTTGAATTATATTGGTTGACTGTAATTTTATGCATACATTAGCACAACAAAATGGTCAAATATTAGGCAAATATGCAATTCCATCTGAGAATACATCATCATGATCTACACTTTGCCTAAAATGTGATTTATTTAGCAATATTCCAGTCGACTAATTGGATTCTAAGTCGACTTAGGAAGAGGAATTACTCGAGTGTTCTGCTTTATTATAGTTATAGTCGACTAATAGTATTCGACTAGTCGACTATTATACCTATTTTTTAAAACCAGTCGACTCACAATTTATGACTAGTCGACCAATTTTTCCAACATGATGATTCCTTAGCTTGATGAGTCTTGCATTTCGCCTAAATCGACAGTTTTTATTGTGTTCTTTCTAGTGTGTGAAGTTTTTACTATTTATATTTGAGTGCTACTTAAGACTCCTGGTGTTTGATGGCTTGTTCTTTTAGGTAATGTCATTGCAATTATTTTTCTTCTTCATATTTGTGTTTGATATTGATGACTACATGTGTTTCCTCTCTTTTATGTTCATATTGATTGTTTTGATTATGACAAAAAGGGGGAGTAAAATTGGAAATTGATATTCTTTAGTCACATGATTAAGGGAGAGTTTGTTATAATTGTCTTTCATTTAAATCTATCTTGATTTCAAATTACCTTTATAAATTTGTTCTTTCAAGGTTATTAAATTCAATGATTTATATGATTAAGGGGGAGACAATCTAACTAAAAAGACAAGGCATAAAACCTTGATCAATGTTTCTTTGTTTCTTATACAATTTCTAAGTTTTTTGTCATTATCAAAAAGGGGGAGATTGTTGGACTAATGGTGGTTGACAAATTAAATCCCACTTATGTTTTGATAATAATAAAATGTATAGAATTTGTTAAGAAATTATTTCAGATGTTTTGGATTGAAATAAATCTAGAAAGCATTATAAATCATGGTGAAATCAAGAAGGAAGTAATCTTCAACATGATAGAGACTTAAACATGAAGATTATGGGAATATTCAAATAAATATATCCGTTGGAGTCAGCACAAGTCAACCAACATATCACAAGTCGACTAATAAATTAAGGATCATCAGATGGGGCTTGAAATAAGTCGACTACAAATCAAGTGGATAGGAGCACTAGTCGACTATCATGGCACTAGTCGACTAATCAAAGAGTGGAGATGAAACCTGCAGCAAAAAACGTTGATACTAGTCGACTATAATAGCTCGACTAGTCGACTATCAGCTAGACCTGAATAAGATATGTCCGAATCATTCCTCAATGAAAAGGAAGAAATCAAGCAACGTCCATAAGAAATCATGCAACAACTAGAAGAGGATTTACAACGACTATTTTCATCTCTAGTCTCTAGATAAATAGTGGAAAATCAAGGGATCAAGATACAGAAGTCCAAAAAGCTAGATAATTCCACTATTGTTCCAAACTTGCTCTATATTGCTCTTAGCTTGTTTCAAATTTGTATTGAGCATTGTTCTTTCATCTTTATCTTATTATTATTGTGAGTTAAGTGATTAGTGAAAAGTCAGTTGTGAGGTAGGATTTATGCCGGAAAACAAATCTATTGTAAGGGTAGTTTGAGTAGGAAATCAAGTGGTGTTGTAAGAGTTCACACTAAACTAAAAAGTATATAGTAAAGTGGTTTGCCAAATCCTAAGTGAGAGCTTAGGTAGAGGACATAGGTCTTAGCACCGAACCTCTATAAAAATAATGTTTTCTCTTCTTCCCTATTCTTTACCCTTAAATTTGTTTAATTTGTTTTTGGGTGAATTAATTTCTGATTTTTTGTAGAACTTTACAAAAAGGTTTAAAGATCTATTCACCCCCTTCTAGATCGTTTACATATTTTGCTGATTTTTTTAAAATTATTAGCTAATTTTCATTTGTAAATAAATTTTTTAACTGTGAACTTTATCTCATAGCAAAAGTTTTCGTAGCTAAAAAATTTTGACAATGTTTTTTAACTATGAACTTAGTTTTGTAGCAAAATAAGAATTGACAACATTTTTTAATTGTGATCTTATTTTCGTAACAAAATATTTTTAGCTACAAAAAAAAAATTGTAGCTAGAACACACAGATCTCATAACTATCAACTACAAAAATAAATTTCGTAGTTAAAAAAGAAGAAGAATAAAAACGATTAAAACAAAATCGTTTTGATAACCTAAAGATACTCCTTCTCTCTGTTTTTTCTTCCATCTTTCTTCGTTTTCCATCAGCTCCCTTGTCTGTCTTCTCTTTAGAGTATTTTCTCTAGCAGGTCAAGTTTTTTCATTTGTCTTTGTCTATTTTTGGACATATTATATACAACTCTCCTCTCCAAGTTTACAGTCTCTCTAGCATGTTTTGATGAATTTTGATTCTATCATTCACTTATAATTCAAAGGAAAAAGACAAAACTAAGAAATTGAAAGTTGTGTGCATTGTATTGATTTTCTAAAGTATGTTGCCTCACAACCTCCACTGTATTTATACATGGTTTGAGATAAGATGAATCGATTTAACTTTGATCCAATATAAACTACATGATGATTTAATCTAAACCAAGATGATCAGATAGCATATGACGCTTATCTAAACTAAGCTGAGATTATAACAAAATAGATTAGGAAGATAAGTTATTATTAGCCCCCTGCAAGCTAATGTTTGAAAGAACATTAAGCTTATAGCCTAAATTAAAAAATGGAGTAGACTAATTTGTCTTATTGTTGCGATTCTAGGAATTTTATTAAAAGAAGCAAAATGTCAATGGTTGATTCATGGTGCTTGGATAGTGGAGTGATGGATTCGTCTCAAAAGTAAGTTGTATAACTTTGACTCAATTTCACCAAATTAGATAGTTGTTGTTGTCAAGAGATGTATGAAGTGAATCACACGTTAATATACGATATACAAAGTGCACAAGAAGGGGGTTGAATTGTGTATTCGGATTTTTTAATATAATCCCCTTTTAAAAAATCTGCTTTCTCAAAACGATTAACAAACAATATTAAAAAGTATTTATGTCAACAATAGAAATAGGAGTTAAAAGTTGAGAGAGAATTGACACAACAATTTTATATTGGTTCACCCCAAACCGTGGGCTATGTTCAGTCCTCAGAATCCCTTCTAAGATTTCACTATACTTAACAACAGTACAATTATTCTTTTCACCGAGCCTATTCAGGTCTCGTACAGCAAGTGTAACACCCCATTCCTGCATGACCCGAACCCGACATCAATAGTGATATCCGAGTCCATCAGCAGTCAATCAATACAAATTCAACAGAACACATAATGAAATGAGGCCATCTCGGTTTACTCACAGTATGCTCCAAATTAGCATTTGCTTTCAAATTCTAAAAATTTTTGATTGCGGATTTTTAACCTGCACAACTCATTTATGCAATACGTTGCACACACATTAATAATTTTTCACAATTACAAGCATTCATTTATGCACATGTGTGTATAATGAATATGTATGATGCATGTTCATGACAATCCCGGTATCATTTCATAAATTGCATCACAAAACCCTTCCCGTATCAAAACTCATTTATTCCTAGGTTTAAGCCACATAAAATCATTTAACTTGCAATTTATTGCTCATAGACATATTTCAATTTTTTCTGAAACACGTATTTCGGGTCTACTGTTCCTAATCAATGAGACCTTCAACAACAGATAACCTAGGTAACCTCTATTTAATAAAAATGTTCCCCTATGTCTTAGAAATCCATAGATACCAAAATTACTCAATTCGGATCTCTATAGGTCCGGATATTGCCAAAATACTGTCAAAAAAAAATCAATCAGTCCTCTCATATGAATTTAATCCATCATTTTCAATTAAATCTCTAAAACTCACAAATTTGCATGGAGAGGTGGAGAAATTTCTTACGAATCTGACGCCTCGAAAATGAAGTCAATCGGAGGTCGGGTGAAAAAGTTATACACAAAAGAATGGGAAAGGTCACATTGAGTGCGAGTGGCTCGCGGCCACGAGATGCACGCAGACTGACTGGTCTTGGCTTCGCCCTCGCCCTCGGGCCAGCTCCTCACTGTTCAATTTTTTCATTTCCACTTATTTTCCTCTCTTCTTCCACAATGAAAACATTTCACTCAGGAGTCCAAATTTCACAAATTTGGTATCCGTGGAAAGATCAAAGAAAACTCTACAATTTTCATGAAAGGCTCGAAAACCAATTTCACCTCTAAAGATATCAAAAACCCAATCAAAGTTACTGCCCAAATAAGTGTCATCCTAAACAGTATCCCACTTTCTAAAAATCATAACTTCCCATTCCATTGTCCAAAAATTCTATAATTTATGTCAATGAAAAGATCAGAATACAATCTACAACTTTCATGAAAAACTTAGAAGCAAATTCAACCTCTAAAATGGTCAAAACCTCAATCAAAGTTTATGCCCCCATAATTTCACCCAAAACCACATCCAAACTTCAAAAATTCATACCTTATAATTCCTACATCCAAAAATAGCATTTTATACATCATTAAAAAGCTAAGCCATGAATCTATGGAATAACATCCCAAAGTCAACAAATAATAACTCTCAACCTGAACATTGAATAATGTCATACTTTGTATCGATAGAAAGCTAATAATAAAAGCTACAACTTTCATGCAGACACCTTTAGCAAAATCTGCCTAAATCAGCCCAGAAAAATTCCTAAAGTGTCAGATCACAAAATTCAATTCTCGAGCTACTTCTCATCCCTACACCCTTTCCCACATTCAAGTCAAAATTTGGAACTATTCAAGCCAGAATTGAACATCACTTCCTTCACAAGAAATCTAGCCAAACATCTCTAGTTTAATTCAAGCTAAAAATGATCTCAATTGCACCATTATAGAAGAAGTTATGGCCAAATCATTGAAACCTACACAAATCAAATTTACCATATTATCATCTTGACTCTTCTCCTACCTCTTCCACACCATTTTCTCACTCAAATACTACTCAATTCACTCATGAAAACAACCATAACCAAGTCAAAAACTCTACTTGAATATTAACCTACAACCTAGCATCAACATGCACTCAATCATCTTCCTTTTCATACACTCATCTAACATCATTAATTTCACTCCAAACCGTCTCAAACTACATACAACACATGCTACATCATTCATCATCAATCAAACAAGACTTCATACCCATCCACCCTAAACACAATACCCATGCAATTAAGTTCTCTTAACATCACAAAAATGCATTTAACTAACAATTCATGATATAAAACACAATTCTTACCTACTTAAGCTTCCAAATCTTCCAATCTTTGAAACTTGTCACAAAAAGTCCTAACTTCCCCTACCATATACAATCATCATCTTGAGGGGGTGAGGTTTAGGTTGGATTTTTAGTGAACCAAAAGAAGAGAAAGCAAGGTGAAAGGAGGAAGAAAAGATGAGCAAAATTCCAAAAGGAACAAAGAAGAAGAAAGCTACGAAGATAGACAAGGACTTTTCACTTTACATCACCTTTCACCTTATAAAAGAAGAAAAATCGAGAATGACCAAAAGAAGAGTGATTTTCTTAAACAAAAATAAATATGGTGGCATGTTAGGCAAATGACAAGTGTCACTTGCCACATGTCACACTCTTAAGCCCTCACTCAATTTCTTTCCAATTAATTCCAATTTCTACTCCAATTTCTCCCCAAATTTCCAATGGATCAAATTAATAAATCCTAAAATCATTTATCTAAATTTCCAATGCCATTGGACCATAATTTCTACTACTAGTAAACAATAAGTCTGCCACTTGACATTTTTCCTAGTCTGAAAATTACCTTAAAATTTCAGACAAAAATTTCTAAAATTCACTAAAAATTCTCAAACCTCAATGACCCTTTCGAACTCAATTTTCAAACACACAAATCACATTTTTCGTATCAATCACATTTATTAACAAAATACCAGAAAATGTCATGAATGCGTGTACAGCCATTTTCATGTGCAAAATTCACTATTCACGGGTTTGTGTATGCATGAACATATCAAGGCAATTCTAAGCACTCATAAATCATTCCAAATTACTATTCTACCATTCCCACCGGTGATGGGATGTTACAACTCTCCCCTCCTTAAAAAAAATTTCGTCCTCGAAATTAATTTCTGATTAAGGAATAAGGCAGGGGTACTATTATCTCATATACTTCTTCGTTTCCTATATCACTTCACCACTCAAATACTTTCTTTCAACAGACCATAGTTGATAGATTCAAGAGGTCTATCAATCCCTTGTTTAGATAACACATTTTCTTAATTATTTCCTTCATGAGTTTCAAATTACTCAGATGTTCACTTCCGGTTTCAATAACACGTATATCGGATCATAATAATACTAACCATATCTATATAACATTGTGTGAATCTGATTACCATAAAACAACTCACAATCCATAGTCCTATTATCGTCATAGTTTCATATGGACCACTTTATGTCAAACTTAGTTTCCCCCTATTTACACCTTTATCTCCATCTATATGCACCTTTATCTCCATCTAAGCACACCTTGGCCAAGGTGATACTCTCAAAGACATTTTTCCTAGTCCGAAAATTACCTCAAAATTTTAGACAAAAATTTCTAAAATTTACTAAAAATTCTCAAACCTTAATGACCCTTTCCAACTCAATTTTCAAACACACAAATCACATTTTTCGTATCAATCACATTTATTAACAAAATACTGAGAAATGTCATGAATGCCTGTACAGTCATTTTCATGTGCAAAATTTACTATTCACGGGTATGTGTATACATGAACATATCAAGGCGATTCTAAGCACTCATAAACCATTCCAAATTACTATTCTACCCTTCCAATCGATGATGGGATGTTACAGCAAGTATTCTTTTTCTCACTTGGCCTCTTCAGGCTCTCAGCTATTTTTCTTTCTTACAGAAAGATATTGCGAGCTTTGTTACAGAAAATATAGCTCTCGTGTTTTGGCACAAATATAGTGTTTATCTTTTGAATATCACTAAGAAGAAAAATCACTAACTTTTTTAGTATTTGACTTCAACTCATATTTATAGTCTTCATCTTCAACTGCTTCTTGATAACTGCTTCTTTCTTCTTCATTCTTGATCTTTAAAGAAATGGTTAATCAGTTGACTTCTGTAACTAACTCAAACTGATTTGATTCTGCATCTACGACTCCTTCATCTTATTTTCGCTTTGCTTCCGTCTCATATTGCTTTCGCTTCCATCTCATTTTTTGCTTCTGTCTTATTTTGCTTCGCTTCCATCTTATTTTGCTTTTGCTTCCGTCTCATTTTGTTTTTGCTTATATCTCACTTTTGCTTTCGTCTTATTTTGCTTCACTTCCGTCTCATATTTCTTTTTTTTCCGTCTCATTTTTCTTCGTCTTCATCATTATTTGGTTTTCATCAAAATTAATCGTAAAGTCATTTTGACTTAACAATCTCCCCCTTTTTGATGATAACAAATAATCATTAAAAAAATATCTCCCATCTTCTGTTGTGTTCTCCTTTTTTTTTCTTTTCCTCCCCTTATCTTTTTCATTTCTTCTTCGTCTTCTTTCCCCCTATTTGTTATTGATAAAAAAAAAATCATGATCGCAAATGCTTCATAACTTCAGAAAACATTTTTCTCATCTCAAAGAGAAGTGACTTGATATCTTGGCAAATATCTGCTACTTCTTTATGCAATTCACCCACAGAAGCACACAGATAATCAACTTTCTCTTCAATATCTTCATCTGGCTTCTGTTGTATGACTCCAACACCAACTGTCGTAGTATATGCATCTGTAGATGTAACATCTGGTTCAATTATTATAATGTTAGGAGGTTCAACAGATAGGTTAGGTTCTGGAAGATAAAGATCATCAGGGCCAATTAGACGTAGAATTTGTCTTCCCAATAGGTGTAGAACATCACCGAATGAAGACACAATTGATAGAGGTCTAATGTGCATAATGAGATGCACAAAGAACTCTACTGAGTAGCTTCGATCTCTAACCTTAATGGATTTGTACGGCCCTTTTGAAAGTATTCCACCTACTTGAAAAGAATCTTCAGTGGTTTGCTAACCACACTTGCTTCCTGACGCTATTGAAATGAAATGGGAAACATACATTCCAGTCTACTGGTCTGCATGACATGCTTCATCAATATTTCTCACTTCAGCTTCAATTTTTTCATCTGTCAGATCATTTATCCTATTAGGATACATTTTTTTCTTCCCTTTATCCTCATTGCAAACAATGAAAGGTCGAGGTTGAATATCAGGCACAACCTTGATCACAGTTTTCCTTGTGATTGGAAAAATAGTGTACTTCTATTTTGTCATCTGTGTGGGGTATGGTCTAGTTCCTTCATCCTTCAAAACATTATACATACTTTTCTCGTCCTCACTCAACAGATGCATGGTACTATTATTTACCAGTATAGGTTGAAATTGTACCTTAACTGATCTTTTTGGGATTTCTTTGATTATTATTGAATTGTTGCTCCTGACAGGTTGAATTTCTTCAATAATCTTGAATCTCAAGTCTTCTTTTCTTAATATTCAAGAAATATTAACCTATCCTGGACTGCGTTCCACTGTCTTCTTCTTCTTCTGAACAACAGTAGGAGTGCTCTTCTCAATACTGATTTTCTCCTTTTTATTCTCCTTAATCATTCTAGAAGTCTGCTGAGGTTGAGGTTTTACTTTCTCAAACTCCAATTTCTTCCTTATTTCAATCACTTTAGGCAATTTTGATGATTCTTCTCTCAAAATTGAAACTAAGGACCTGGTTGCCTGAGATGTTGTCTTCTCAAAGTTTTCACCATGAATCAACTCTTTTCTTTTCTTTTCTTCTTATTGATGCAAGGTTCAAACTCTAGGTGACCTTTTTGCTTGCTTCGACTTCTCCGAAAGTAGCATATACCCTTTTCTTTTCAGGGTTACTATCTCTTTTTGTTACACCTGGCTTCCTTCTTTAATAGATATCGTCCTTACCATTGATTGTCCTGATGATTCCTTTTCTCCTTCTGCAGGTATCCTCTCAACATATCGAGATTTTGATTTTGTTGAGGGAGATTCTTATCTAACACGCTCCCCCTCAATCTTGGCTTTTTTCTTAGAATCAACTTTTACTTTCTCCAAATTCTTCAAGCGCATTTTGCCAATTGTTGCAGAGTTGATGACAGTTTTGATATTCATCATCATCCTGTTTCCCCAATCCAGACATACTCTAGAGTCTCTGAATATTCTTGTTAGTATCATTCCGTATGGTAGAGCAGTTGAATCTTTCTTAGACTATACCATATAATGAAAGATAAGAAATGGTAGGTTGATAGGTTGATAGGTTGACGATTTAGTAGATGAAATAGGCATTGTTCATCTAATTTTGTTACCAAATGCCTTGACCCTATTCTCGGTAGTACACAATGAAAAAAAAGTGAGTGTAATACCCTAGCCTTTAGAACAAGATTAGACGCCTTCTTTTCCCTTGTATCATTGCCTCCATATAATTGCAAATTGATATGGGTTTCCTTCAAGCTGACTTGTGTCATCCATCTAGCTTTGCTTGTGAGCTTCTCTTCTTCAAATGGACACTCCATGACCTTCTGAATCATCTTCATGGTCACAACAATCGACAAGTTATCCACCGAAGATACAAGCGTATCGGCTATCAATTCCATATTCTTCTAGAAATCATAAACTTTGTTCATGTTGACCGTCTCTCGAATTTGAAAAAAATTCCTCCATCCGACTGCTACAATCTCTGGTTCAATATCCATGTTGTCCTACTTCAGGGATTCAAAGTTAACAAGACTTCTGCTTGTCATGACTGTCTCCATTTCTTGAAGTTAACAACGAACTCAAAACAGAGAAGTTTTTCAAAGAAATAAAGTCGGTTTATAAGGTTGAGAGTGTGAGTAAGGAAATTTTGAAATCCAAACAGAGTAATGAAAGGTTTTTGTTGAGGGTTCTTCAAGGGTTGGTTGTCAGAATATATCACGAGTGTTCTAGAATAGGTGGTGTTCTCAAGGCTATGAGAAACCTTCCCTCCAAAACTTTCTTCTAACGGACATTATTAGCTGTAACTCATAGTTACAGTTACCATTAACTCTTTCAACCTTTTCATCTGGGTCATGACTTGTCAGACGGTTAATTACTTAACATCACCATGTTAAGGTTTCGTCTGATTTCTCTAAATCTTTTTTCACTTAATGGCTTAGTGAAGATGTCTGCCCACTGATGGTTCGTCTCAACAAACTGAAGACTCACGATCTTCCTCTGAACGCAGTCTCGCAGAGAATGGTGTCTGACTTCGATATATTTAACTCTCGAATGTTGTATGGGATTCTTTGACAGATTGATGGAACTTGTGTTGTCACAATAGATACTTAATCCACAACGTTTGTGAACAACAACTTGCAGCTGACATATACTCGGCTTCCGTTGTTGATAGAGCAATTGAGCTTTGCCTCTTACTTGACCACGAAACTAGATTATCTCCAAGAAAGTGACATCATCCACTCGTTCTTTTTCTATCAATCCTATCTCTAGCATAATCCGCATCACAGTAGCCAATCAACCTGAAATCTTTACCTTTCTCATACATTAAGCAAAGATCAATAGTACCTGATAGATATCTCAAAATTCTTTTGACAGCAATATAATGAGATTATCTAGGATCTGCCTGAAATCTTGCACACAAAACAAACACTAAACAAAATGTCAGGTCTACTTGCTGTATGGTAAAGTAAGGAACCAATGATCCCTCTATACAGAGTTTGATCAACCGTCTTGCCAGATTAGTCCTTGGACAAATGGTTTGAAGGATGCATTGGAGTTTACATTGATTTTACTTTTCTCATATCATATTTTATCAACAATTCCTTCACATACTTCTGTTGATGAATAAAAATCTTTTCTACGGTTTGTTTAACTTGCAACCCAAGAAAGAATTTTAATTCACCCATCATGCTCATCTAAAATTCATTTTTCATCAAAATTTCAAAATTAGCACGTAACTCTTCAGAGGTAGCACCAAAAATAATATCATCAACATTAATTTGAACAATAATAAAATCATTCTTCATGCGCTTTCTAAATAAGGTTTTATCCACCTGACTTTTAGTGAACTTATTCTCAATAAGAAAAGAACTCAGATGATCATACCAAACTGGAGGAGCTTGTTACAAGCCATACAAAGCCTTATGAAGTCTATAGACATTATCCGATTTCTTAACATCTTCGAAACCTAGAGGTTGTTTCACATAAACTTCTTCATCTATAAATTCATTTAGAAATGCACTCTTCATGTCCATTTGAAATAGCTTTATATCATGACAGACAACATATGTAAGCAATATCCTGATAGCTTCTAGTCTTGCTACAGGATCATAAGTCTCATTGTCGTCTATTCCTTCCTGTTGATTATAGCCTTGTGCTACTAATCTTGCTTTGTTACAACTCACTCTACCTGATTCGTCCAGCTTATTCTTAAAAACCCATCTAGTTCCTATGATGGATTTTTTCGGTGGTCTGGGAACTAAGGACCACATAAATCCATATGTAACAACTCTAGAGGTCTATAAGAAGTTACAACATTTAAAAAAAACATTGTTTTAACTTGTTTTCCTTTTAGACAACTTTCACAAAAGAAATCCTTATTAAAACATATTTTTTGTAAGCCTCTTACCAAATCATGTTTAATCAACTTGGCAATATGTTTAAAACTGATATGACCTAGCTTTTTATGCCAAATCAATTTTTCTTGATTAGTAGATACAAAACATGAAATATTTTGATTTTGAAAATCTTCCAAATTGATTTTGTAAAGATTGTTTTGTCTCTTGGCAGAAAAGAATATGGACCCATCCTTATTTTTAATTTCACAAGAATTTTGATTGAAAGACACTTCAAAACCAAAATCACATAATTGATTGAAACTAATCAAATTATGTTTTAAACCATCAACTAGAAGTACATTATCAATGCATGCAAAGGAATCTTTACCTATTTTACCGATTCCAATTATCTTGCCCTGTTGGTTGTCTCCAAAAGTTACCGATCCTCCCTTCTTATACTGAATATCTAGGAACATAGACCTTTTTCTCATCATGTGTCGCGAGCATCCACTGTCCAAGTACCAATGGTGCTGGCAGTTTTTTCCAAGGAAGGATATCTACAAGTGGTATTATTTTTCTTTTAGGTACCCAGATTTTCTTGGGTCCTTTAGGGTTAGTCTGTGCATAATTCATAGTATGATGATGCAATTGATGATATCTTCGATAATGATTCGGTTGATGAAATTTCTTTTTAAAAGGAGCAGAAACCTTTTTATGCTGAGAATAGTTTTTACTAAAGCCTAATCCTGTTTTATCATTAGGGTGTCTTTATTTTCCTAGCATATCATTCATCTTCCTCGTACTCTCCGTAAATGTTGATAGATCATTTGAAAGACTATTTATTCTCAGCTTTAGCTTATTGATTGCTTCAGATCTATCTACTACACCCTTTTTCTTCAACTTATCTACTTGTTTCTTTAAGCAGACATTTTCCTCTTCTAATGCTTGCGTGTTCCTCAAGTTTTCTACATACTTCTTTTTAAGCAATTTATACTGCTTTAGAATTGCATGAGAATCTTCCAATAGTTTTGAGTATGCATCTTGTAATTCATTAAACTTTGAGGTTACCTCCTCTTCACTTTCTTCCTCAGCTACCAAGTAGATATTTGCTTGCACCAATGCTTCTGAGTCCGTATCTGATTCAGACGAATCTAGATCTTCCCAGGTTGTCATCATGCTTTTCTTGCCTTCTCTACTCTTCTTTGACTTTTTCTTTAACAATGGACACTCGAACTTGTAATGTCCTGATTTATTGCATCCATATAATGTGATGGATGTTTTCTCGTTCTTCCCTTCATCTTTGCTATTCTTCTTGAAGTAGGATTCTTTATTTCCTTTAGCCTTTTTCTTCCACAGGCATCTGATCTTTCTTGAGATAAAGGATACTTCATCATCTTCCTCACTTGAAGTACGATTTGAGTTACTGGAATCAACATCCTTGACTACCTAAATCTTCAGCACTTTTGGCGATGAGCTTTTCTTCCTTTGATTATTCTGATTCTTCTGTCCAGCCTTCAATGTTATGGATTTGTCCCGTCTGGGCTTATCTTCAGCATCAAGTTCAACTTCATGTATTTTTAGAGATCCAAGTAATTCATCAAGCTTTAATATTCTTAAATCCTTGGCTTCTTGTATGGCTGTAACTTTTGGTCTTCACCTCTTCAGTAGGCTTCTTAAGATCTTTCTAACGTGATCTTGATTGTCGTACGTTCTATCGAGAGCTTTAAGTCCATTGATGATAGTTTGAAATCTTCCAAACATCTGATCGATAGACTCTTTGTCTTTTATTTTGAACAGCTCATATTGGTGTACAAGAATGCTTATCTTGGACTCCTTTACTTGATTTGAGCCTTCATGTGCGATGGATAACGTATCTCACATCTCCTTCGCAGTATCGCATCCGTGAACTTTATCGTACTCACTTTTTCTTAGGACACAGCTCAAAAAGAACTTGACCTTTGAATTCAGTTGGAATCTTGTTTTATGTTCTGCAGACCATCTTATTCATGGAATGACATTTCCTTCTCATCTACTGATGTGTAAGGTCCATTTTCTATTATCTCCCAACGATCGATATGAGTAGATTCAATGAAGAGCCGCATCCTGTCTTTCCAGTAATGATAGTCTTCTCTATTGAACGCTGGAGGTCTAGTTACCGAGGCACCTTCAGCTATGTATACGTATGATTCCGCCATGGATATTTATCCACACTTTGTTACGATGATTCTTGGACACCGAGCTCTGATACCAATTGAAGTGAATCACGCGTTAGTATACGATATACAAAGTGAATAAGAAGGGGGTTGAATTGTGTATTCGTATTTTTTAATACAATCCCCTTTTTAAAAATTTGCTTTCTCAAAATGATTAACAAACAATATTAAAAAGTATTTATGTCAGCAATAGAAACAGGAGTTAAAAGTTGAGAGAGAATTGGCATAGCAATTTTATATTGGTTCACCTCAAACTTTGGACTACGTCCAGTCCTCATAATCCCTTCTGAGATTTCACTATACTTCACAATAGTACAAGCTTTCTTTTCACCGAGCCTCTTCAGGTCTCGTACAACAAGTATTCTTTTTCTTACTTAGCCTCTTCAGGCTCTCAGCTATTCTTCTTTCTTACAGAAAGATATTGTGAGCTTTGTTACAGAAAATATAGCTCTCGTGTTTTCGCACAAATATAGTGTTTAGCTTTTGAATATCACTAAGAAGAAAAATCATTAACTTTTTTAGTCCTCGATTTCAACTCATATTTATAGTCTTCGTCTTCAACTTCTTCTTAATAACTGCTTTTTTCTTCTTGATTCTTGATCTTTAAAGAAACGGTTAATCAGTTGAGTTCTGTAACTAACTCAAACTGATTTGATTCTGCGTCTACGACTCCTTCATCTCATTTTCACTTTGCTTCTGTCTCATATTGCTTTCGTCTCATTTTGTTTCACTTCTGTCTCATTTTTGTTTCCGTCTTATATTGCTTTCACTTCCATCTCATTTTTTGTTTCCGTTTTATTTTTCTTCGCTTCCGTTTCATTTTGCTTTTGTTTCTGTCTCATTTTGCTTTTGCTTCCGTCTTACTTTTGCTTCCGTCTTATTTTGCTTCACTTCCGTCTCATATTTCTTTTGCTTCCTTCTCATTTTTCTTCGACTTCATCATTATTTGGTTTTTATCAAAATTAATCGTAAAGTCATTTTGACATAACAATGTATTATTAAAATTGGTGATTTTGCTAATCATTAGTGAAGTGTTGATAGTCTACATTGTGAGGTTTTGTGTATAGTAATGTAGTAGAGCTACATTTATGGGTGGTATAGTAATGTAGTAGGACTGTTTATAGCTATTATAGTAGTGTAGTAGAATTGCATTTATGGTTAGTATAGTAGTGTAGTAGGACTACATTTATGACTGGTATAGTAGTGTAGTAGTGCTGCATTTATAGCTAGTATAGTAGTGTGGTAAAATTAAGTTTATGGCTAGTATAATAGTGTACTAGGGCTGAAAAAATTATTCTAAAGCTAAAACTATTCTATGGATTGAAGATGGAAGTTTCCCCATGGAGAAATCATCTAGAGATTTGTTTATTTTGTTTTTTGTTTTAGAGCATTGGCAAGCTCATTTGAAAGTGATGGACAGTGGTGAGTTGGAAATTGGATGGTCAACGTGGATTAAAGGTGATTGTCATATGTTTGATGGCTGGTAAATCCATGAGATGGGGGCTAGTGATTATGGCTTGCCATAATGGCATGTTCGGACAAGTTAGAGAAAGCATATAGTGGATCAATATGGCAAAGTGCATTAGAAGTAGCTTTGAAAAGGAAAGAAGAAGGTGTTGCTGGCATATGTGAAGATTGCTGAAGGAACTTCTATAATGGTCAGTGAAGTGGAGATGTGATGGTGTTACCATGAAACACATGCATGAAGCTCTATAAGATAAGGTGGTTGAAAAAAAATATAGACTTAGCTCAGATAGCCTTTGATACTATGACAATTAAAAGAAAAAACTAAGAAGTTGAAATTATAGTGTATTGCATTGATTTTCTGAAGCATGTTGTCTTACAACCTCCACTATATTTATGCATGGTTTGAGGTAAGATGAATCAATTTAACTTTAATGCATTCTAAACTACATGATGATTTAATCTAAACTAAGATGATCAGATAATGTGTGATGATTATCTAAACTAAGATGATCAAATAGTGCATGATGCTTATCTAAACTAAGATGATATTATAACAAAAAAGATTAGGAAAATGAGTTGTTATCAATACTCATGAAATTGAGCTCTTTATTATATGTTATTTTATGTTTTTTTTTCTAATAACAGGACAACCCAGTGTTGTTATTTCTAAGTTGCAGAGTAAATAGTGTTGTGCATGCAATAATCTCAAGTAAATCAATTCGTATGTCAACAACATATAACTGAATGATTGATTTGAGTTAGTTCTTATTATTTTACTCGTGAATAAGAAGAAAAAAGACGTAGACAACCCATGAATTGAATAAGATCAAACTAAACTATGTAAAATAATTTATTTGTAAATCTGGTTTTTTTAGGATATTTACCAAACTGTGTAAAGAATAATATGTTGTAATATGTGTGAAGAATAATTTAGTCAAAAGAATAAACTTTCACAGAAACTATAACATAGAATTTGTCCTTATTTTGATTGTTGATATCTAGAAATATTGGTGAAAAGGTGCTCTTTAATTCACCTAGCACCTATTGTAGCATTTATCATTCAAACTTAAAATTTATGAATTGTATTGATAGTTAATTATTGGACCCCGTTTCCGGAGCCCAACATCGAACACGGAAGCATGAGTCTTGGGCTTGGAGGGAAGACTTGGAAGTTGAAAATTTAGAAGAAAAGTCCCTCGAAAGCAAAGGAGGACATCGTCGCAGCGTATGTTGTTTCACCGTGGAGAAACCTTTCGGGAACTTATGCCACTGTGAGCAAATGGTCTTTCGTCGTGGTGAACCCACGATTTAATCTTCGCCGCGGCGAGCAAGTGGTCTCATCACGATAAAAGCCTTTTTCCACAGAACCCATTATAAACTCAAAAAGCAAACTTAAACATACACTCAAGCAATCTTCTAAAATCTTATTCTCAAAGTAAAATGATTCAATGCAAAAGTTTGAAGCTAAAATAATATCAACCATATCTCATTAAAAACCAAAAGAAGAATTTTAAAAAGCTTTAATGACATTTCAATCCATAATACATCTGTTGGACCCCGATCTTTTAGTGGAATTTAGAATTATTAAATGTATGAAATGAGTTTTTTTGTGTATGTATTGTGTTATAGATGCTGTTGTGCTTTAAGGAAATTGATGAGAAAAGAATTAATTGGTTTTGATGACTTTGAGATTTAAGTAGATTTGTATGGGTATTGAAAGTTAAAGTGAATGAGTTGATTGAAATGGAATTTGGAAGATATGAAATTATGAAGTTTGGATGTGGTATAGGATGACACATTTCAGGGTAGAAACTTTGATTGAAAGATTGACCTAGTTAGAGGTTGAAATTTCTTTGAAGTTCTTCATCAAAGTTTTAGATTTTGTTTTGATCTTTCCATCGATGTAAACTATGCAATTTTTGGAACATGGAATAAGAAGTTATGATTTTTAGAAGTTTCTGTTACTGTTTGGCATGATTATTAGTGGACAGGAACTTTGAATTAGTTTTTGACTCCATTAGAGGCTAAATTGATTTTTTTGTCCTTCATGAAAGTTGTAGGTCTTTTCATTGATATAAAGTATGACATGTTTGGACTTTGGAGTTGAAAGATAGAAATTTTAGAAGTTGAGTTACTGCTTTGGGATGACAAGTAGGGGCAGTGACTTTGATTGAGAGTTTGACCCCTTTAGAGACAGAATTGATCATTCCGTTCTTCATGGAAGTTGTAGAGCTTCCTTTCAGCTTTCTTTTGATACCAATTTTGTTAATTTTGGACTTCTTTGTAAAAAGTTATGAATTCTTTAAAGTCAGTATATGTTTTGGAGCGACCCCTTGTTTTGGCCGAGCGACCTTTGTTTTGGCTGAGCGACTTTTGTTTTGGTCGACCGACCCTTGCTTTGGCCGAGCGATCTTTGTTTTAGTCGAGAGACCTTTGTTTTGGCCGACTGACCATTGTTTTGGCCGAGCGAGTTTTGTTTTGGCCGACCAACCCTTGCTTTGGCCGAACGACCTTTGTTTTGGCCGACCGACCTGTGTTTTGGCCGACCGACCCTTGTTTTGGTCGACTGACCTTTGTTTTGGCCGATCGACCTTTGTTTTGGTCAATCGACCATTGTGTTGGCCGAGCGACCTCTGTTTTGGCCCACCGACCTTGTTTTAGCCGACTGACTTTTCATTTGGTCGACCTAATCCAACCCTCTCTCACTCTTTTGCTTATATCTTTTCTGTCCGACATCCGATTGAATTTGTTTTTGAATATTTGGATTCCTAAGACATCCCTCTATCTGCCTATGGAAAATTTGGGGATTTTTTAGATTAAATTGAAAGAGTTTGATTTAATCAAAGTGAGTTAGATAATTTTCTGAACATAGTTCAGTATTAAGAGAAATTCTTGATTTGTGGAGATCCGATTGATCTGATTCTTATTACAAAATAAACTAGAGATATAGGGCTACAAGTTATCTGAAGGAAGTAAATTTCAATTTAGCCTCAAAGATTTTCAATTTCTGAATGGAAGTCGGGTTTAGTGTGCAGTCTTGGATTAGAAAATTCTAAAAGTATTTTGGCCATAATTTTTGCTCTAGAAATCCAAATGAGGTGATTCTTGATTTGTATTAAACTAGAGAAATTTATCTACAAATGTCCTGAAGAACTCAAGTTTCAATTTAGTCTTTAAAAATGTCAATTTTCGGACGGAAGTAAATTGCTGGAAAATATGTTAGCATAAGAATAGTCCGAAATGTTTAGAGTATAACTTTTGGAGAAGTGAACCAAATTAAATGATTTTGATGGCATTATGAAACTGAGACAATAAGGAACAATTCTCTAGAATGAAGTTTTAGCAAATTCCTTCAATTTGATGGTTAGAAAATTGTCCTAAAGTAAACATGAATGAAAATGAATTTTAGGAGAAAATTTGGAAAATCACTTAAAGTGTTAAGTTAGAAGGTTTATGTGGAGGGGCAAAATGGTCTTTTTGCATTCATTAAAGACTAGTAAGAGGTGGCTGTCTTTTTGAAGAGAGGAAGCACGACTTTTGAATGAAAGAAAGAAAAGAAAAAGAGAAAAGAAAGAAGAAAGGAAAGAAGAGGGAAAGGAAAGAGTGAAGCATTTGGTGGAAAAAGAAGAAAGAAGAAAGGAAAAAGCTAGGGTTCGAATTTTAGTGAGCTTCAAGTGCATTTTTTTAGTTGATTCAAGAGGAAAAAGGTGGAAGAGCATGAGAGCTTCCTATGGAGCTAAGAAATTCCGAAATTAGTGAAGGTTTAAGGTAAGAGGAAGATTTTGCTTTTAGATAGCTTGGATATTGTATGGGTTTAAGTTTACTAAGTTCAATTTTGGTGATTGCATGGTTTAGATTGCTCAATTTTGGATAGTTATTAATTAGGACTTTTGTCATGAATTAGGGAATTGTAAGTGAGGCTTTGGAGAAATTGAAGCTTTCGACAAGTTTCAAGCATGGAATTGAGGTGGGTAATATGTTTGTATTTTGAATTATAAGCTAAATTTGTGTTCTTGAAAAATCAAGAAAGTGAAAGAAAGAAGTATCGGATTTTATTAATTCTGAATATTTTTGAAAAATTGTTCCAAGTCTTAAATGTTTTGATAAATTAAGGAAATTTCTGAAATTCATTATTTATTATTGAATTGATAAATTATGAAAATTGTTGCTTTTTTGTGTTTGATTGATTGACAAATTGTATGTGATTTTGATCATTATGTGAAATTTGATATTGTGAAAAGTTGTTTGAAAATTGAATGATTGTTATGTGGGTTTTGAATGTATGAAATTATGAATGTCAGTGTGTATAATATCACACGATATGGAAATTAAGTTTTTGAAATGTGTCTTCGAGCAGTCCGATTTTCAAGTAGGAATTATGTGTTATGTGGGTTTGGTTAGGTCCCATAAGTTGAGTCAAGTGCACTTGTCTTTTTATAGGCTTCGCCTGCCTGCTGCTAGTGGCATTGGAGCTCCGATTTCAGACTCCCATAAGTTCACGGCTACACTGGACCGCTATGCGAGAAAGTATAATACGTTCTGTTCACGGTTGCACAGAACCGCTATGCGGGAATGTGCAGTATGTTCCGTTTTGGACCGACCTAAATCATTCTGATGTGTTATGTTTTTTCTGATTTGTTTATATTTGTGATGCATTCATGTTTTGAATTTGTTTATGAATTGTGAGAATTTTGAAAAATGAGAAAGTGAGTTTTCAACCATGAAATTTTGGAAATTGTTTATGATTGATTTGAAAAGTTGAAAAGTTTGAAAAATAAGCTTTTGATAAATTTTTCTACTGTGAAATGTTTATAAATGGAAAAATGAGTTTTGAAAATGTTTTTACTTATTGTTCGATTTATAAACATGTTATCCACGAGCTGTCGAGCTCACCCCCTTTCATCCCCATCTCTAGGTATCAAGCAGGAGATTGGATGAAAGAAAGTCAAGCTTTTGTTAAATATTGTTTGTCCTGTGTTTCATGTATTTGGGATTTTGGTATTGGTTTTGTACATGGCTTGGAATGCCATTAATATTTTTGTAAGCAATTATTTTCATGAGGTGTATGAATTATGAATAATTATAAAATTTTTGTATTGAATTGAGATAAATTTTAATTTTTTGTAAGTTATGAATGATTGAGATATGAATGTGACTGTATATGAATGGGATTGATTATGATATGGGTTCCGGATAGGAGGTCTGATAATACTGATGTTTGAGAATTATTGAAGTGTTTTGGTTATGTATGTGTTTGATTATGTTGGGATTCTGGACAGGAGGTCCGATGAATTGTGTTGTTGGAATTATTTATTGAAGTGCTTTTATTTGTGGCTTGATTGTGGGTATATGAATTTGTGTGATTGTTTTTATGGAAAAAGAAAAATAAGTATGAGATTTCTTTTTAAAGATGAGATTGAGATATGCATGATTAAGAAGAACCTTATGAATTGAGTTTGATTGTGGATACATTTCCAAAAGGGAAATTATATTGTTTTGATTCGTATAAGATGAAAAAGAAAGAATGAAAGAAAAAAAAATTATACCGGTTTGGATCGGATTAGTCTTAAGGTATCCAACGCGCATTTATGTAATGTATGAGTTCACAGATGTCAAAAATTTGATTGAGTCCGTTTGAATCGTTTCTGTGCTTTGATTCGATTCACCTTTGATCCGATTAGATTCATATTCGATTCATTTCTGATATGTTTTCGCCTTATGTTTCCGCCTCGGATTCTTTCGTTTTGGTTTCGCTTTATTTTCTGATTCGTTTTTTGCATCCGCTTTATCTGCCTTTAGCATATGCTTTTGATTGAGTTCGTTTCCGCCCTTTTGTTTTGCTTTTGGTTTTCCATTTTTCGGTTGGGTTCCGGTTCCGAGATCGGGTCCCAACAACATCATTTGAGTTCAAGAACCAAAAAATACAAAATAAACTTGAACTAATAAAACTTAAAATGCGGCTAAAGCCTTGAATTCCCAAAATCTAACTTGAAAATACAAAAATATGACAATTCGGAGTGATGACTCTTGACCTACTCTGTTGGACCCCGAACTTTTGATGAAAAATAGAAATATTAAAATGAATTTAAATGAGAAAGAAATTGGTGAGAAAATTATGAATTTAAGGAAATTTGATGAAATTAAGAAATAATTTATGAGAAAAGAATTGTTTAATTTTGAGGACTTTGAAATTTGAGTGAACTTGTATGGATTATGAGAAAAAAGTGGATGAGTTGATTGAAAATTTGAAGAATTTAGAAAGTTTGACTTTGGGGATGAATAGTGATTAAATGGTTGACTTAAAAGTTGACTTTTTGTTCGAGTCAAAATTTGAGAAAACGATCTTCTGGAAACTTGTGGTTTATGTTAAGAGCTTTTCGTAGACATAAAGTTTGATATTTTTCGATATCGGGAGTAAGAGTTATGATCAGTCAAAGTTCGTTTAAAGTTTGACTTTGAGGGAAAAGTTGACTTTTTAATTGAGGCAAAATTCGAGAAAATGATGAACATGAAATTTGTAGCCTCTGTCGAGAGCTTTTCGTGGACATAAAGTTTGCTATTTTTCGATATCGGGATTGGGAGATATGATTTTCAGAAGATATGCTTTGTTTTGAAAATGTTATTAAGTATAGATTTGTGTATTCTATGCTTCGAGGCTACTCGTCGTATGGATTTAGTATGAATTGGAGTAAGTGGTATTACTGAAAGTTGTAGCTTGTATGTCAATTTTTCCGACGCCATAAAGTTTGTAATTTTTCGATATCGGGGCTAGGAGTTATGATTTTTGGAAAACCCGTTTTGTTCTTGGGTTTTCAATCCAACCCTTTTGTAATATTTTGTGCATAATTCCTTCATCCGACATCCAATTGACTCGATTCTCAAAGCGTTGGATTCCTAAGACAATTATGTTCATTTTTATGAAGAATTATGATTTTTAGGAGATTAAATGAAAAGAGATTGATTGAACCAAAGTAAGAGATGAGTTATAGATTATAAGTTAGATAATTTTCTGAACATGGTTCAGTATTTTGCGATTTTCGGGAGCTGTACAACTCCGATTGAGTTGATTCTTGAGGTAAAATAAATTTAAGATATAGGGCTACAACTATTGTGAAGGGATCGAAATTTAATTTCATCCCTAAGATTGTCCATTTCTGGACTGAAGTTATGTTAAATGTTCAATCTCGGATTTTTCGCAGGTCCGATAGTATTTCGGTTAAAACTTCTTCGTTTCTGATCCGAATTGAGCGAGGTCAGTGGCGTTGGATTCGTATGATCTAGAGGAACAATTTTCAAGAAGAAAGTTTATCCAAATTATTTCGTTTAGATGCTTGAAAACAGGACGCAGGTAGTCAGTTTTTCAAGTTCCTGCAGTGACAATTTTGGAAATAGGCAAATAAGTGAGGGTAACTTGGTCATTTTGGCACCATTTTTTATGACATGACAGAACACACATAAGGGATGTCGTTTTTGCTTCCAGAAACCAGTACAATTCACGAAAATTCCAGAACCAAAGAAGAAAAGAGAAGAAAACGATGAAGAGAGAAGGAGAGGGAGATTCGGCCATCAAAGAAGAGAGGTAGGTTTTCACGTTTTTCTTTCTTCCTTAAGTCTTGTAGAAGAGTCATCGGCAAAGAGGAAGAAGAAAAAGAAGAAAAGAGTTGGGTGTTGTGGTTCTCTTGCTTGGGAGAAGTGGTTCTAGAGTTTCTTGAAGAAGAAAGAGGAAGAGGAAGAGATGATGAAACAAAACAGATTTTTTCGTGGGTGTTAAGAAGGTAAGAGATTTCGAAATTTGAAGGTTTTCTAGTTAGGATTTGTTGTCTTTCTTACTTTAAAAGAATGGTATAAGAACTGATTTGTGTTCCTTTGGATGTTTAATGATGTGTTAAAGGCATTGGAAATGATAGAAACTAAGATTGGACCAAATCTGGAAATTTAGGGTTTTAATTGATTTTACTATTTTGATCATAACTCATTGTATAGGAATGCAAATTAGGTGAGGTTTGTGGCCACTTAAACTTTGGGATGTTAGCTACATTTTGGTGTGAAATAGGCACTGTCCAATTTTAGCTTGAAGAGGTTGCAATTTGGCTTGGAAAGTTACTGCTATTGACTGGAATGAATAGTACCCGAAACCATAACCTAGTGTTTTGCTGATTTTTCAAAATTAATTGATATAGAATTTGGGAAAATGGTCTTCATGAAAGTTTAAGCATATTAAGTTATCTTTCCATTCCCACTGATTTTGCTATTTTTTGATCTGTATATTGGGAGTTATGCATTGTGGAATGTTGACTGATTTTCTGTCATTTGTGGAAACCTAGCCTAATTGTCGATTTTGTGAGCTTTCTGATTGGAAGCAATTTTAGCAATTTTTGTGACTTGAATTGACTTTGGTGATCTTCTGAAAAGTTGTAGAGGAAGAAATTATCTTGAAAAGGATATATGGCAAGTAATTTTTGAAGCTCATATTTGGGAGTAATGAATTTGCAAAAAACTGAACCTACATTAGGTTTCTCACTGCTGCCCTGATCAGTGCATTGTTTGGCAGATTTGAAATTGTTAAAGGTTGAATTGGAATTTGGGTTCTTCATGAAAATTGAAGTTTGAGATCTTATCTTTTCAGGTATATAAAGTAGTGATTTTTTTGACATTTGTGCTAGGAAATATAATGGTTGGAAATTTACTGCTCAGATTGGGACAGTTTAGTAGACAGATTCTTCGGTGAATTATTTGACCTAGTTAGAAAATGAATTGGGATTTTGGTTATTCATGAAAGTTTTAGATAACATTGTGATCTTGATGAACATATTTATTATGTAATTTTTGACTGAAGAGAATGAAAGTTACTGAATTTACAAGATACTGTACTGTGTTGAGTGACTTTGAGTGAGCAGTAGCTTTCATGGGGTCTTTGACACCCTTGGGGGTGGAATTACTTTGAATGGTCTAAATGAAACTTGTAGAGTTTGTCATGATCTTTCCAATGAGATGTGGTTTATAGTTTTCTGAATTGTGTGCAAAGAGCTATGGGTGTTGGACAGTGACTTGTGTAGAAAAGAAAGGAAAGAAGACGAGTAATGGAAATTTGGGAAAATTTCAGCATGTGCGGATGGCCCTCGGGTTTAGGATTTTTGAAAATAATGGATTAATTTGAGAGAAGTTATGGTTGGTATAGCTTAGGAAAGGTGTAGGAAAGATTAGGTTAGCTTAAAGTCAAGTTTTTATATGCTTGGAAAATTTTCAGCATTTGATCTTTTATTAATTGGGACTTTTATGCTTTGATTAAGGCATTGAGAAGCCATTGGAAGTAGGGAAAAAGCAATTGGACCAATCCAAGATGCTAGCAAGGAAATTCAGGTAGGTAGTATATTTATTTATTGAATTGTAAGCTAAGAATGCGAATTTGAAAAAAAATTAAGAAGCAAAGTTTTGATAAATGATTTTATGAAAATGATTTTGAGAAAATACAAGATTTATGAAATTCATGAGTTTCAAATTATTCGATTTATGATTTAAATGATTTAAAGAAATTAGTGCATGTTTGGTCATGAATGTGATTATTATGTGATTAATTTGGTGATGTGCATTGCATTAGATTGATTATGTGAATTCATGTAAATATATGCTTGTGTCATTTATGACACAATTTGATGTTATGAGATGAAAAATGTGAAAAGCAAGATGTTTGAAAAGTGCCTTGGGCCATCTGAAATTATGTTTTGCTTATGTGCTATATGGGTTTGGTAAGGTCCTTTGTGAGTCGTGCTGTCTCTACTTGTTATAGCCTTCTCTCATTTGTCTGCTAGTGGCATAGGAGTTCGATCTCGGACTCCCCTCTTCTCACTTGGCTGCACCGCCATCGCTTGCGGAATGTGCAAGACGCCTATTTTGGACCGAACCAAACCAAACCACTTGATGTGTTATGTGATTTGTGTTGGATGCAGCGGTATAACCCATGAAACACACGCCATGAAGATAACTCGCAAACACCTACGGGTGGGGTGTGGGGTCCAACACGAAACCACTTGACGTGTTATGTGATTTTGCTTTGTTTTGTTGTGATGTATTATGACGTGATGCATTCATATTTGAAATTGTACATGAGAAATGAGAAAGTAAATGTTTATGAATATTTTGAAACAAATGAAGATTTGGAAATTTTAGAAAATGTTGATGAAGGTTTATGAATGTTTTGAAAGGTTTTAAAATGAATGTTTGGATAAATTTCGAATGGGAAATGTTTGAAAAGTTTTAAAGGACACTTTTCGCTTATTGTTCAATTTATAAATATGTTATCCACGAGCTTAGTGCTCACCCCCCTTTCATCCCCAATCTCCAGGTTTTAAGCAGGAGAACGGATGAAAGACGAGCAATGTTTGTATTTATGTGTAAAGTTCGATGTTCGTATTGGATTTTATGGATGGTTAGAAAACCAGAAAAAGTGTATTTAGTCCGAATGTAGAGAATGTGTTATGAATTCTGAATGTATGTATTTGAGTTAGGTTGTGGAATTGAATATGTGTATGATTATGGATTTATTTACCAAATTGCATTTGCGTATGGATTTGGATATGAATGTGATTGATTGAGATTTTGTACGATCAATTGAGAATTTATGAAGTGTTAGACATAGGATTACGTTTCATTGGTGTTTGGATTAGGACGGGAGGTCCGATGATTCTGCATTGTGTTTGGACATTTTAGAAGTGTTTTGACTCTTTGAAAATTTTGGGCTGTCAAAATACAGCCGTTATCTTTGAAATTTCGATAAAAGGGTTTTAAAAAGTGAGTTTGACAATTGATATGGATGTATAAGAAGATGATTAATAAGAATCAAGCAAATTGAGAATTGCATGAGGAATAGTTTCCTAGAAAGGGAAATCGATATGGTTTTGATTAGTATGAGAATGGTTTTAAGATAAATAAGATGAGAAAAAAAGAAAAAGAAAAAAAATTTATACCGGTTTTGGAATGTCCAAGGTTTCCAACGCGTCTCGCATAGTTGTTTCATAATTGTGTTCGGATGTCAGATCCGTTGTCGCGTTATGTTTCTGTTTCGGAATTTAAATTCCGTGTCCGATACTTGGCTTTCGCGTGTCGATCTTTTCGTTTCCGTTTCGTTCCGCTTCGAATTCGTTAAGATAGTTGTTTCATAATTGTGTTCGGATGTCGGATCCGTTGTTGCTTTATGTTTTTGTTTCAGAATTCTGTTTTTCGTGCTCCATTTTTCAGTTGGGATCCGGTTCCCTGATCGAGTCCCAACATACTCGATCTCTTGCTCATCACCTAAATTGGGGGAGGAGAATGGGGGTGAGCTATAAAGCTCATGGGTAACAGATTTATAATAAAGAAATAAGCAAAACTATTTCAAAACTCATTGCCATTGTACATTTTCGAAACCATAGTAATTTCACATGTAGATATCATCATCTCAAAATGCTTGATTTTTAAACAATTCGTGAGCAATTTTAAATCATGTATGCATCAAACGTGTTAATAGATCATAAGCACAACAGAATAGTTTGGGTAAGTCCAAATTCATGACGCACTACACATTCCCATATAATGGTCCTGTGTAGCCGTAAAATTCTTGAGGGAGTTCTTGACGGAGCTCCATGCCACTAGCGGGTAGGTGGGAGAAGCCTATACTTGGGTCAATGTTAAGTCATTTTAATTGCATATATTTTGGGCATAATTGTTGTCGATGTGTTGAAATTATTATTCAAATTAAATGGAATTGTTCTATAATTGTTTACAGATGGTTTTCAACACTCTAAGGAAGAAAAAGGACCAAAAAGGCGCAAAAGAAAGAAAGATTTTTGAAAATCCCCAATCTGGCCGAAATTCAAAGATTAGGCGTGGGCACGCCTAAGGACAGAATTTTAAATCTGTAGATTTTCCAAAATTGGTTTCCAATTAAAACACAATCTTTTAAGATCCTCTTGCCCTCTTTTCAAGAAGTCTCCCACCTAAAATTACAAGACCACCTAATCTGGACAAAATCAAGAGGAGATAATGAAGAGATTCACATCAAATAGGAAGCATGGTGATTGCCGCACATATATATTCATGTATTGGGGAGCATTAGGGGGCTATCTTAGGTTTAGTTTAGGATTTTCGTAGCTGCACTCTCTAGTTTTTCTTGTTCACGTTTTCTGCACAATTTTAGATAGGATTTTCATTTCTTTCATCAAAGACCAGAGATGGAGACTGGTTCTTTTATTGTTTTATTTGATTTCAATTCAAGTATGAGTAGCTAATTCTCTTATCTTGGTTTACAGATCCATGTTACATGTTATTTTGGTGAGATTATTTGGATGTTTTTCATGATTGTTAATGAACATTGAATATTTTCAGATCTATTCTTTCTAATTGGATTTGTTGGTTTCTAGGAGTGCTACTAGAGATTAGTTGATTCAAACGCTAGATTAACGAAATATGACATTCAGTTTCGGTAATCATAAGTAACAATTAGGATTAACTTCTCTACGTTAGAGTTGAAAAATTCTAAGAAAATATTCGCTTGATTGATTACATGTCGTACATGTTTATCACTTGTCATTGATTCTTAATGCTATTATTCAATTTACCTATGATCGTATCTAGGTTATTGTTTAATAAGATTGCTAGAATACATGTTTCCAATCATTACACTTAAAAGAGATTTCCCCCAATGAATGTTTATTAATAATTGCAATTTTATGTCGAGGATCCATAATAGCATAGTAATATTGGTGACCGAAACCAAGGTATTTTTCCTATTGAATTTTCAGATTTAATTATTGTTTCGATTAGAGATTTTTCCTTTGATTTTGTTATATTTTCGTGAATCAAAACCAACCCCCCTTTTTTGTTATTTGTTCCGTTTAAACTCGCTAACCTTTACCGTTAGAGATTCCTCGTGGGAACGATATCCGCTTGTCGCTACTATATTAATTTGTTTTAACGGAAGTGATTTCTTTTATATTTGGTTGTAGGCGACAACATCACCAAATTTTGGCGCCGTTGCCGAGGAATTTTTTTAATGGTTTTTGTTAGTGATGTTTTTGTTTTCGTTTTCGTTGCATTTGGTTACCTTATCTTTTGTTTGTTTCAGCTTCACAGCTCTTTCTGATTTTTCGATCTTTTAGCGACATGGCTCACTATCAGTATGCTTTTAATTCTGATTATTCATATTATCCTTATTATGATAACGATTTTTTGTCTGTTGCGACTTCCAGGTTTGACCATCAAGTGGCAGATTTCACACCCTTAGCCGCGCAAGTACCGAGAGACGACCAACAAGCTAAGGTATGTGAAGTTTGCTCATTTTTGGGTTATTTTTCTTGTACGTGTTCCTTTTTGCAGGATACAAAGTACGGATTTAGTTCTCCACCGAGTTACTATGAAGAGCAGTCCTACTTCGAGCCTCCACCTCCGCCATCACCACCACAAGCTAATGATATGTCTTTGGAGGAGATCATAATGATTTTGGAGACGAGGACTCTTCAATCCCAACAGTTTCGACAACCGTACGTGCGTCTAAAAAATCCGAATATGACGTCAACTGCCGAAGGTAAGTCTTCTTTAGAAGATATGTTACAAATTCTAACCACAGATACTTTGACGTTTCAGCGGACTACAGAAGCAAGTATTCGGTCTATGGAAGTAAGTATCCGAAATTTGGAAAATCAACAAAGGAATATCATAAACCAGCTAAGTCAAATTGCAGCTACCGTTAGTCGAATAGAGGCACAAAGTTTTGAAAATTTTCCAACCTAACCAGAATTGATGCAAAAACGGGTGCTAAATAAGGTGCTTCTAGCTCCTTTTCCAAGTCGATTTTTCACGGCAAGGAAGGAAGAACAAGCAGAGTTAGAAGAGGAAGAGATTACAGTTCGAGAAAGGATGGAGGATGTTCAACCTCCTACGGTAAGTGATGCAGTTCATATTATCGCTAACCAAATTTCGTTTCCTTTTCCTAGTTATTTACAGGTACAAGAAGAAGAAGAACAGGAAGAGCCGCAAGAAGTGCAATTTTTAGGAGAGCCGTGGGTGAGCAAGCTAAAGACCGAAGGTGACAAGCAGGATGTCGAGTCTCCACAACTATTGGTGTTACTTTTACAGAGACCATCCTGGTGTGAGAAGGGCGATGCCTGAAAAAACGAGTGGACATTAGAGTAAGATGGAGAAGCGATAAAGTTCCACTCATCAGAAGTCATGGAGCATCGTGTTGATAAGGAGCCGCATTCAAAGGAAGTTGTTCCAGGCCCCTCATGGAGTTTGAACATGTTTCCTGTTGGACTCAAGCATCCATTCGATAATGGATGATGTACAGATGCCAAGGGTCCAGCTTATGACCTTCGATAAGCGCTTAATGGGAGGCACCCCATTCGTATCCTTTTATTTTATGTGTTTTGTTAGCAATTTTTTTTTCATTTTTATTTCAGTTTAATTAGGAATTTAATTTAATATTTTATATTCTGCAATTTTAATTTTAATCTTTTGCCATCAGCCCTCTAGCGCCTCCCACTCTGTTTTTATTCTTGTCTCACGCACGCCCAGCTGTCTCCCCTAGAGTCTCTATTTCTTGTCCAGTGCGTCGCCTCTTGATTTATTTCTCTAGCTCCTTGGCTATGCGTGAACTGCAATTTAACGAGCTCTTCATTTGATTTAATTAGCTAATTCATTGTGCTCCTCTCTTATTTGCGTGTTGATATATCGTGGTTCCTGGCTTGCACACGACGCCACCTAGAGAGCTCTTTTGATTTAATCTGCTCATTTAATTGTACGGGTCTTCTGTAAGCTTGTTGATAATTCACGTCATTGACGCCACGTTGCTCTCTTGTGATTTTATTCTCTCTTGTCCGTACGCTGACTTCCCCATTAAATGCCTCAAGCTTCTGATTTGCGTCACCTCCCTAATGCGTTAATTAAAACATTTGACGTACTCCACCTCATTCTCCCTCAGTCCACAACTTCCAGCCTGTTCTTCCACTTTCACGCAACTACCCTCTCCTATTCTCCTCCAACGTCGACCACCTACCCCCCTTCAGTTCTTTTTGGGTTGTGTTATTATTATTTTATTTTTTTTGCAGGTCATTCTTTACAGATTGAGACAATGTTAAAGACCACAAGCCAAGCAAGAAAGGTTGATGACGTTGACATTCCACAACCGCCGACACCTTGATTTCAACACCGCCTAACAGAGAAGCTTTCCTTAATTCTTTTACTTTCATTTTTATGCTTCTTTAACATTGAGGACAATGTTGGTTTAGGTTTGGGGTAGAAATTGAGAATTTTGATTTGGAAAAATTTTCGATTTTTGGTGAATACTGTTGAATATTGCGACTGTCTTTGGTTGATTTTTGTGAATGGAGTTTCATGTTGACCCATGACACTTGGTCATATTAGTTTGGATGAGATTGGGTACATACATGAAATTAATTTGGGCTAAGTAAGTTTTAAGATGGAACATGTTGATTAATTGCAATAGCTGATCCTATGGGCTTGGTCAAAATTTTGACATATGAGTGAGGAAGTAAAGTGTGGAATTAAGGTGAATTCTTAACATCAACCTGTGAGAGAACTTGAGCCTAAATGACATCATCTTTATGTCATATTATTTCTTTGAATTGTGTTATGCTCCTCTATTTATGTTGTCTTCAGAACTTGCATGGAACCGGCTTGAATTTGTTTGATCACATGGGCTATATAAGTGATTAAGGACTTCTTTGATTTACGCCATTAGCCTAAAAATTGACCCACCTATTCAATTTCCCTTTGTAAACACTTTTGAGCCTTATCCTTGTTTTTCAATTAATCACCTCGCATTAAAACCCAAAGACCCCATTAGCCTTTCCCCTTATCACAAGTTGAATGAAGCATTCGATAAATTGGGACTTTTGTGTTACATTGTGTTCTGAGATACTTTTATAGGTGTTTCTACTCATGTGTTTATTGTTTCCCTTGTTTTTAGCGTTATTCAAAAAAAAGAAAAAAAAAAGAAAAAAAGAAAAAAATGAAAAGAAAATAAAAAAATCAAAATCAAAAAAATCAAAAAGAAAAAAAAAATCAGAGGAAGAAAAAGAGTATGAGTTGTCTTATATGTCATATGTTTAGCTCAGAATCTGAAATT
Organism: Erythroxylum novogranatense; assembly: GCA_029891385.1. Taxonomy (NCBI): domain Eukaryota; kingdom Viridiplantae; phylum Streptophyta; class Magnoliopsida; order Malpighiales; family Erythroxylaceae; genus Erythroxylum; species Erythroxylum novogranatense. Next base: position 82,450,260 of record CM057231.1, on the reverse strand, counting down.
ATGTGTCCCTTTTACTTGATGCTTTGTGAAAGCTTGTGACGAAACCTTTGTCATCTTTTTAGCTCACCTGTGAACCTAACCCCATTACAACCCTTGATAAAGTCCTCATGATCTATTAGGCCATGTGATTTGAACAAATGAGAATTGGTGAAACTGCAAGCCTATGGTGGTGCAACATGATAGAGTGAGATGTGAGCGAAACACCTTACCCGCAAACACTTGAGTGTAAGAGCGAAATCCGTTAGAAGAATTACTTTGATTTCATGTTTGCTTTTGAACAAAGATGTTTGATTTTGACTTTGTTTATTTGCATTGGTGAAAGGCAATTATGATATGTGTTGCAAATTGAGTCTTACTAACCTAAGTTGATGGATTATGTGCACATGATTTCTGAAGGATGAATTGATTGAGTTTAATGGTTTGATGTGTTGCTCGAGGGCGAGCAAAGATTCGGTGTGGGGGAATTTGTTAAGTCATTTTAATTGCATATATTTTGGGCGTAATTGTTGTCGATGTGTTGAAATTATTATTCGAATTAAATGGAATTGTTCTATAATTGTTTACAGATGGTTTTCAACACTCTAAGGACGAAAAAGGACCAAAAAGGCGTAAAAGAAAGAAATATTTTCGAAAATCCCCAATCTGGCCGAAATTCAAAGATTAGGCGTGGGCACGCCTAAGGACAGAATTTTAAATCTACAGATTTTCCAGAATTGGTTTCCAATTAAAACACAATCTTTTAAGATCCTCTTGCCCTCTTTTCAAGAAGTCTTCCACCTAAATTAGAAGACCACCTAATCTGGACAAAATCAAGAGCAGATAATGAAGAGATTCACATCAAATAGGAAGCATGGTGATTGCCGCACATATATATTCATGTATTAGGGAGCATTAGGGGGCTATCTTAAGTTTAGTTTAGGATTTTCGTAGCTGCACTCTCTAGTTTTTCTTGTTCACGTTTTATGCACAATTTTAGATAGGATTTTCGTTTCTTTCATCAAAGACCAGAGATGGAGACTGTTTCTTTTATTGTTTTCTTTGATTTCAATTCAATTATGAGTAGCTAATTCTCTTATCTTGGTTTAGGGATCCATGTTACATGTTATTTTGGTGAGATTATTTGGATGTTTTTCATGATTGTTAATGAACATTGAATATTTTCAGATCTATTCTTTCTAATTGGATTTGCTGGTTTCTAGGAGCACTACTAGAGATTAATTGATTCAAACGCTAAATTAACGAAATATGACGTTCAGTTTTGGTAATCATAAGTAGCAATTAGGATTAACTTCTCTACGTTAGAGTTGGAAAATTCTAAGAAAATATTCGATTGATTGATTGCATGTCATACATGTTTATCACTTGTCATTGGTTCTTAATGCTATTATTCAATTTACCTATGATCGTATCTAGGTTATTGTTTAATAAGATTGCTAGAATACATGTTTCCAATCATTACACTTAAAAGATATTTTCCCCAATGAATGTTTATTAATAATTGCAATTTTATGTCGAGGATCCATAATAGCATAGTAATATTGGTGACCGAAACCAAGGTATTTTTCCTATTGAATTTTCAGATTTAATTATTGTTTTGATTAGAGATTTTCCTTTTATTTTCTTATATTTTCGTGAATCAAAACCAACCCCCCTTTTTTGTTATTTGTTCCGTTTAAACTCGCTAACCTTTACTGTTAGAGATTCCTCGTGGGAACGATATCTACTTGCCACTACTACATTAATTTGTTTTAAAGGAAGTGATTTCTTTTATATTTGGTTACAAGCGACAGCATAACCAGTCAACATGCACATGACAGTTCTTGAGGGACTACTACAAACCCACATAAGACATATTTCATGAACTTGAAAACTTGTTGCCTAAAATGGCACATTTTCTTGAAAACTTTCTTTTCATATACTTGACATATGTCTTGAAAACATGATTGTATAAACGTGCGTTCTTTTCAAACAACAAACACTTTCATAAAAAATCACACAATTCATGTAGCAACATATAACATATTTCACAATTCATTCAAAAATAAATAAAGGCAACATTGATGATGCAGTTTAAATCATGAAGCTTCCTTGATTTGAAGAAAACAATGAGTGGCTTATTTACTCTATTATAAACGTGTACCCACCTTGAGTTCATTGCTTATAAACTTTCTTAGGAATGTCTTTCCTCTTGTTTCTCTTTCTCCTACTGCATCACTTCATTTCCTTAAACAATAACCAAAATTCCATTCAATTTGGTGTAGAAATCGGAAAGTCATACTTTAACAGTTCAAACTATAAATTATGCTGAAACAAAAATTCTATGCTCAACTACGATCCAATATTATAGATTCTTACAGACTGAATTTCAATTTCATTGCTTCATAAAACATTTAGCCCTATGTATCTAGTTTACAACGAATTGAAAATTACCTCATTTGGACATCTACAGCAAAAGTTATGCCCAAAATACCAAAACATGTCGGTGTAGAAAATTGGGTCCTCGCCGCGACGAGGATGCTAGCGCACGTCGCGACGCCGCCACGACGTTCGCATAAGCAGGTCGGGACGTGCGAGGCCAAAATCCTCAGAAAACTTGTTTTTCCCACATTCTTCAACCATATTCCTCCCATCTTTCAAATATAACACATCTAAACCCTAAACCATCTCTTATACTTCATTTCTAAGCTCATTCCAACCCAAAATCATTAACAAAACATCAAAATCTATCTTTGATCACTAACCCTAAAAGAGAACACTTGCATATAGAATTCACTAACACTTTCCACATGTGTTAAGATATATTTGGGGTTCATCTAATCACAACAAGATGGAATAAACTCATACTTACTTGTTGATGCTTCAAGTTCTTCAAAAATCTTTAAACCTAGCTTTCCTCTCTTTCTCTTCTTCTTCCTTTGTCTCCAACGATACTCTCCCTCTTTCTCTTCTCACTTTCACTTTTTCTTCTTCTAATTTCCACTCCTAATGAACATCAAATGTCCATTATGCCCCTCCATGTAAGCCTTATACCTTTTAACCTTAAGTGATCTTCCCATTTTGCCCTTATACATTTTTGCTTCTTCATTTTCACTTACACAATACTATACTCTAACTTAATCTTAATTTCTCCATTTAATACTTCCAATTCCATCATTCTAAGCAATAAATCCTCCAACAAAAGTAATAAATCAATCAAAACCTCAAAAATTAATTGAAATCATGCTTATTCAATAAAAAAAGAATTCAGGGCCAACATTTCTCCCCCTCTTAAAAGAATTTCGTCCTCGAAATTCTTACCTGAGTCATTGAAGAGATGCGGATACTTCTCTTTCATAGCTTCCAATGGCTCCCACGTGGCCTCTTCCACCGAATGGTTTCTCCACAGGACTTTGACTATCTTAACCGTCTTGTTCCTGAGGATCTTTTCCTTGGTATCCAAAATTTCCAATAGAATCTCCTCATAACTCAAATCATCTCTCAACTGAACCTCAGTGGTCTGAATGATATGAGAAGGATCCGATCTATACCTCCTCAGCATGGAGACATGAAATACATCATGGATCTAAGACAATTCCGAGGTAACACTAACCTATAGGCTAGTGGTCCAATCCTCTCAAGAATTTCATAGGGACCCACATATCTCAGGCTCAACTTGCCCTTCTTTCCAAACCTCATTACTCCTTTCCAAGGAGACGTCTTAAGAAAAACTTTCTCACCAACTTCATACTCCATCTCCTTTCGATGCGCATCAGTATAGCTCTTCATTCTATCCTGAGCTGCCTTAAGTCGTTGCTTAACCAGATTGACTTTATCAACTATCATCTGAATCAATTCTGGTCCTATCAGATTCCTCTCTCCTCCTTCTTCCCAGCATATCAGAGTTCTACACCTTCTTCCATGCAGTGCTTCGTAAGGAGCCATCTGAATGCTCGAATGGTATGAATTATTGTAAGCAAATTCGACCAATGGCAAGTGTTCATCCCAAGCTCCTTTAAAGTCTATCGCACATGCCTTGAGCATTCCCTCAAGTGTCTGAATGGTCCTCTCAGACTGCCCATCCGTCTGAGGGTGAAAAACCATGCTAAAATTCAGCTTGATTCCTAAAGCTTCTTGCATGCTTCCCCAAAATCTCAAAGTAAACTAAGGGTCTCTATCGGAAACTATGGAATCTGGAATCCTATGTAATCTCACTATCTCATCAATGTACTTCTTTGCTAGCACATGCAAAGAATCAATCTGCTTAATTGCCAAAGAATGGGCTGACTTCGTCAATCGATCCACAATAACCCATATAACATCATGCTTCCTATTGGTCTTGGGCAACCCCATCAAAAATTCCATGGCTACCCTTTGCGACTTCCACTCAGGAATGGAAAATGGCCTTAACTTGCCTGAAGGTATTTGGTGTTCAGCCTTGACTTGCTGACACACTAGACACTTACTTACATACTCTGCTACATCCCTCTTCATGCCCTTCCACCAGAAATACTCTCTCAAATCCATGTACATCCTGGTGCTATCTGGGTGCATGGCATAAGGCGCATTGTGTGCCTCATCCTTCATATCCTTGACATCTGGAATACAAAGTTTGTTTCTTACTGTCATGAGCCCATCATCCCTCACTACTGCTTATGAATTCTTTCCATTATGAATTTCTTCTCGAAGGTTGCTTAATTCTACATCCAGTTCCTGTAACTCCCTAACATTCTCCCTGAGTATTGGCCTCACTCTAAAGTTAGCTAGAAGGCAATTTGGTTCCTCCTGCTTCAAGCTTATCTTAAGATTGACCATCTCTTCCAATAAAGGTAGATAAACTGTCCAAACATAGGCTATTGAGGATTTCCTATTCAAAGCATCTGCCACTACATTTTCCTTCCCTGGATGGTACTCAATCAGCAAGTCATAATCCTTAAGCAACTTAATCCAGCTTCTCTATCTCAAATTCAGTTCTTTCTAGCTTAGTCAGTACTTGAGGCTCTTATGATCAGTAAAGATCTTCGTCTGAACCCCATACAACTAATGCCTCTAAATTTTCCAAGGAAAAGATCACTGCTGCCAATTCCAAATTATGGGTCGGATAATTCAACTCATATGGCTTCAGTTGCTGTGAAGCAAAAGCTATCACCCTATCTCCCTGCAACAATACACAACCCAGACCCTTCCTCGAAGCAACACTATACACTATATACCCTTCATCTCTAGTAGGCAGAATCAAAACCGGAGCACTTGTTAATATGCGCTTGAGCTCCTCAAAACTCTTCTGGCCTTCCTCACTCAAGGCAAATTTTTGATTCTTCCTCAATAACTTAGTCATCGGAGCAGTTATCATGGAGAATCCTTCCACAAACCTCCTGTAATAACCTGCCAGACCCAGAAAACTCCCCACCTCTGTCACTGTCTTGGGTGCATGCCAATTCACCACTGCTTCAACCTTCTTTGGATCAACATGTACACCATCTTGCGAAATCACATGTCCAAGGAATTTCACCTCATGAAGCCAAAACTCACACTTGCTAAACTTAGCATAAAGCTCTCTCTCCCTCAGTGTCTGCAATGCAGTCCTAAGATGCTCCTCATGTTCCTCTTCACTCTTGGAATACACCATAATGTCATCTATAAACACTATGAAAAATGGATCCAGATACTCCTTAAAAACCCTATTCATAAGATCCATAAAAGCAGCTGGAGCATTGGTCAATCCAAATGGTATGACCAAAAATTCATAATGTCCATACCAAGTCCTGAAGGCTGTCTTGCTTACATCAGACTCCTTGATTCTGAGCTGATGATAGCCTGACCTGAGATCAATTTTGGAGAAGACCCTTGCTCCCTGCAGCTGATCAAACAGGTCATCTATTCGTGGCAGAGGATACTTGTTCTTAATAGTCAACTTGTTGAGTCTCCGATAGTCAATACACATCTGTCATGTTCCATCTTTTTTCTTGACAAACAGAACTGGCGCTCCCCAAGGTGACGAACTTGGTCTAACATACCCCTTCTCTAACAGTTCCTCCAACTGTTCCTTAAGCTCCCTCAACTCAGCTGGAGCCATTCTATAAGACGGTACTAAAATAGGTACGGTTTCGGGAATCAAGTCGATGGCAAACTTGATTTCCCTCACCGGTGGCAAACCTGGTAATTCCTCTGGGAACACATCTGGAAACTCCCTTACAATCAGAAAATCCTCTAACTTTCCTTCATTCACATCGGTATCCACAACATGTGCCAAAAAGGCTTCACACCCCTTGCCCATCATTCTATCAGCTAGCATAGCCGAAATAATTCTTGGTGATGGTGTTTTCCTATTCCCTATGAAAATCACCTTCTCACCGTTGCCCAGATCAAATTCCACCTCTTTCAGGCCATAATCCCGCTTCGCCAGATATTTCTCCATAGCATCCATTCCCAATATAACATCTAATCTAGAGGTAGTAAGTCCACTACCAATCTAGCACCATCAATGAAGAGTTCACAACCCTTGTATACCTTACTGATCACCACTTTCCTCCCTAGAGGAGTACTAACAAGCAAAGGATTATCCAAAGGAACTGAATTCACACCATGCAATGCTATGCTTGTAGAAACAAAAGTGAAACCAAAATCAATTAAAACATATACTGATGAATCAAACAATTGAGCCATACTCGTGACAACCTCAGGTGCAGCTGCAACTTCCTCCCTAGTCATGGCAAACACCCTTGCCTGTGCTTGACCCTTGGCCTTCCTGGAGGAATAGCCTTTCTTGCAGTTCCAAAGCTGCCTACCTCAGTAACTGGCCTGGTTCCCACTGTTTCTGCTCGCCTCGAGGCTTGAAACTGTGACCCCTCTTGTCTCGGTACCTGTGGACAATCCCTGATCATATGTCCCTTCTCTCTGCATCGAAAACAGGCTCCAAGTAACTTGAAACACTCTCCTTGGTGAAGTTTCCCACAATGCTCACATTGGGGGTTTGTGTACCTACTCCTTCCTGCTCATCCAGTGCCTCCCACATTAGAGGCTTGCCCTGATACTGCCTTTACCTTATTTTTCTGGTAGAGCCACTTCTACCCACTTCACTCTGTGTGTGATAACTCCTTGTGCTCCTCTCAAGCATTGGAGCACTCGTTCCTTTCTTAGAAGACTGCTCCCTGTTCTTCCTCTTCCTGCTTACTTCATTTCTTATATTCTCCAGTTTTTCAGCCTGGAGTGCAGCATCCACCAATTGTAAGTAATCATAGAAGTTGTGGATCAAGACTTTCTCCTTGATCCCCAAATGAAGACCTGCCTCAAGCTTACGACATTTATCTTCCTGAGTCGCCATAATGTTGACTGCATATCGGGAAAGCTGTTTGAACTTCAACTCATACTTACTCACACTCATGTCTCTCTGTGTAAGGTTCAGAAACTCCCTGGCCTTATCTTGTACATAAACCCTGGAGAGGTACTTCTTCCTGAACACTTCCACAAAGTCTCTCCATATCAGTACCGGTGGCATGACCTGACTGTAAGACACTGATTCCAACCAATGCAGTGTGTTTCCCTGTAACAAACTAACTGCATAGTCTAACTTCCCCTCATCTGAGAACTTCATCTGAAATAGAACCCTCTCGGTCCTCTTTGACCAGGCTTCAGCCTCTTCCGGATTTGTCATTCCATTGAAATCCACATCCCCAAACTTACGGAGCTTGTCATACTGTCCACTCTTGTCTACTGGAGCTTGCATCGGAACCTGAGACCTTTAACCCATGGCATACGTGAAAGCCTGAGAAAAGGTTTGAAAGAAACTCAGATCTATAGGATTTGTTTGAGGCATAAGAGGAGGCAATGGACGCACTTCATGTTGCAAACTAGGTGCCTCAGAATTCGGAGCAGAATGTGTCCCAGCATCTTGTGGGATATGAGATTCATCCGTGCTCCCTTGGCGAGAATGAGATCTAGTCATAGCTCCTCGAGTTCTCTTTCGAGGTGGCATTTTCACTCCTTCAATATAAAACCATTGAAAATCTTTAGTTCAAACAAAACAATTTTCAAAGTGTATAAAATAGTTCAAATCATATAAAACAATTCAAATCGTGTAAAACAATTCAAAACAATGCAAGTTGTTCATTTAAAACCATGCAATGCAAATCTGGACCTAAACCTAGTCGCTCTAATACCATAACATGTTGGACCCCGTTTCTGGAGCCCAACATCGGACACGGAAGCATGAGGCTTGGGCTTGGAGGGAAGAATTAGAAGTTGAAAATTCAGAAGAAAAGTCCCTCGGAAGCAAAGGTGGGCATCGCCGTGACGTATGCTGTTTCGTCACGGCGAAACCTTTGGGGAACTTACGCCGCGGCGAGCATATAACACCCCACTCCTGCATAACCCGAACCCGATATCAATGGTGATATCCGAGTTCGTGCCCTACAAGGGTGACGTGCTACATCACTTAGTCAAAATTCAGTATAAATTTTTTTGAAAACACAAGCATACACTATGTGGAAATCAATTAACATACACAATCACCAGTAAGTGCAATGACCACGGGGGCCCTTTTCATAAATACAAATTAATTCGGTCCGTTGACTTTACAAATTGACCTAATCATTTGTACAAGAATTCAAAAAACACAATTTTATATAGAATTTATCAGACACTAATGCAGACGCGAACTGATCCCGACCCCTTCTCTCACTCATAGGCGGTTGCTATATGCCCGTTGCCTAACAGGGTATTCTTCTGGGTCCTGAAAGATAATTGCAAATTTTGGGTGAGTTTTGCGAACTCAGTGAGTGACCATCATCGATGGCTCACCCAGTCACGCAACACAGTGCACAGTCACAATATTCATATTCAATACACTTACTTATTTCTATTATGCATATACAATGCATCAGTCACATCTACTCCCTTTCACATGTCATCAGACCGTAGTCCGGCATCAGAACACATTTAATTCACATAAGCATAAGGTATGTTGCCGTTCACTCAATCAAATATATGTAAGAAAATAAATATGAAATGCCCATGTGACACTTTCCAATTTATTTCGGTGTTGTGATCGAGTGCCTGAAATGTCCCAATATGGGCACATTAATCGTTGAGCCTGAGGCTCTAAATCACTGTGGAGCTCGAGGTCCGAATACAATCGTTGAGCTTTTAGCTCTCAGTGGCTGCTCCGGTCACAACTATCATTATTTGGTTAAGCATTCATAAATGAAATGCATATGTCACAATTAATCACATTATTATGCACGTATGCATATGTCACAATCAATCAGCCTATGAATGACCCAATCCACATTTATGTATCACAATTTGTAACACCCCACTCCCGTATGACCCGAACCTGACATCGATGGTGATATCCAAGTCCGTGCCCTGCGAGGGTGTCATGCTACATCACTTAGTCAAAACTCAGTATAATTTAAAAAAAAACACAACATACACTATGCAGAAATCAAATAACATACACAATCACCAGTAAGTACAATGACTGGCCCCTTTATAAATACAAATTAATTCAGTGCGATGACTTTGCAAATTGACCAAATCATTTGTACAAAAAATCAGAAAATACAATCTTATACAGAATTTATCAGACACTAATGCAGACGCGAACTGATCCCTGACTTCTTCTCTCACTCTCATGCGGTTGCTATACGTTCGTTTCCTAACGGGGTATTCTTCTGGGTCCTGAAAAATAAGTTACAATTTTTGGGTGAGTTTGCGAACTCAGTAAGATAACCATCATCGATGGTTCACTCAATTCATGCAATATTCAAACATATCACAGTTATATCATAATAGCACATTCAAAAGTACCACATGATTGTTTTCACACAAATATAATGCATTGTGTCTTTCACTCAATCAAAGAAATTCAAATCGAATGCATATGAAATGCGTATGTGACACTTTCCAATTTCTTACAGTGTTGTGACCGAGCGCCTAAAACTGTCCCAATATGGGCGCATTATTCGTTGAGCCTGAGGCTCTGAATCACTGTGGGCTCGAGGCTCAAATACGTTGAGCTTTTAGATCTCGGTGGCTACTCCGGTCACAACTGTCATTTACTGATCATACATTCATGCATGGAATGCATATGTCGCAATAAAGCAATATCCACATCACAATCATTTCTAAATTATCACATTTGAATAAATAGTTCACAATTAATCACATTAACATCACAATCACATTAAATTACACAAATAGCACTTCTATGTCATAATCTCCCAATACATGGACCTTTTGTTTGGAATCCATAATCATAACACAATCCCACCATTATTCACCACAGAACTATAAGCAAATAATAATTGAGGAACCGTCTAGTTCACTCACCAATAGCTTTCGAGCTAATGCCTGGAATTCTCGGCAACATCGGTGGGCTGACATTCCAAATGCGCCTTTATAACAAGTTAAACACACATATATTACACATTGTCCAATCAGAAACATTTAATAATGCACATATAGTAATTTAAGATGTGTACAATGCATGTTCGTGACATTCCCGAAACTATTCCAAAAATTCCCGTCATAATATTTTCCTCTAAATTTTAAAAACTCATTGACAACAAAATCACTCAATTCGGACCTCTATAGGTCGAATTATTGCTAAAACCGAGACTATACACTATACCCAACTTCACTCCAGAAATTGAACATCTTAGGGACTAAATTGAAATTTTATTCATTCAGATAACTTGCAGCTCCATGTCTCTAGTTTAATTAGGAATAAGAATCACCTCATTTGGATCTGTTGGGACCCGATCCGGAGACCGGCGCCCCAACCCGAAAACGAAAGACAGAACGAATCACAAAGAGGCGGAACGAATAAACGATTGATCACAAAGCGAAACAAATCATTATCGAATCGAAAGCCAACTTGGAAGCGAAGCATACAAAGTCAAATCGAATTGGCTTGGAGACAACCAAACAAACGATCACGAATCACAAATCGAATCGATGCATTCGAACTGAAATACAAGCACCGACATCCGTGAACAAAATTTTAGAAATCACTGTCGCGTTGGAAACCTTAAGACATTCTAAATCCGGTATAAATTTTTTCTTTCTTATTCCTTTCCTTTTCATTTCTTTCATAACCAAACTCAATCCAAAATACATTCACATACAATCGCACTATCCATGTGCAATACCATAACTCAATAGCCTTATCCAAATCTCAAACCACAATACCTTATCATACTCATAATCATATACACATCCCATACATAACTTAAAGCAATGCATAATTCAGAAATCCATACACCTTATACTCACTATATACACAATTTCATAAATCATAGCTTTATACAAATCATAGTGGCATTTTCAAGCCTTATACATTACCCATAACCCTAAACCAAAGTACACAATACACAACAATTCTAGACTTCTCAAAGAACCATTTAACTTAACAATAATACAATATAAACACATGCAAATAGAAATCTTCATTTTCTTTCACCCGATCTTCTTCTCATCACTGTGGATGGGAATGAAGGGGGTGAGCTTCTGACCGTGGGTAACGGTTTATAACAAATATATAAGCAAAATCCTTAAAATTCTTTTCTTTTTCGGTCTTAGAAAACATTTCTTTGAAATCAGTAAGCGCATTTTCAAAAAGTACTTTTCTCATTGTAGCCAAAATCGCCATTTGCAAAACATATGATTTTTAGGCTTTCAGCCATAAACTCATAAATTTATAAACATGAATGCATCAACTTGGCAATTCGTAGATGCAATGGCAATCACATAACACATGGCTCGAGAGTTAGTAAACACGACGGATAAACGAAGTTTATACCGTAATCTATTCGAGTCCTATTCTCGGGATCTCATGGCCTCAAGCGGCAACCGAGAGAAGGCTATAATTTTCCATACATCGGCGCACGTGACTATCCATCAGAACTCTCTCGCCCACACAAAAGCATATAAGCAATGCTCAAGATCATTTATCAAAATGATATGCTTCCATTTTCTTTTCTTCTTTCCATTCAAATCACAATGCTATGGCACACCCAATGGCATAACATTATCACATCAATAAACATATTCAATCTCAATTCAACAATGTAATCACGTATGGATCAACATCGAACAATGAATGCAAGTGATTTCTTTAAGACATAAATCAACATATGCAGTTCATAAAGCACATTATTCAATTTTATTTTATTATATTAATATTATTATTTTATAAACCTTGTATTTTCTTAAAACATTCCGAAAACATTTTCATAACTTATCAAATTCGTCGAAAATAACGAATTTAATAATTTACAAAATTTCTTAAATCCAAATCACGGAAATAAATTTCAAAATCTTTCTTCATTTCTCAATTCATTTTAAAACTCGTAACCATTTTCCAAAATATTAAGAACAATAAAATTCAATACTTTCTCAATTTTTCAATCAATCTCCCAAATCATTTGAAGACAAGAAATTGGGCCTTTGTGTCATTTTTTGAAACTTCAGAAATTTTCTTAATTTATCAAACATTTAAAACTTGTATAAATTCTTAAAACAGTTTCTAAAACCATTTCAAACACCTTTCGAAAATCGTACTTTTCAACATTTAAATAAACCTTTTTTTTAACAATTTCAAATGCATTTCGGAAATCACACTTTGTCAAACATTTTTATAAACGAGTTTGGAAATCGTAACCCTTTTCAAACACTTTTATAAACAATGTCGGAAATCATAATTTTCAAATACTTTTATAAACATTAGACATTGAAAATCATAAATTTTCAAACATTTGCATAAACCATTTTCTAGACAATTTCAAAACATTTTAGGAATCAAAACTTTCAAATATTTCCATAAACAATATTTTCTATACACTTAGAATTTATACGAAATCACAAGTTTTCAAATTTTTACATAAAACCATATTTTATAAAAGCTCTTAAAACTAGTCGAAATCATAATTTTCAAACCTTTATCATATTCAAGCTCAATATCATTTATTGAATGCTCTTTCTTTCGAATATCTGAAATGCCATGGAATCTTTCGAGGCATAACACAAATGTATTTTGCAATTCATCAAAAGCTCATGTATGGAATCAATGATGATTTTCAAATCATTCACACAATGATGCAACACTTATGATGTAATTGAAATCGAAAATCTCTTTATTTAAAGAAAGCAGTAGTGGCTTATAAATTCTATTATAAACAGATACCCACCTCGATTCGATGCTAGAAAGTTGTTCCTAGCTCCAATTTGTCCATTGGTTCCTTCTTTCTTCCAATATATCTTCACCTAAAGCAATTTCACCCAAATTCAACATCATAAATACCTTAATCCTTAAATTGAACTTAGAAAACATAAATCCCTCATATATTCAAGCTTTCTAAATCACAAATTTCCAAAATCCCCAAATTCCAAATTTGGGCATAAACCCTAATTAATTTCCATCCAAAATTAAACCCATAATACTTAGAAATCAACAAAATTAACTTCATACTCCACAAACCCATTCCATTTTCCATGATTCTAAACCAAAACTTCAAGAGAAACTCAAATCTTAAAAACTGCTCTTACCTCATTTCTTCTCCATTTTCGGATTTTCTTGGTTCAAGATGAAGCTCTCTTCATCCTCCACCTTTCTCTCTCTTGGAATGATATTAAAATCTCTCTTCTAGTGGTAGAAAAATCGAGCCCTAGCTTTCTCCCCTTTTTCTCCACCGAAACTTGCTCTCCCTTCTCTCTTTTCTCTTCTTCTCTTATTCCTTCTTTTCTCTTAAGTTTCGTGGGTTGCCTCTTAAAATGACAGCCCACTTGCTTTTATAGTGCCATGAAATTTAATGAATGAGGAATGACCCATAAGTCCCTCCATTCAAGCCTATAAACTTAACCCTTTAAGTAAACTTCCAAAATTACCTCTCCATTGGTCTTTAAAACTGAAATCTTGTCTGATTATTTTGATAGGATAAATGAAGCCATTTGACAAAACTTTCTTCTATAGAAATGTTCCTCTATGTCTTACGAATCCAACCCTTCAAGAATCGGATCAATCGGAGCTCTATAACCTAAGATATCTCCAAAATATGAAGTCATTCTTGGACTCGAGGCTGAACACTACACCTAACTTCCGACCTGAATTTGGAAGTCTTAGAGGCTACATTGCTGATCGGTTCCTTCATAACATTTGTAGCCCCATGTCTCTATTTTCATTTGCAAAAAGAATCAAATCGATCGGAGTTCTACCGATGGAGATATCTCTAAAATACTGAACATTATCCAAACTTTTATAACCAATCAGTTCACGAAAATCCGAGCTATCTTTCTCCATTTAATTCCAAAACTGATATATGTAGTATGAAAAGATAGAAAAATGTCTTAGGAATCCAACGCTTCGAAAATTGACTCAATCGGAGGTCTACACAAAAAGTTATGGCCAAAAGAAGGAAGAGGGGTCAAAAACACAAAAGAGAGCGATGATGTCAAGACAGACGCAAAAATTAAATGCGTGGTGACGTCAAGACATAAAATAAAACGTCTGTGGTGGCGTCAAGCACAGACGCAAAACTTCGTCTGTGATGACGTCAGCATAGACGCAAAAATTCGTCTGACCCCCTTCTCCAGAACATCCCCACTTAGAAAGATCATAACTTTCACTCGAACTCCAAATTAGACACGGTTTGATTAGTTGGAAGCTAAGAGAAAATCTACTACTTTCCAGAAGAAAATTTTGCCAAAATCTATCTTTTTCAATTCCAAAATTGCCCCTAAAGTCAGAAGATAAGATTTTCATTCCTGCACCAACACTGCACCCAATTCTTAACTTCATCACAATATTTGAGACTCTTAGGCACATAATTGAAATTCGATGTCTTCTTATAAAATGTAGCCATATGTCTCTAGTTTAATCCAAATTAAGAATCATCTAGTTTGGATTACTAGAGAAAACGTTATGGTTAAAATACTGAAGCATATTCAGTGAACATTTTTCAGATCACTACCAATCTTGTCTCCAAATCTTTCCTTATCACAACTCATACCAAGATCACTCTTTCTACTCTCTTGTCCAATATTTTCATGTTTTATATCAATGGAAAGATAAAACAACCTCTATAATGTTCATAAAGAACTCCAAAGTAACTTCACTCTCTAGTTAAGTCAATCTTTCAATCAAAGTTTCTGCCCGTTTAGCAATTACCTAAGCAATATCCAAACTTCAATTTATCATAACTTCTTGCCCCGATATCGAAAAATTGCATACTTTACGGCGTTAGAAAGCTGGAAACATGAACTACAACTTTCATTAAGACCACTTTGGCCAAATATATCTAGATCAGTACAGATTTTTCTTTGAAGTTTCTAACACCATTCCAACCCATCAATTTCACATATCAACACATCACCACAAGCTCTTCAACTAAATCCTCTCAAACACAAAACACACAAATCTATACACAATTGATATTCTTACATAATTGATCTTTCATATCCATATATAAATCCATGTCTCATTAACATCATAAGATAAATGTTTATAAAATTAAATGGCATTCTAAGCCATGCTACAACATCGATATTCAAGTCCAAGTACAAAGATACAAAACTCCATCATTCTCCACATATGACTGAAATCTTATTCTTGCAATAATCTAACTTAAAAAACCACATGCATAACCAACCAAATTATCTTTGCTTTCTAATTTCTTCAAAATTTTACACTTTCACTTTCTATTTCTTAATTTCAACTTCCATTTCAATCCACTTGAATTTTCATAATCCATATAAATCTATTTGAAACCCAAAGTTATCCAATCAAACAAATCTTTTCTCATCAATTTCCTTAAGGCAAAAATATCTATAACTCCATTCATATACAAAAACTCTTATCAAATTTTTATTTTCATATTTTCAATTTCCACTAAAAGATCGGGGTCCAACAGGATCTCTATAGATCGAGATATCACCAAAATACTGAAATATGTTCAGACTTTTTCAACCAATCCTCTCAATTTGATCTAATCAATCTTTTTCAATTTAATCTCAAAATCCATAAGTTTTCATGGAGAGGTAGAAGAATGTCTTGGGAATCCAACACTTCAAAAATCAGATCAATCGGAGGTCGTATGGAAAAGTTATAAGCAAAAGAGTAGAGAGAGGTCGAGTCAGGAAAACATGACTACTAATGCATGTAAAAATTACATGCATTAGTCGACTAATCGAAGATCTATTAGTCGACTAAGTCGCCTACAGTGGTTCACCTAGAAAACTCTGGTTTTTTTTTTTTTTTTGACAACCCAACTTCATCAATTCAGAACTTCTTCTTCAGAACTCCAAATTGAACAAATTTGGTATCAATGGAAAGCTAAAAGAAAACTCTACAAATTCTATGCAGAGATTAAGAACCAGATCTGCCTCTAAACGAGTCAAAAACCACCACAAACTATCTGTCAGATAAACATCATCCTACACAGTGACAGAAACTCTAAACATCATAATTCTCTAATCCATTGTCCAAAAATCACAAATGAGGACTCATTGGAAAGAGCACAGAAAATCCTACAAGTTTAATGAAAAGCTCACAAACCAATTTCACCTCTAAGGGTGTCAACAATGCAATCAAATCTACTATCTTCACAATACCATTCAAAACAGTACAACAGTTTTCCAAAAATCATATCTTCTCATCCCCTTTGCAAAAAATTCCAAGTTTTATATCAATCAAAAGAGAAAAACATATTCTACAACTTTCATAACATCTTGGAAGCAAATTCAACCTCTAAACCAATCAAATTCTCACTTAAAGTTTCTTCCTATATAAGTCATTCTCAATAGTAACACAATCTTCCAAAATTCATAACTTCCTATCCCATTATCAAAAAATTTCATGCTTGATATCACTGAAAAGAGCAGAACACATTCTACAATTCTCAGGATGGATTTAAAAGCAAATTCGAACTCTGACTAGGTCAAATTTTCCCATTATTGTGGTTGCCCTGTTATAGAGTATTAAATCAGCATAGAACCTAAACCATATCCAAACTTTACAAATTCATAACTTAAAATCCCTTCATCCAAAATTCACATATAATACCTCATTACAAAGTCAAAACATTCCTCTACAACTTTCCATAAAATCACTTGACTTAATTTCAATCATAACAGTCCAAAATCACCAAAATCCATACTTAGAGACATTACACACACCAAAACACATTAAGACATAAAGTACCATCTGAAAGTAATCAAGCCATAACTTTCAACCTACAAATCGAAAAATGTCCTACTTGGTAACGATGGAAAGCTAACAAGAAAATATTCAACTTTCATAAAGACCAATTTCACAAAATCTGTCTACTTTAGCCTAGAAAAATTTCCTAAGTTTCGGGTCACTAAATCGTCAATGTTAGCCTCACCAACATTCACCCTGCACATATGTCTCACTTTCAAAGCAAAATTCCAAATATTTCAAGCCACAATTGGACAGAACTTTCTTCATAGGAAATCTAGCCAAACTTCACAAGTTTAATTCAAACTAAACCTCAACTCAATAGCATAACCATATCAAAAGTTATGATCAAATACCTGAAACATACACAAAGTAAAATTTTCCAGATTTTATACGTAACTCTACTCCTATCATTCCAATACCATTTCTACATCAATAAACATTCAATTTAGCCAAGAAATCAGCCACAAGTTCATCAAGCCATTCTCTTGAATAAGTAGTCACAAATTGGCAGCACACACACACAATTGCCTTACTTTAATTACCTCCCATCTAACATCATACAAACATCATAAAAACCAAACCAAAACTCTTACTTCACATGCTTAACCTACCATGTCATTTATCCTTACACAAACATATACTTAGAACCATACAATCAAACCACAAGCTTCTTGAAATTAATGCACAATAACTCATAATTAATGCATCTCACTACCAATTAAAGAACATAAGGCATAATTCTCACCTAAACAAGCTTCAAATTCTTCAAATCACCAACTTCCACTCACACCCCTAACACCCACGACATTCATCATTTTTAAGGGAGGTAGATAGCTTAGGCTTGTACACATGAAGAGGAATATAAGAACTTTTGTATGGGTGGAGGTTAACAAGAAGAAGAAGAAGAAGAAGAAAAACCCATCAAAAAAGAAAGAGGAGAGGAGCTACGGGTGAGAGGAAAGCCTTGCATTTAAAAGGGATTTTGTCTCTTTCAAACAAAAGCATCGTGGAAAGCTTCCAAAGGTGAGCTTATTTAAAAGAAAAACTAAGTCTAAGACATAAGTAGGCAAGTGACAAGTGTCACTTGCCACTTGTCTTGATTTTAATCACTCATTTAGTTCCTTTCCAATTCACATTCAATTTCTACTCCAATTTCTCTCCAAATTCCAATGGCTCAAAGTAATAAATCTTAAAATCATGTATCTAATTTTTCAGTGCCATTGGACAGTCATTTCCAGTACCGAAAATCCAATCATTCTGCCACTTGGCAATTTTTCCAGTCCGAACATTGTCCCCCAAAAATTTTAGAAAAATTCCTAAAAATCCCTAAAAATAAAAAATACTCATAAATCACTCCAATTCAATTTTTCAAGCACAAATAACATATTTTTCACAATAAACATATTTATAGACACATATGCCGAAAAATGTCATGAATGCATGTATAATCATGTGCATGTGCAAAAATTGCCATTCATATATATATAGAGGCCATATTATGCATGATCATGCCAAGATAAGATTAAACATTCCTAACCCGTTCCAAATTACCATTTTACTCTTCCCATCGGTGATGGGATGTTACAACTCTCCTCTTCTAATAAAAATTTCGTCCTCGAAATTCATTTTTGATATTGAATAAGGTAGGGGTACTGTTATCTCATACACTCCTCCGTTTTTATATCATTTTTCTTCTCGATGCTTCCTTCCATAAAATCACAATTGATAAAGGCGATAGGTCTCTCAATTCCCTGTTTAGATATCATACTTCCTCATCACCTCTTTACTTCCAGTCTCAATACCACATATATCGGATTATAACAATACTAACCACAAAATCACTCATAATGGCATTGTCCCATTTTTTCCATAGTTTTATATGGACCATTTTAAGTCACACTTAGTTTCCCTTATTACTCTCGTATCTCATCTAACTACACCTTGGCACAGGTGAAACACTCAAGGAAAATTCATCTCTTTTTTTCTTATCGGTCTTAGTACTTTTTTTTTATCGGTCTTAGTACACTGAACTTTCAAATTTTTCTCCATATAGTCATGACTTCGATGTGATCCACCAAAATCCATTTGTTTTTCAAAACCACTTTATTCAGATTTTCGATTTAGTTCACTCTCGAGCAGTATCCCAAATTTTTTCTGGCTTTTACTCAGGGTGAACGACTCTTTTTGTCGTTTGATGCCTCTAATGGTATCACCAGGATAATGATGATTTTGCCTGTAGTCAATTTGCACTACACATTAATCTTATATGCTGAAGCATTCCTGACATATAAGCTTTACACCTGTTTCCAATAGTCAAGACTACAAGGAACTCAAACATATAATCACTCAGTTCGATATTCTTAGCCACCAATTACTCTTTCGAGGTACACTTACTAGGACATCTCTTTAACAGGTAGTACACATACTTTATTCCATCAAAATTTCTCAAATTCTCAATTTGGGCTTTCCTAATCCCTGTTTGCAAAACTGATGTTACTTTTCCATAACTAGTAAGAACTCCTTTTTGCTCCATTTTAACTCGTCACTATACACTCTTTATTTCACTAGATTGAGTAACCTGAATATCCACATACGTGGTACTCTGCTATGAAATGTTCTATTCGATACAGTTGATTGTAACACTAGCTTTAGTAGGACATGCTCATCTGCACAATCCTTCCCAATTCGATTCTTACCTTAAGCTCTTCTAATCTGTCTATTCATATATACGTCTGTCCAAAATGTTTCTTACCACATCATGTTTCCAAGCTCTCAAACCAAGTACTATTGCACACAATTTTTAAGTCATTAATCAAATTCAGCTCATGAGACTACAATTGCCCTTCGGGACACAACAGTACTTTACTATTGCAATAGATTGGATGTTAATCTCACACATGGGAAACTTTGTCAGATACAGCAAAATCGTCAAATCGAAGTGGTATAATCCTCAAAAATTCTTTTTACCTATATCATTTATGAAACTTACATATATCTTCCACAAACATTCAAAATTTCAATCTTACTTTTTCAATATGATCATAGTCACCCTTTGATATCATGTTGCTTGTTAACGCTAATAGATCTAACCTCAAAATCATTGTGTTTATATTTAGTTATTTTAATTCCTTGAGTAACTAATTCCTTAGTGCATTAGTATTATCACTTGCTATCCTCTATTTTTTTATAGTACCTCCTTTTTCTCGATGGATTTTAGCAGTTCTTTCAATTTCCCGATGATTCCACATTGACTTATTCTAATGTCTGTTCATTCATACTTGTTACTCCACACATTTCAATTTATCTACAAACATAACTTCCTGTGTTGGAAACCCCTTCATCTGATATAATTTGTGGTTCTTAAAAATATTTACACAGACTATGATGTGGACCAAAATTTACCTCACATTAATAAGAATGTCTCCTCAAATTGCTAAAATCCTCTTATATAGTTGGATACTTTACATCAACAAAATATATATACACTCCCCAATAGCCTCTTTTTTTTTTACTCTTATACTTGAGTCTTCGCTATGGATGTAACTCCAAGATTCACTTTTGACTCACTATTTATTCATTTTTTTATAAAGAAGACGGCACAACACAACTTTTCCTAGAGAGCTATCATCTTATTTCACAATTCCCTAAGTTGCGTCAATCGGTTCCTTTTTTAAGCGAACCCGATTGAATCAAGCGAGGGGCCCTGACCTCTGGACAATGGAAGAATTACCAGATTCCATTGTTGAATCGAGAGAAGAGCTTATAATCTCAGCTACTGGTCATGGAAAGTCGACCTTTATTGGTCATAACTAAATTACCCGACTTTCTGACCCTATTTTAGTGATTTCTTGGTACAAACCTCAATATCGTCACTCACCTATTGTCCATGAGTACTTATTGGTCATTCTTAATACCTCATGAAAAGATCAATTTCAACATCTCATACGATCTTAAGAATATCAATTTGTATCATGACTTCTATGGTCAATGCATTCTCGATACTAAGGCTCAATGAGGCATTAAGCAATTTCTTTTACTCTACACCCCGGTAGATACCATCCAAAATCTTTACATCTTATTTAAAGATGTATTTATGTCATGTCTTTACTTTGTCACTTTTGCTAATGCTACTTACATTCCAATTGACTCTAGATAACAGTTCTATCCTTGTTCCTACCCATGACTGGGGTTTACCATATAATCATAACAGAAACCTATTTTTGTAGGCCAATAACGTGCCTTGCACTTTCTTCCTCACCTTAACACACATATTGACACTGATTCTACTCCAGTTTTCCAGTATTTACCTCTTCTTCTAATGTAACATCCTATCATGATCATTGAATTAGCATTTTAAGTGCCTTCACTTTTCCCCTTTTGATTTTATCATCCTTTCCATAACTACATGCATACATACAATCCAAACCTAGGTGCATTTCTAATTTTCTCCATACTACATATCATGTATCGCGTTTCATCACTTGTAAAATCATGTTCCTATTATTTCATCGTCCATATGTATATTCTCAATCCATTTAGAATTATAGATGCAAAATCATCAAGAATTGTTATCTCATTATCACAAACATATTATTACACTAAATCTTTCAAATCCACTTCTATCCTTTCACAGTCATATTTCTTTTGATCGGGCTTGTACACTTTAATCTCATCATTTCTGCTTCTTCCTGACAACTTCTCTATCTCATTCGAAGGTAGAACATTTCGGTACAATATCAATGTCTCATAATAAACACCAACAGCTATATCTATCTTGTCGAACCATGTACTTTTTTCATTTCCAATCATCCCCATTTATCGAACATACAAGTCAGAATCATAAATACTTAGTCATCCTGAACTTTTAATCTCACATAGACTTATTCTTATGCTAAATCATACTCTTATCACTTTAACCAATATTCTTCTCATGTCCAGATTTGACTTCACCAGGCTATAGCAAACTTCGTTTTCTTTCAACTCGTTTTATACACTTTAAGTCTCATTATTCATTTGATATCACTTCTTTCCTAAATCAGCCCACGCCAATGGATTCACATTCATATCATATTCGAGGATTTATAACCACATTACAATAGGAATATCATTATCCATTTTTTCCCTTTCCCATTCCTAATTGCCCATAAACACTTAAACACTTAACACATGTTCATGCGTATGACTCATACTCGTGTGACTCAGACTAGGGATCAGTTGCCACGGTCTGCTATGACATGACTTTAATGTATGTGACTTGACCCATGTTTCAGAAAATGCCCATATAAGTTCGTACTTTTGGGATCTGATATCACCTATATGTAACTCCCCACTCCCGTATGACCCGAACCCGATATCGATGGTGATATCTGAGTCCGTGCCCTACGAGGGTGGCGTGCTACATCACTCAGTCAAAACTCAGTATAATTTTTAAAAAAAACACAACATACACTATGCAGAAATCAAATAACATACACAATCACCAGTAAGTACAATGACCGACCCCTTTATAAATACAAATTAATTCAATGCGGTGACTTTGCAAATTGACCGAATCATTTGTACAAAAATTCAGAAAATACAATTTTATTCAGAAT
Source organism: Erythroxylum novogranatense (assembly GCA_029891385.1). NCBI lineage: Eukaryota > Viridiplantae > Streptophyta > Magnoliopsida > Malpighiales > Erythroxylaceae > Erythroxylum > Erythroxylum novogranatense. Next base: position 82,427,493 of record CM057231.1, on the reverse strand, counting down.
TTATCAGACACTAATCCAGACGCGAACTGATCCCTGATCTCTTCTCTCACTCTCATGTGGTTGCTATACGCTCGTTGCCTAACAGGGTATTCTTCTGGATCTTGAAAAATAAGTTGCAATTTTGGGTAAGTTTGCGAACTCGGTGAGGTAACCATCATCGATGGTTCACTCAATTCATGCAATACTCAAACATATCACAGTTATATCATAATAGCACATTTAGAAGTACCACATGATTGTTTTCACACAAATATAAGGCATTTTGCCTTTCACTAAATCAAAGAAATTCAAATCGAATGCATATGAAATGCGTATGTGACACTTTCCAATTTCTTACAGTATTGTAATCGAGCACCTAAAACTGTCCCAATATGGGCGCATTAATCATTGAGCCTGAGGCTCTGAATCACTGTAGGCACGAGGCCCAAATATGTTGAGCTTTTAGCTCTCGGTGGCTACTCCGGTCACAACTGTCATTTACTGATCATGCATTCATGCATGGAATGCATATGTCGCAATAAAGTAATATCCACATCACAATCATTTCCAAATTATCACATTCGAACAAATAGTTCGCAATTAATCACATTAACATCACAATAACATTAAATTTCACAAATAGCACTTCTATGTCATAATCTCCCAATACATCGGACCTTCTGTCCGAAATCCATAATCATAACACAATCCCACCATTATTCACCACAGAACTATAAGCAAATAATAATTGAAGAACCGTATAGTTCACTCACCAATAGCTTCCGAGATAATGCGTGGAAATCTAGACAATGCCGGTGGGCTGACGTTTCAAATGCACCTCTATAACAAGTCAAACACACATATATTACACATTGTCCAATCAGAAATATTTAATAATGCACATGTAGCAATTTAAAATGTGTACAATGCATGTTCGTGACATCTCAGCACTATTCCAAAAATTCCTGTCACAATATTTTTCTCTAAATTTTAGAAACTCATTGACAAAAAAATCACTCAATTCGGACCTCTATAGGTCCAATTATTGCTAAAACCGAGCCTGTACACTATACCCAAATTCACTCCAGAAATTGAACATCTTAGGGACTAAATTGAAATTTGATTCCTTTAGATAACTTGCAGCCCCATGTCTCTAGTTTAATTAGGAATAAGAATCATCTCATTTGGATCTCTATAGATCGAGATATCACTAAAATACTGAAGTATGTTCAGACTTTTTCAACCAATCCTCTCAATTTGATCTAATTAATCATTTTCAATTTAATCTCAAAATCCATAGGTTTTCATGGAGAGGTAAAGGAATATCTTAGGAATCCAACGCTTCAAAAATCAGATCAATCTGAGGTCGGATGGAAAAGTTATAAGCAAACGAGTGGAGAGAGGTCGGGTCAAGAAAACATGACTATGTAAAAATTACAAGCATTAGTCGACTAGTCGAAGACCTATTAGTCGACTAAGTCGTCTATAGTGGTTGACCTGGAAAACTTTGGTCTTTTTTTTCCGACAACCCAACTTCTCCAATTCATAACCTCTTACTCAGAACTCCAAATTGAACAAACTTGATATTAATGGAAAGCTAAAAGAAAACTCTACAAATTCTATGAATAGATTAAGCACCAGATCCGCCTCTAAAGGAGTCAAAAACCACCACAAAATATCTGTCAGATAAACATCATCCTACACAATGATTAAAACTCTAAACATCATAATTCTCTACTCCATTGTCCAAAAATCACAAAGAAGGACTCATTGGAAAGAGCACAGAAAATCCTACAAGTTTCATGCAGAGCTCACAAACCAATTTCACCTCTAAGGGTGTCAAAAATGCAATCAAATCTACTGTCTTCACAATACCATTCAAAACAGTACAACAATTTTTCAAAAATCATATCTTCCCATCCCCTTTGCTAAAAATTCCAAGTTTTATATCAATCAAAAGAGAAAAACATATTCTACAACTTTCATAAACATCTTGGAAGCAAATTCAACCTCTAAACTAATCAAATTCTCACTTAAAGTTTCTGCCTATATAAGTCATTCTCAACAGTAACACAATCTTCCAAAATTCATAACTTCCTATCCCATTATCGAAAAATTTCATTCTTGATATCAATGAAAAGAGCAGAACACATGCTACAATTCTCATGAAGGACATAAAAGCAAATTCTAACTCTAACTACGTCAACGTTTCCCATTATTGTGGTTGCCCTGTTATAGAGTATTAAATTAGCATAGAACCTAAACCATATCCAAACTTTACGAATTCATAACTTAAAATCCCTTCATCCAAAATTTGCATATAATACCTTATTACAAAGTCAAAACATTCCTCTATAACTTTCCATAAGATAACTTGAGCTAATTTCAATCATAACAGTCCAAAATCACCAAAATCCATACTTAGAGACATTACACACACCAAAACACATTAAGACATAAAGTACCATCTGAAAGTAATCAAGCCATAACTTTCAACCTACAAATCGAAAAATGTCATACTTGGTGGCGATATAAAGCTAACAAGAAAATATTCAACTTTCATGAAGACCAATTTCAAAAAATCTGTCTACTTTAGCCTAGAAATTTTCCCAAGTTTCCGGTCACAAAATCGTCAATGTTAGCCTCACCAACATTAACCCTGCACATATGTCTCACTTTCAAAGCAAAATTCCAAATCTTTCAAGCCATAATTGGAAAGAACTTTCTTCATAGGAAATCTAGCCAAACTTCGCAAGTTTAATTCAAAATAAACCTCAACTCAATAGCATAACCATATCAAAAGTTATGATCAAACACCTGAAACATACACAAAGTAAAAGTTTCCAGATTTTATACCTAACTCTACTCCTATCATTCCAATACCATTTCTACATCAATAAACATCCAATTTAGCCAAGAAATCAGCCATAAGTTCATCAAGCCATTCTCTTGAATAAATAGTCACAAATTGGCAGCACACACACACAATTGCCTTACTTTAATTACCTCCCATCTAACATCATACTAACATCATAAAAACCAAACCAAAACTCTTACTTCACATGCTTCACCTACCATTTCATTTATCCTTACACAAACATATACTTAGACCCATACAATCAAAACACAAGCTTCATGAAATTAATGCACAATAACTTACAACTAATGCATCTCACTACAAATTAAAGAACATAAGGCATAATTCTCACCTAAACAAACTTCCAATTCTTCAAATCACCAACTTCCACTCACACCCCTAACACCCACGACATTCATCATTTTTAAGGGAGGTAGATAGCTTAGGCTTGTACACATGAAGAGGAATATAAGAACTCTTGTGTGGGTGGAGGTTAACAAAAAGAAGAAGAAGAAGAAGAAGAAGAAGAAAAACCCATCGAAGAAGAAAGAGGAGAGGAGCTACGGGTGAGAGGAAAGATTGGCATTTAAAAGGGATTTTGTCTCTTTCAAAAAAAAGCATCGTGGAAAGCTTCCAAAGGTGAGCTTATTGAAAAGAAAAACTAAGTCTAAGACTTAAATAGGCAAGTGACAAGTGTCACTTGCCACTTGTCTTGATTTTAATCACTCATTTAGTTCCTTTCCAATTCACATTCAATTTCTACTCCAATTTCTCTCCAAATTCCAATGGCTCAAAGTAATAAATCCTAAAATCATGTATCTAATTTTCCAATGCCATTGGACAGTCATTTTCAGTACTGAAAATCCAATCAGTCCGTCACTTGACAATTTTTTCGGTCCGAACATTGTCCCCCAAAAATTTCAAAAAAATTCCTAAAAGTCCCTAAAAATGGAAAACACACATAAATCACTCCAATTCAATTTTTCAAGCACAAATAACATATTTTTCACAATAAACACATTTGTAGACACATATGCCAGGAAATGTCATGAATGTATATACAATCATGTGCATGTGCAAAAATTGCCATTCATATATATATAGAGGCCATATTATGCATGAGCATGCCGAGATAAGTTTAAACATTCCTAGCCGAGATAATTTTAAACATTTCTAACCCGTTCCAAATTACCATTTTACTCTTCTCATCGGTGATGGGATGTTGCACAATTAATCACATGTATCCCAATTAGTCACATCATAGGCACATAGGTCGCAAATTCACATACAAGTAGTTCTTCTATAACCAACTCCCCAGTACACAATCATCGGACCTTCTGTTCGGAATTCACAATCACAGCAAACCTCAAACCCACCATTATTTACCGCATTCAGCAATCAATTTATACAAAATGACACAAAATAGAACAAAGGGTGAAATGAGACCATCTCGGCCTACTCACAGTATGCTCCAGATTAGCATTTGCTTTCAAATTCTGGAAATGCCTGACGGCGAACACTTAGCCTGCGCAACCCATTTATTCAATACGTTGCACACACATTAATAATTTTGCACAATTATAATCATTGATGCACATATATGTACGATGCATGTTCATGACTATCCCGGTATCAATCTATAAATTTTATCTCAAAAACTATTTCGTTATCACAACTCAGGTATGCCTAGGGTTTAGCCGCACTAAAATCCTTAAACTCGCAATTTATGTTTATTGCAATTTTTCTAAAACCATACTTTCGGATCTACTACTCCCGATCGATAAACCAGACCACATAGTGTAACCTAGGAAACCTCTGCTTGATAGAAAAATTCTTCTATGCATTAGGAATCCATAGACACAAAAATCACTCAATTCGGATCTCTATAGGTCCAATTATTGCTAAAATACGGACTAAAAAAATAATCGTTCGGTCCTCTCACTTTGACTTAATCAATCAATGTCAATTTTATCTCCAAAAATTCACAATTTTACATAGAAATGAAATTAAGTATCTCACAAATCCGATGCCTCAAGAATTAGGTCAATCGGAGATCGAATGACAAAATTATTCACAAAAGGATGGCAAAAGGGTCAAACTAGAACAAAATAAAATAAAATTCTAAGAAAATCACATTTGTATCTATTTCCCTCTCTTCTTTCACAAAACCTAACTTTTCACACAAGTGTCTAAATGTGACAAATTTGATATCATTAGAAAGATCACAGAAAACCCTATAAGTTCCTTCAAGGACTAACAAACTAATTTCATCCCTAAGGGTGTCAAAAATTCAATCAAAGTTTCTACCTAATCATAATTTTTCAAAGCAGTACAACATTCTTCCAAAAATCATATCTTCCCATTCTCTTTGCCAAAAATTCCATGCTTTATATCAAAAAAAAGATCCGAACATATTATACAACTTTTATGAACAACTTGAAAACAAATTCAACCTCTAAATAGATCAAAATCTCAATCAAAGTTTCTGCCCTGCACATGTCATCCTAACAGTACCAGAATCTTCTCAAACTCATAACTTCCTATCCCATTGTCCAAAAATTCCATGCTTTCTATAAATGAAAAGATCAGAAAACATGCTACAATTCTCATGAAGGACTTAGAAGCAAATTCCACTTCTAACTAGGTCAATTTCTCACATGATTGTGGCAGCCCTGTTAAAGATTGTTAAATAAAGATATCACCTAAACCATATCCATACTTTAAAATCCATAACTTACAATTATTACATCCAAAAATAACATATTATACATCATTACAAATCTAAGACATTTCTATACAACTTTCCATAAGACCACTTGAGTTAATTTAAACTATAACAGTTCAGAATTGGCTTCAAAGTACAGTAACCACAAAACCCATACTTAGAGACATTTCACACACAAAACACATTAATACTTTGAAATACCATCTGAAAATTAACAAGCCATAACTTTCAACCTAAAAATTGAAAAATGTCATACTTACTGGCGGTAGAAAGCTAACAAAAAAATATTCAACTTTCATTAAGACCAATTTCACAAAATCTGTCTCATTTAGCCTAGAAAAATTTCACAAAGTTTCAAGTCACAAATTTTCAATGTTAGGATCACAAACATGGCACTATCCATCCTGCACATATTGCCCACTTTCAAGGCAAAATTCAGAACCCTTCAAGTCAAAATTGGACAGCACTTCCTTCATACTAATTCTAGCCAAATTTCTCAAATTTAATTCAAGCTAAACCTCATCTCAATAGCATAACCATATAAAAAGTTATGACCAAAACATTGAAACATACACAAAGCAAATTTTCCAGATTCACAACCTAACTCACATTCTACATCTTCCATACCATTTCTAAACTAACCAACACTCAATTCACTTCATATATCCACCATAAACCATCTCACAACCTATCCTTGAACATTAATCCACAAAATTGGAGCACACACACTCAATCATCTTCCTTTAATAAGCACTCATTTAACATCATTACAATCCATCCAAAACAACTCAATTCACTTATACTACATGACATCTCATTTATTATCTTCTAACTGATCAATCACCAATCATCAATCAACCAAGGAATTAACATACCCATATACACCAAACACAATTGCCATGCAATTAACCTTAAATAACTCCACAAAAGAATGTAATTAACTACAAAACCATCATATAAAACATATTACTCACCTAATCAAGCTTTCAATCTTCTAAACTTCAAAATCTCACAATCATCTCTAATTCTCTTCACCACCCACGTTCATCATCCTCTTAAGGGGGGAGGTTTATGCTAGGCTTGAGAGGAAGCAAGGTGAAAGGAGGAGGAAAAGGTGAGTAGCAATTTACAAGAAGAAGAAACCAACGAAGAGGGAGGAAAAGAGTGGCTTTATATGATGGAAAATTTTCATTTAAACAACAATAACCTTATAAGAGGAGGTGCATCGTGAAAGGATAAAAGAAAGGGAAGGGTTTTTATTACACCTATGCATCAAGGTGGCATGTTAGGTAAGTGACACATGTCACTTGCCACATGTCAACCTCTCAATTACTCACTTAATTTCCTTCCAATTCACTTCCAATTTCTAGTCCAATTTCTCTCCAAAATTCCAAGGGCTTAAAATTAATAATTCCTAAAATCATGTATCTCATTTCTAGTGCCATTTGATAGTACTTTTTACCACCGATAACCAATCAGTCTACCTCTTGGCATTTTTCCTAGTCCGAAAAAGTACCCCGAAAATTTCTAAAAAAATTTCTAAAATTCCCCCAAAATTCAAAACACATAAAGACCCACTCCAGGTAAATTTTCAAGCTCAAAAATCATATTTTTCACAAAAATCACATTTATGACCAAATATACCGGGAAATGTCAGGAATGCATGTATAGTCATTTACATGTGCAAAATTCATTATTCACCTGTATGCGTATGCATGAACATATCAAGGCAAATTTTTAAACACTCATATCCCATTCTAAATTACTATTCTACTCTTCCCATTGGTGATGGGATGTTACAACTCTCCCCTCCTAACAAAAATTTTGTCCATGAAATTAATTTATGATACTGAATAAGGTAGGGGTACTATCATCTCATACACTCCTCCGTTTCCTACATCATTTTTTTGTCTCTATGCTTCCTTCCATAAAATCACAATTGATAAATTCTATAGATCTCTCAATTCTCTATTTAGATATCATACTTCCTCAATTATGTCCTTGATGAGTTTCAGAGTATTCAACTCTTTACTTCTAGTCTCAATACCACATATATCGGATTATAACAATACTAATCATATCCATATAACACTGTGTAATTTCGATAACCATAAAATCACTCATAATTCCATAGTCCCATTTTTTCCATAGTTTTATATGGACCACTTTATATCACACTTAGTTTCCCTTATTACTCTTGTATCTCATCTAACTACACCTTGGCACAGGTGATACACTCAAGGACAAGTCTTTTTTTTATACTTCTCATCGGTGTTAGTACACTAAACCTTCAAATCTTTCTCAATATTTTCACAACTTCGATGTGATCCACCATAATTCATTTGTCCTTCTAAAACCACTTTCTTCAAATTCCAAATTCATTTCACTCACTAACGGTATCCCAAATTTGTTCTGACTTTTACTCAGGCTGAACGACTCTTTTTGTCATTTGACACCTCTAATGGTATCACCAGGATAATGATGATTATGCCTATAGTCACTTTGCACTATACATTAATCTGATATATTGATGCACTCTAAACATATAAGCTTTACACCTGTCTCCGATAGTCAAGACTACAAGGAACTCGAACATGTAATCACTCAGTTCGATATTCTTAGCCGTCAAGTGCTCTTTTGATGTACTCTTACACATGTTTTTTAATACAATCATAATCCCTCAAATCCTCACTTTAGGACTTCCTAATCCCTTTTTGCAAAAATGATGTTATTATTAGGACATATTCGTCTACAGAATCCTTTTAATCCCAATTCAATTCTTACCTCAATCTCTACTAATCTGTCTATTCATACGTATATCCAAAACATTTCTTTACACTTCATGTTTCCAAGCCTTCAAACCCATTACTATTACAGCATCTTTCAAGTCATGTATCCAAATTCAGTTCATGAGACTACAATTGTCCTTCGGTACACAAAATCACTTTACTATTGTAATAGATTGTATCTTAATCTCTCATAGGAAACTTTGTCATATATAGCAAAATCGCCAAATCGAAGCGGTATAATTAACATTGGGGTTATGAATTCCTCAAAAATTCTTGTTACCTTCATCATTAATGCAGCTTACATATATTCCGCAAATATTCAAAATTTCATCTTCCTTTGTTAATATGATCATAGTCACTCATTGATATCATGTTGCTTGAATCATTTTAACCGTTAGTATCATAATACCATCGGGGTATTGTTAACTCCGATAAATATAACCTCAACTCAGTGTGCTTATGTTTAGTTCTCGTAATTCCTTAAGTAACTAATTCCTCAGTGCAGTAGTATTATCACATGTTATTCTCAAGTTTTTTTTCAAATGAGCTTTCTTTTTCTCGACTAATTTCAGCAGTTCATTCGATTCCCTGTGATTCCACATTGACTTATTCTAATGTCTATTCATTCATACCTGTTGTTCCACACATTTCAATTTATCTACAAACATAACTTCCTGTGTTGGTAACACCTTCATCAGGTATAATTTATGATTCCCAAACATATTTACACAAACGAGAATGTGGACCCAAGTTCACCTCACATTAGCAAGAAAGTCACCTCGAAACTTTAAAATCCACTTATATAGTTGGATACTTTACATCAACAAAATGTATTCACCCTCAATAGGCTTTTCTAATACTTATGCTTTAGTCTTCGCTATGGATGTAACTCCAACGTTCACTTTTGACTCACTATTTATTCTTTCCAAATTGGTTCCCTCATTGATCATTCTTAAATTGGATTAACTGACTTACTGACCCTATCTCAGTGATTTCTTAATACTTTCCTCGATAATGAGGCTCAATGAGACATTAAGTCATTTCATTTACTCTAACTGTAACATCCCACCCCCTACTGGAAGGGTAAAATCGTAAATTTGGCATAGGATGAGATGGATCGGATGACTTAGGACTATTCATGCATAATAGGATTGGTACACAGTATCATTTGTGCACATGAAAGTACTGTACATGCATACATGACATTCCCGGTTTTCGTGCCTAATGTAATTTTATTGTGATTAATGTGGTTATTGGGTTTGAAAAATTATTCTGAGTGAGTCATTGAATGTTTTATATTTTAAGGGATTTTCAGGAATTCTTTTGGAATTTTTCGGAGAAAATTCCCGGACCGGAAGAAAATCGCCAAGTGGCAAACCGGTTGATTTTTGGTAGCGAAAATTTCTATCCAATGGCACTGTAATATTGGGTACATGATTTTGGGATTGAAATTAGGGCCATTGGCATTGAATGAGTCAAATTTCATTGGGATTTTTATAATAAATCCTATTACATGTTTTGTTTTATCCTTCTTTTGTCTTTTCTCCTAATTGGACAAGTGTCCAATGACTCATCATAAATTGATTTTTTATGGTGGTAGTTCTCCAACCTTCCACGACACTTGCTTTTCCAAAAGGCCAAATGAGATTGTCTTCATGCTTCCTTCCTTCATTCTCCTTTGCTACTTTGAAAATTTTGTCCATCTTTCCTACTTCCCTCTACTTTGCTTTCCCCTCTTTTAGTTCACCTAAAGAGCTTGACTTAAACCTCACCCCTTTTTGAGAAGGTGATGATCGTGTATGGTGTTGAGAAATAGAGGATTGGTGGATTAGTTGAAGAAAGTGAAGAGTTAAAGCTTGATTAGGTAAGATGATGTTTATGCTTATGTTTTACTTATGGTTTTAATGCATGAATTCATAAGAAAATGATTGAAAATAGGTACTGAAATTTATGGATATATATTGACATGAAGGTCTTGATGATCTATTGGCTCAATTCTTGTGTTATTAGGATGCTTATGCATGTGGAATTGGTGTTAGAAGTGATAGTATGTAAGTTGAGGATGAAAGCTGGAAAATTGATTGTTAACCTAGTACACTGTTTTGTGCATAACTAATTGTGTGGTTATGAAAATGAGTTGAAGTTTATACCAAATGAAACTTTGGTTTGTTGGCTACATTTTTGTGTGAAATAGGTATTGTCTAATTTTAGCCTTAAGGGGTTGAAATTTGGCTTGGAAAGTTACTGCTGGAACTTATGTGAACAGTATCCGGATTGTTGACCTAGGAGTTTTGATGATTTTTCTAAATTAATTGAGAAGGAATTATGGAAAATGGTCTCAATGAAAGTTGAATCCTATTAAGTTAGCTTTCCATTCCCACTGATTTTGCAATTTTTAGATCTGTATATTGGGAGATATGCACTGTGGACTGTTGACTGGAAAAATGCAATTTGGTGAAACCTAGACTAAGTGTGGATTTGATGCACATTCTGATTGGAAGCAATTGAACTGAATTGGCTTGAGTGATCTTCTAAAGAGTTGTAGAGGATCCAATTATCTTGAAAATGGTATATGCAATGTAATTTTTAGAGATCATGTTTGGAAGTTATGAGTTTTCAAAATCAGCACTCAATAAGGTTATTGATCACGCCTCGAGCAAAGAACTTGCATGAAAGTTTTAAGCTTGTTAGAGATGGAATTGTCTTTGAAGCCCTTCATGGAAGTGTAGCATTGTGTTCGATCTTTCTATAGGTATAAAGTATGCATTTATTTGACATTTGTGCAAGGAGATATGCTGTTTAGAACATTACTGTCCAGATTAAGTACTTGCAGGGGCAGCAGCATTCATTGAATTATTTGACCTAGTTAACAATTGAATTTGATTTTGGTTTGTTCATGAAAATTGTAGAAAACATTGGGATCTTTCTGAACATATTTATTGTGTAATGTTTGACAAAGGAAATGAGAAGTTATTGAATTTACAAGATACTGTACTGTTTTAGAACCCATTGACTGGGCAGTAACTTTGATTGTATGTTTGACACCCTTAGAGGTGAAATTAGTTTTTGTGTCCTTCATGAACATTGTAGATCTTTCTTTTCTCTATGAAATAGATACCAAGTTTGCTCAATTTGGATTTCAGAGTAAGGAATTATACCCTATGGAAGTTGGCATGTTGGAGAAAGTTTTCCATATCTGTTATGGGAGTAATGTAAGTCGACTTGTATCTTCAGTAAGTCGACTTATTCATACACAGTAGAGTAAGTCGACTTGTATTCTCAGATAAGTCGACTTGTACTGACCTTTTTCCATTCTTTTGCTTATAACTTGTCCGTCCGACGTCCGATTGACCTGATTCTTGAGGCATTGGATTCACTGAATAGTTAATTTCATTTCCTGAGAGATTGGAAATTTTTGGACAGAAAATTGACGGGTGTCCAGGTAATGGTTCTTTAGCCACTGTTTTATTTAATTGGGGACTTATAGGGGTCCAAATTAAGCACCGTCAGCGCCATTGGATTTCTAATTTTTAAACGGATTTTTCTGATGGAAAAAAAATGGAATTAGGGACGGGAATTCATGAACATGCATTATACACCTACATGTGCATCATTAACGAATTCGGATTGGATAATTAGTGATCGTTTTCTTTTCTGATTCTTATAGAGGCCCAATTGGAACGTCGTTCGACCGACATGGCTGAGACTTCCCGGCATTAGCTCGGAAGTGATAGGTGAGTAACCTAGGTGGTTTACTCAATTATTATATGTCTACTGTGGGGAATAACGGTGGGATTAGAACTGTGTTTGTTATGTCTGAATTCCGGATGGAGGGTCCGATGAATTGGGAGAATTGACATAGAAGTGTATCTGGTTGTAATTCTGTGAACTGAATTGTTTCTACTGTGTGAAAGTGTGATACATAAATGGCTTGTACTGTTACTGCTTACCGCTTCCTTGTGATACACTGAAATACTGTGATTCATTACTGGTAGTGTTCTGGATGTGCTCATTGTGCATTGTTTGCTACACTGTACTGTATTCTACTGGGGCACGACTGTTTTGTACTGACTGTTAAATTGGGCATATGCATTGCATACATCAATGTATAAACTAATAATAACAATAGTTGTGACTAGAGTTGCTACTGATACTGATACTGATACTGATACTGAAAAAAAGCCTCGAGCTCGAAGGGAGTCCTACTCCCTAGACGCCAAGTGTCCACTGAACACTGTTTACTGATTAAGCGCTCGGTCACAACATGATAATAAACTGGAAAGTGTCACATGTGCATTGCATACATACTGGACTGAATAACTGAATGCCCTTTTGTTGTATATAATGATATGATACCGTTGACTTAGTCTTACTGTGACTGTATTCTTACTGTCAAATGTTTGTATGATGCATGAATTGGGTGAACCATCGATGATGGTTCCTCACTGAGTTCGCAAAAACTCACCAAAATTTTGCATATATTTTTCAGGTCTTGAAGAATACCCCGTTTGACATGGGAGTACGTCTACTGTAGGCAAGTGAAGGATAGAGGTCGGGATCAGTTTGCGTCTGCATTAGTTTCCAATAGAATTGTATTCCAAAATGATTATTTGTATTTGTAATGGGCCAATGTGGTTCTGTTTTATACATGAAATGGTTATTGTAATTTATTGTTGACTATTTGTATTAACTGAAAATGTGTATCTATGCACGTGGATGCAAATTGTCTACTGTTTTCCGCGCACATGAGTGTAAAAAAAGAAAGAAAGAAAGAAAGTAAATGGCTCTGATAGAATGAATGTTTGAGTAAAATAAAATAAAAAGAAGAGAGGAGAAAATGTTATATTGAGTTTTAATCGACTGATGTAGTACGCCACCCTCGCGGGACACGGACTCGGATATCACCAACGATATCAGGTTCGGGTCACTCGGGAGTGGGGTGTTAGACTAACACCCTGGTATATACCATCCAAAATCCTTACATCTTACCTAGATGTATTTATATGAAGTCTCCAATCATTAATAGTCGCTAATGATATTGACATTTCAATTTACTCTCAATAACATTTCTATTCTTGTCCTTGCCCATGATTGGGGTTCACTATACGATCATAACAGAAACCGAGTTTTGTAGGCCCATATCATGCCCTGCACTTTTTCCTCACATTAACACGCATATTGACAGCGATTCTACTCCAGTTTTCCAGTATTTACCTCTTCTTCTAATGCAACATCCTATCATAATCATTGAATTAGCATTTTGAGTGCATTCACTCTTCTCCTTTGATTTATCATCTTTTCCATAATCGCATGCATATATACAATCCAAACCTAGGCGCATTTCTAACTTTATCTATACTACACATCATGTATCACGTATCATCACTTGTAAAATCATGTTCCTATTATTTCATCGTCTATATGTATATTCTCAATCCATTTAGAATTCTAGACGCAGAATCATCAAGAAATGTAATCTCATTAACACAGACATATTATTAAGCTAAATCATAACTTTTATCACATTTCAAATCCAATTCTATCCTTTTACATTCATAGAAAAGTTATTTCTTTTAACCGGGCTTGTACACTTTAATCTCATCATTTCTGCTTCTTCCTGACAATATCTTCACTTTTCTATCTCATTCGAAGGTAGAACATTACGGTACAATATCGATATCATATTCCATAATACACACCAACAAAAATGTAGTGAATCTATATCTACCTTATCGAGCTATGTACTTTTTCTCATTTCCAATTATCCCCATTTTAGCGGACATACAAGTCAGAATCATAAATACCTAGTCATCCTGAACTTTTGATCCCACATAGACATATTCTTATGCTAAATCATACTCTTATCACTTTTAACCGATATCCTTCTCATGTCCAAATTTGACCTCTCCAGGTTATAGAAAATTTCGTTTACTTGATTTATACACTTTAGGTCTCATTAGTCATTGTGATATCACTTTTTCCTTAATCAGCCTATGCCAATACATTCGTATTCATCTCACATTCGAGGATTTATTAAATTGCCCATAAACCTTCATTTGCTCACATTCTCATCAAGTTTCTCACACTTAAACACTTAACACATGCTCATGCATATGACTCATACTTATACGACTCAAACTAGGGATCAGTTACTACTGTACGCTATGACATAACTTAAATGCAAGTAACTTGACCCATTTTTCAGAAAATGCCCATATAAGCTCGTACTTCTGGGCTCTGATACTACCTAAATGTAACACCTCAAACTCGCATGGCCCAAAACTGACATCGATGGTGATATCCGAATCTGTGCCCTGCGAGGGTGACGTGCTACATCACTTAGTCAAAACTCAGTACAAATTTTTTTGAAAGCACAAACATACACTATGTGGAAATCAATTAACATACACAATCACCAGTAAGTACAATAACCACGGGGGCCCTTTTCATAAATACAAATTAATTCAATCCGTTGACTTTACAAATTGACCTAATCATTTATACAAGAATTTAGAAAATACAATTTTATACAGAATTTATCAGACACTAATGCAGACGCGAACTGATCCCGACCCCTTCTCTCACTCACAGGCGGTTGCTATATGCCCGTTGCCTAACAGGGTATTCTTCTGAGTCCTGAAAAATAAATGCAAATTTTGGGTGAGTTTTGCGAATTCAGTGAGTGACCATCATCGATGGCTCACCCAGTCACACAAATTAGTGCACATTCACAATATTCATATTCAATGCTTCAGTCACATCTACCCCTTTCACATGTCATCGGACCGTAGTCCGGCATCAAAACTCATTTATTTCACATAAGCATAAGGCATGTTGCCCTTCACTCAATCAAATATATGTAAGCAAATGAATATGAAATGCCCATGTGATACTTTCCAATTTATTTCGATGTTGTGACCGAGCGCCTGAACTGTCCCAATATGAGCACATTAATCGTTGAGCCTGAGGCTCTAAGTCACTGTGGGGCTCGAGGCCCGAATATAATCGTTGAGTTTTTAGCTCTCGGTGGCTCCTCCGATCACAACTGTCATTATCTGGTTAAGCATTCATGAATGAAATGCATATGCCACAATTGATCACATTATTATGCACGTATACATATGTCATAAACAATCAGCCTATGAATTGCGCAATCAACATTTATGTATCACAATTAATCACATGTATCCCAATTAGTCACATCATAGGCACATAGGTCGTAAATTCACATACAAGTAGCACTTCTATAACCAACTCCCCAGTACACAATCATCGGACCTTCTATCCGGAATTCATAATCACAGCAAACCTCAAACCCACCATTGTTCACTACATTCAACAATCAATTTATAAAAAATGAAATAAAATAGAACAAAGGGTGAAATGAGACCATCTCGGTCTACTCATATTATGCTCCAGATTAGCATTTGCTTCCAAATTCTGGAAACGCCTGACTGCGAACTCTTAGCCTACACAACCCATTTATTCAATACGTTGCACACACATTAATAATTTTACACAATTATAATCATTGATGCACATATATGTACGATGCATGCTCATGACTATCCCGGTATAAATCTATAAATTTTATCTCAAAAACCGTTTCGTTATCACAACTCAGGTATGCCTAGAGTTTAGCCGCACTAAAATCCTTAAACTCGCAATTTATGTTTATTGCAATTTTTCTAAAACCATACTTTCGGGTCTACTACTCCCGATCGATAAACTAGTCCACATAGGTTAACTTAGGCAACCTCTTCTTGATAGAAAAATTCTTCTATGCATTAGGAATCCATAGACACTAAAATCACTCAATTCGGATCTCTATAGGTCCAATTATTGCCAAAACACGGACCAAAAAAATAATCGCTCGGTCCTCTCATTTTGACTTAATCAATCAATGTCAATTTTATCTCTAAAAATTTACAATTTCACATAGAAATGAAATTAAATATCTCACGAATCCGATGCCTCGAGAATCAGGTCAATCGGAGATCGAATAACAAAATTATTCACATAAGGATGGCGAAAGGGTCAAATTAGAACCAAAAAAAAATACAATTATAAGAAAATCACATTTGTATCTATTTCACTCTCTTCTTTCACAAAACCTAACTTTTCACACAAGTGTCCAAATGTGACAAATTTGGTATCATTAGAAAGATCACAGAAAACCTTATAAGTTCCTTGAAGGACTCATAAACTAATTTCATCCCTAAGGGTGTCAAAAATTCAATCAAAGTTTCTGCCTAATCACAATTTTCCAAAGCAGTACAACATTCTTCCAAAAATCATATCTTCCCATTCACTCTGCCAAAAATTCCAAGATTTATATCAAAAGAAATATCAGAAAATATTATACAACTTTTATGAACAACTTGAAAGCAAATTCAACGTCTAAATGGGTCAAAATCTCAATCAAATTTTTTGCCCTGCACATGTCATCCTAACAGTAACATAATCTTCTCAAACTCATAACTTCCTCTCCCATTGTCCAAAAATTCCATGCTTTCTATAAATGAAAAGATCAGAAAACATGCTACAATTCTCATGAAGGTAGAAGCAAATTCCACTTCTAACTAGGTCAATTCCTCACATGATTATGGTTGCCCTGTTAAAGATTGTTAAATAAAGATATCACCTAAACCATATCCATACTTTAAAAATCCATAACTTACAATTCTTACATCAAAAAATGGCATATTATACATCATTACAAACCTAAGACATTTCTCTATAACTTTCCATAAGACCACTTGAGCTAATTTAAACCATAATAGTCCAGAATTGGCTTCAAAGTACAGTAACCACAAAACCCATACTTAGAGACGTTTCACACACAAAGCACATTAATACTTTGAAATACCATCTTAAAATTAACAAGCCATAACTTTCAACCTAAAAATCAAAAAATGTCATACTTTGTGGAGATAGAAAGCTAACAAGAAAATCTTCAACTTTTATGAAGACCAATTTCGCAAAATATGTCTCATTTAGCCTAGAAAAATTTCCTAAAGTTTCAGGTCACAAATTTTCAATGTTAGGATCACAAACATGGCACTATCCATCCTGCACATATTGCCCACTTTGAAGGCAAAATTCAGAACCCTTCAAGTCAAAATTGGACAGCACTTCCTTCGTACTAATTCTAGCAAAACTTCTCAAGTTTAATTCAAGCTAAACCTCATCTCAATAGCATAACCATATAAAAAGTTATGACCAAAACATTGAAACATACACAAAGCAAATTTTCCAGATTCACAACCTAACTCACATTCTACATCTTCCATACCATTTCTAAACCAACCAACACTCAATTCACTTCATATATCCACCATAAACCATCTCACAACCTATCCTTGAACATTAGTCCACAAAATTGCAGCACACACACTCAATCATCTTTCTTTAATAAACACTCATTTAACATCATTACAATCCATCCAAAACAACTCAATTCACCTATACTACATGACATCTCATTTATTAACTTCTAACTCATCAATCACCAATCATCAATCAACCAAGGAATTAACATACCCATATACACCAAACACAATTGTCATGCAATTAACCTTAAATAACACCACAAAATAATGTAATTAACTACAAAACCATCATATAAAACATATTACTCACCTAATCAAGCTTCCAATCTTCTAAACTTCAAAATCTCACAATCATCTCTAATTCTCTCCACCACCCACGTTCATCATCCTCTTAAGGGGGGAGGTTTATGCTAGGCTTTTTAGGTGAGCTAAAGGAAGAGGAAGCAAGGTGAAAGGAGGAGGAAAAGGTGAGTAGCAATTTACAAGAAGAAGAAACCAACAAAGAGGGAGGAAAAGAGTGGCTTCATATGATGGAAAATTTTCATTTAAACAACAATAACCTTATAAGAGGAGGTGCATCGTGAAAGGCTAAAAGAAAGGGAAGGGTTTTTATTACACCTATGCATCAAGGTGGCATGTTAGGCATGTGACACATGTCACTTGCCACATGTCAACCTCTCAATTACTCACTTAATTTCCTTCCAATTCACTTCCAATTTCTAGTCCAATTTCTCTCCAAAATTTCAATGGCTTAAAATTAATAATTCCTAAAAGCATGTATCTCATTTCCAGTGCCATTGGACAGTACTTTTTACTACCAATAACCAGTCAGTCTGTCACTTGGCATTTTTTCTAGTCCGGAAAAGTACCCCAAAAATTTTCAGAAAAATTTCTAAAATTCTCCCAAAATTCAAAACACACAAAGACCCACTCCAATTAAATTTTCAAGCACAAAAATAATATTTTTCACAAAAATCACATTTATGATCAAATATACCGGGAAATGTCATGAATGCATGTATAGTCATTTACATGTGCAAAATTCATTATTCACTTGTATGTGTATGCATGAACATATCAAGGAAAATTTTTAAACGCTCATATCCCATTCCAAATTACTATTCTACCCTTCCCATCGGTGATGGGATGTTACAGAGCAAATGGTCTTTCGCCGCGGCGAACCCGCGATTTCATCTTCGTCGCGGCAAGCAAATGGTCTCGTCTCGGCGAAAGCCTTTTTCCACAGAACCCATAATAAACTCAAAAAGCAAACTTAAACATACACTCAAGCAATCTTTTAAAATATTATTCTCATGGTAAAATGATTCAATGCAAAAGCTTGAAACTAAAACAATATCAATCATATCTCATTGATAACTAAAAGAAGAGTTTTACAAAGCTTTAATGACATTTGAAGCCATAATACATCATTTGAGTTCAAGAACCAAAAATACAAAATAAACTTGAACTAATAAAACTTGAAATGCGGCTAAAGCGTTGAATTCCCAAAATCTAACTTGAAAATACAAAAATATGACAATTCGGAGTGATGTCGTAACTCTTGACTTACTCGATCTCTTGCTTATCACCTGAATAGGGGGAGGAGAATGGGGGTGAGCTATAAAGCTCGTGGGTAACATATTTATAATAAAGAAACAAGCAAAACTATTTCAAAACTCATTGCCATTGTATATTTTCGAAACCATAGTAATTTCACATATAGATATCATCATCTCAAAATGCTTGATTTTCAAACAATTCATGAGCAATTTTAAATCATTGTATGCATCAAACGTGTTAACAGATCATAAGCACAGCAGAATGGTTTGGGTAAGCCCAAATTCATGACGCACTACACATTCCCATATAATGGTCCTGTGTAGCCGTAAAATTCTTGAGGGACTACCACAAACCCACATAACACATATTTCATGAACTTGAAAACTTGTTGCCCAAAATGGCACATTTTCTTGAAAACTTTCTTTTCATATACTTGACATATGTCTTGAAAATCATTCTTGAAAACATGATTGTATAAACGTGCGTTCTTTTCAAATGACAAACACTTTCATAAAACATCACACAATTCATGTAGCAACATATAACATATTTCACAATTCATTCAAAAATAAATAAAGGCAACATTGATGATGCAGTTTAAATCATGAAGCTTCCTTGATTTGAAGAAAACAATGAGTGGCTTATTTACTCTATTATAAACGTGTATCCACCTTGAGTTCCTTACTTATAAACTTGCTTAGGAATGTCTTTCCTCTTGTTTCTCTTGCTCCTCTTGCCTCACTTGATTTCCTTAAACAATAACCAAAATTTCATTCAATTTGGTGTAAAAATCGGAAAGTCATACTTTAACAGTTCGAACTATAACTTATGCTGAAACAAAAATTCTATACTCAAATTCCATCCAACTTTGTAGATTCTTAGAGACTAAATTTCAATTTTATTGCTTACAAAACTTGTATCCCTATGTCTCTAGTTTACAACGAATTAAAAATCACCTCCTTTGGACATCTACAGCAAAAGTTATGCCTAAAATACCAAAACATGTCGGTGTAGGAAATTGGGTCCTCGCCGCGACGAGGATGCTGGCGCGCGCCGCGTGCCGCGACATGTGCATAAGCAGATCGTGACGTGCGAGGCCAAAATCCTCCAAAAACTTGTTTTTCCCACATTCTTCAACCATATTCCTCTCATCTTTCAAATATAACACATCTAAACCCTAACCCATCTCTTATACTTCATTTCTAAGCTCATTCCAACCCAAAACCATTAACAAAACATCAAAATCTATCTTTGATCACTAAACCTAAAAGAGAACACTTGCATATAGCATTCACTAACACTTTCCACACATTTTAAGCTATATTTTGGGTTTTATCTAACCAAAACAAGATGGAATAAACTCATACTTACTTGTTGATGCTTCAAATTCTTCAAAACTCTTTAAACCTAACTTTCCTCTCTTTCTCTTATTCTTCCTTTGTCTCCAACGATACTCTCCCTCTTTCTCTTCTCACTTTCACTTTTTCTTCTTCTAATTTCCACTCCTAATGACCATTAAATGTCCATTATGCCCCTCCATGTAAGCCTTGTACCTTTTAACCTTAAGTGATCTTCCCATTTTGCCCTTATACATTTTTACTTCATTTTCACTTACACCATACTATACTCTAACTTAATCTTAATTTCTCCATTTAATACTTCCAATTCCATCAATCTAAGCAATAAATCCTCCAACAAAAGTAATAAATCAATCAAAACCTCAAAATTTAATTGAAATCATGCTTATTCAATAAGAAAAGAATTCGGGGGCCAACATTAATTCCAAAAGATGATATAGTAGAAGTTCATTATTCTATTAGACATCATCCCTAAAACCACTTGACATACTTGCTTTGAATTATTACATGTTTAAATTTATCAAAAGAAAAACCTTATATAATGGGAAGACTTTTTATAATCATTTAACTATACTTGTATATGCATCTTCCTGATACAAATTACCTAGTCTAGCTTACTTTCAAAGACAAAAAGAATTTATTCACTATGCTTTTTTCACTCAAAATCCTTTTTGAATAACAAGGCTTATAGACTATGTTCTAGACTTATATACAAAGGTCTAGCCAGGACATTTATCTACTCATTTAAGTAAGATCTTGTCTTCTAATAGCCTGTTTAGAATACTACTTAGTGTGTAATAGTCTTCTTTTAATTTTTTGCAACAGACCAGTGGAATGTGTAGAACTTAAATAAAAAAATTTTAACTTTTCCTTTTCATTCTCTTGTTATCTTTTATTTTTTAGTAAGTATCTCTTTTTTCAGTTTAAAGATGCAGATGGATTATAGGCCTAAAGTTAATAACCCCTTTGGCCTTTGGAATATATTTCTCTTAAGGAGTTCTATGTAGAATAGTATATAGATTATTTCTTTCGCATGCCATGCCAATCCAGACACTTCTTATAACCAAATTCTAATAAATTTAAATTTGTTCACCCTATATTATAACTAACATAAGATGTTGGTTATGTTTCAACATGTTAGTTAGGTTGCTTTATATCAAAATCCATTATTATTGCTAGTTTATCTTGTTACTTACTTTACCTTATTAGAGTCCTAATGGAAGTAGGAAACTTCACATGTTTTTATAGAAAGGTTGATTTGATTACTTTTTATATAAAGTAATTTATAAGAAACATAAGGTAAGTTTAGATCCTAAAATCTAATGTTTGATTCTTTATTGTATTTAAATATTTGTTTGTCATGAAAAGAGATGAGATCATTAACTTCTTGAGTAATTTTCTGTTGAGAACATATTTGAGTTTTTTTATTTAAGTTCGATGTTAACATATTAGAGCTTAGATGTTTTCTTCTTTTTTTCAATAATTTTAAGTTCCACTAGTTCCTATTCCACACCCATTGCAAGTCTAAAAAAATTTGGGTT
Source organism: Erythroxylum novogranatense (assembly GCA_029891385.1). Lineage (NCBI taxonomy): Eukaryota > Viridiplantae > Streptophyta > Magnoliopsida > Malpighiales > Erythroxylaceae > Erythroxylum > Erythroxylum novogranatense. The sequence goes on along the minus strand of CM057231.1, from coordinate 82,405,352 downwards.
ATCTATTTGATCTTGGTTATTTTATAATGGAACATCTAACTCTATAGCTAGCAAACTTATAAGTAAGGTTATCTTGAACTCATCATATGATATGAGGACTTCTAATTGATTCTTTCGTAAGAGTTATGTTATGCTTGTTAAGAATGATAATATTAATACTTTATTTTAAATATAGTCCAATAGGAGGAATTGATACTCATAATAGCGAAAGAACATATTGAATCAACTTTTACAGTTCTTGTTTCAGAATTCAAAGGTATTTTTAAAACTCACTGCTTGGATTCTTCTAAAAGTGTGAGTAAAATCCTAGATACATAGATTGTACATACATGTTTGAATTATTAACATCATTGCAAACTAGTTCCAAACTACCATTGAAACTATTTACAGATAATGGCACTAAGTTTATCAATTATCAAATGACTAAAATTTTATCAAGTGATATAGGAATTTTACATCAACATAGTAGTCCTTATACCTCTCAGCCAAAAGGAGTGGTTGAAAAATAATATAAACAATATTTAGAGGTTACTAAAGCCTTGAGATTTTACATAATAAGAAACTTGCTTTATGTTAGAAATAAGTTTAAAACTTCTTCAATTCAAAATTTGACGTAACAAAACATAGTACATATACAACCAATTTTAGATAAGTATATAATCATAATGACATAATAGGACATATTTACAAGTGGATTTCACGTTCTTGCTTTGTAAAAATGAATGTACATGTGGGTTTTAGAGATGGGCTCACGCTTCCTATTCTAAGTTAGCTCATATTTCTTAATTGTAAAACCTTATGTTGTCATATATCTTATCACATGGTTTGTCATAGTCTACTAACCAATTGCATTCTTTGGTGGAATTCAAACTTGGTATGTCAATTTTGATTTACCATTATGTTATTTACAACTTAAATTGCATTTAGCAATTTTGTAATTTACTTATAATTGTATAGCTATATGGACAAAAGTTTAATGACTCATCAAAAATAGTCTAGTTAATACTTAGAAGGACTGAAGACATTCATGAAATTTATAAAAAAATTAAATAGGTTTAGAATGTGAAATTTGTTGACATGCATAGATTGCTTAAATTTCAACAATCAAAGTCAATATATGGTATATAGTTACTTGTTAATCCTAGGCATAGATAAATTTTATACTCGATGGATTTATCAAGGCCAATGTTCTGAAGTAAGTAATGCTAAAAGTGTTGATGTAGGTGATGATGGTGATAAAAATATTGATGTAGATTAATTACAATTTTAATTATATGCAATATTGTTTCGATGATTTTAAGATTAATTACACTTTTACTTATTGTTCAAAGTTGAAATTGAATATTGGGGATATTGAGAACCTAGATGTTTCAAACTGTGTTACTTTATTATTGAAAGAAAGTACCAAGAATCGCAATTTCAAGTTACATAATTATTTCCTTCTGATGCGGAGTATAAAGTTGCAAGGTTTTGCAGGGATTTTTGAATGCCTCCCATATGAAGTGGTTTACTTATATATACTAAGTGAGTATAACAAACTCACAAATATTTAAGTACGATGGAGATTATAGAGAGATATACAAAATTTAGTTCAATAAAGTTATCCAGTAGTAAATCTAAAAGCATCAAAGTTGGTTTTAACCAACGTTTGACTCAGTCAATTGTTAGTAGGTTGCTGTAGAAGACATACATGGTTGGGATAGCGAGGTTCCATAAATCCTTACAACTGCTGCATGTATACAATTTCTGTAACATCCCACCCCCTACTGGAAGGGTAAAATAGTAAAATTGGCATAAGGTGAAATTAATTGGGATGTATGAGTAGTGTCCATATATACTGGTACTGGTGATCCGTGAATTTGTGCACATGAAATTACTGTACATGCATACATGACATTCCCGGTAATTGGGCCTAAACGGCATTTTAGTGGGATTAACGTGGTTAATGGGCTTGAAAAATTATTCTGAGTGCGCCATAAATCGTTTTCTATTTTTAGGAATTTATGGAAATTTTTCTGAAATTTTTCGGGGTTCTTTCCTGGATCGAAAAATTTCAACTGACTGACTGAGTGAGTCTTTTCCTGTATTGAAAAGGGGCTGCATAATGTCATAGGATTATGGAATAAATTAATTGTGGGAATTATGTGAGAGTCATGATTAGTGTTTAAGTGTGAGTAAATGAGATTAGATTATGATTAAATTATGTTAATCAAATTCACTTTTGTCTTTTCCCATTTATAAAAGCCAAGTGGCTCTTCATTCATTGCTTTTGTCTTCTTATGTCCATCACTTACGACATTCTACATACTTGAAGGCAATAAATGAGTTTTAAAAGATTATTTCTACTTGAGTTTTCCTTGTTTATCACGACTCTCCTCCTTGAAAGGGTTAGAAATTCACTTTGAAAGCTACTCCTCTTCCTTCATCCGAAACCTCCATCTTTATCCATCGATTTTCTTCTTCTTGTTTTCATCTTCTTCCAAACACTCTAGAGTTCTCTAAATTTTCACCAAGCTATAGTCTTCCCATGATGATGAAATACATATATATGGTGGTGGAGGAAGTGAATAGTGAAGGTAGGAAGTGAAGAAGTTAAGAAGGAAGTAAAGATTGGAAGCTTGATAGGTAAAGTTCATTTAAGTTCTTTGTTTTAATGATGTTTTCATTAGGTATTGAATACCATGGTAGGTAGAAGTATGCATGGGAAGCACTTGTGCATTTATTTGATCATGAAAGGGGTAGGTTTGAATGGGTTTAAAAGCATGCTTGTGTGAGGGAATTGATTGTGGTAGTTAAAGTATGTGATAAGTGATGTTGTTAATGATGTTTGTGATGTGTAATAAAGGGAAATAAAGTAAGGAATTGTGTAGGTATGTGCTGCCAATTTTTGTGTCATTGTAGAAGTGTTTGTTGTGCTGAAATTAAAGGTAGGAATGGATGCTTAGTCATGTGTTATTGATGTTAGAAGTGATAGAACTTAGGTTGTTGATGAAAGCTGGAAATTGAGTTTTGACCTATGGGAATGTTTTGATCATAACTAATTGTATATGTGAGAAAATGAGGCAAGGTTTATTTCCACTGAAACTTTGATTTGTTGGCTACATTTTTGTGTGAAATAGGTGTTGTCTAATTGTGACTCTAAGAGGGTGAAATTTGGCTTGGAAAGTTACTGTTTTGGCTTAGGTGAACAGTATCCGGATTAAGGATCTGATTGTTTTGATGATTTTTCTAAATTAATTTAGAAGGATTTAGAGAAAATGATCTAAATGAAAGTTGACGTCTATTAAATGATCTTTCCATTTCCACTGATCTTGCTATTTTTATAGGTGTATATTGAGAGATATGAACTGTTTTCTATGGACTGGTTTTGGGCATGTTGATGAAACCTAGCTTAAGTGTCTGACTTGTGAGTATTCTGCTTGGAAGCAATTTTATCCATTTTTGTGGACTGAATTGGTGTGAGTGATCTTCTTCAAAGTTTCAGAAGAAGAAATTATCTTGAAGATGAGATATGGCATATAATTTTTAGAGGTCAGAGTTGGGAGTTATGATTTTGCAAAAACTGATCTTGCATTAGGATGTGAATGGCTGTTCATGGCAGTAACTTGCATAATAGTTTTGAAATTGTTAGAAATCGAATTGGAGTGTGGGTTCTTCATGAAACTTGAAGTTTCAGATTGTATCTTTTCAGGGATATCAGGTAGTGATTTTTTTGACTTGTGTACAGGGAGTTATGCTTGATAGAAATTTACTGCTCAGATTGAGTGATTTCAGGGACAGCATCATTGATTGAATTATTTGACCTAGTTAGCAATGGAATTGGACTTTGAGTTGTTCATGAAAGTTATAGATAACATTGTGATCTTGATGATCATATTTATTGTGCTATTTTTGACTGAACAGAATGAGAGTTATTAAATTTACCATGTACTGTTCTGTTTTAGAGGTATGGACTAGGCAGCATCTTTGATTGGGTTTTTGACACCCTTAGGGGTGGAATTGATTTTTATGGCCTTCTTGAAACTTGTAGAGGTTTTTATGATCTTTCCAATGAGGTATGGTTTATGATTTTTAGAGTTGTGTGCAAAGAGTTATGGGTGTTGGAAGTATGGTTGGAAATCAGAAAATAAAGGGGGAAATAAGGGTTATATATATATATATAGGTATAAATTGGTTAATGTGAATTTTGTTTTCTTTCGTGAATAAATTTTCCGTCCGACGTCTGATTGACCTGATTCTTGAGGCATCGGATTCATTGAATATTGAATTTCATTCTGCGAGAAATTGGGAATTTTTCGACGGAAAATTGACGTGGGTCCGGATAATTGTTCTGTGCTCACTGTTTTATTTATTGTTGAACTGATCGAGGTCCGAATTAAGTACTGTCAGTGGCTATAGCTTTCTAATTTTTTAGATGAAATTTCTAATGGGAAAATTTTGGATTAGGGTCGGGAATGCCATGAACATGCATTGTACAGGTTTTAAATTGTTCCCTGTGCATTGTTTGATATTTCTAACTATACAGTTGGTAATGGGTACTTATTTTAATTGTTCTAGAGGCATAGTTGGAACGTCATCCCACGGACGTTGCCGAGACTTCCCGGCATTAGCTCGGAAGTACAGGTGAGTAACCTAGTTAGTTTCTCAGCCTTATGTGTTTATTAATTATATGCACTAATGCCATGAGGAGTTAAGGATGGATATTTGTGTGATTGTTTTTGATTGATTTCGGACCATGAGTGTTCGAAATATTGGATTGTGATATTGAAGTGCCAATGTGAGCAAATGGTTAATGAATTGAATTGTGAATGCATCAGTGAAAATAAATTGAATTGCATATGACTGAGAATTGAAAATGAGACATGTGCATTCATGCATAGTAAATGATCAGATAATTGGCAGTTGTGACCGAAGCAGCCAACGAAATGCCGTGGTATCGCTTGCCTCCTGAGGTGGTGCATACCCTGAGGGCTCTCCCACGCAGTGCTCGGATACCACATGCTCACTGTATCAGGGCTTCAAGCCCAACGAAACACTGTACTGAATCGAGCCTCGAGCTCGAGGGGAGTTAGTGCATACCCTGAGGGCTCTCCTACTCCCTAGATTACTGATCACTGATAGGCGCTCGGTCACAACAACGAAATGAAAATGAAAAAGTGTCACATGCGCATTGCATACGTATATGATGATCAAAAAATGTAAATTATTTGCATATGACCGAAAAATGTGAGTAAGGAAATTGCATGTGATATACTATAAATGCTACTGTGTGCTATGTGTATATGATTTGTGAATGCATGAGTTGGGTGAACCATCGATGATGGTTTCTCATTGAGTTCGCAAACTCATCCAAAATTGCAATTTATTTTTCAGGATTAGAAGAGTACCCCATTTGACACGGGAGTATGCCTGGGTGCAAGTTCAGGTAGAGGTTGGGATCGGTTCGCGTCTGCATTAAGGTTTCCTAATTTTGTAATCCACAATTTTTGTAAAATGATTTGTAATTGTACTGTTTGGTTACTGTAAAATATTATTAAATGATTGTATCTACTGCAAAGGTTTTCTACTGTCTACAATGTTTGTCGCGCTAACGTGGAATGAATGGTTCAAAAAAAAAAGTATACCGAGTTTTACCGACCGACTGATGTAGTACGCCACCCTCGCGGGGTACGGACTCGGATGTCACCAATGATATCGGGTTCGGGTCACTCGGGAGTGGAGTGTTACAATTTCAAAGAGATCACCATTCAAGAAAGCATTTCTAACATCATGTTGCTTAAGAGACCATCCTCTTGATATAGTTAGAGATATAACAAGTTGAATCATATTAGGCTTGACTACAGGATTAAAGGTCTCAAAGAAATCCAAACCTTCCCGTTGATGACATCTAAACACCACAAATTGAGCCTTGCATCGTTCAAGAGAATCATCTGAATAAATTTTTATATGATATACCTGCTTGCTTCGTGGGATATTGGCATTAGGAGGGAGAGGAAACAAAGTCCAAGCTTTATTTTTCATAAGGGTATGATACTTTGTTTCTATGGCAGTACGTGGTGATTGATTGGTTTTAAAGAAACATAAAGGTTCTTGGTCAGCGTTAGGAAGAGGGGCTAATGGATATTTGATGTAGTAAGGGCCTTCTAGTCATAATTCACTTTATGTTTGAGGGAGTGTGTTTGGGCTCGATAGTTATAGGATGTGATGTGGTATCTAAAGGAAGTAAATGTTTGAGATGTAGGGATGGTAAGCGTGGGGAGGATGGGGAAGGGAAAGCATTGGAAGCTTGATCATCAGAGGTATTATTACTGGCATTGCTAGATGGCATATGAGATGAAGCTCTATTTTGTAGACTTGTATTAACATGAGGTGAGCTCTCTAATAGAGGGCTAAAAGAATGAGACAGATTAGGAGACGTGGGAGATGAAGTATCATGTCAATGGAATATTAGCTCATGAGATGATGATAAATTAACAAAAGAAAGAATAGGAGATGGTTAAGACTTTGTGGCAACTGTAACAGTAAAAGAGTTAGGGACATAAGAGGAGTATTTAGAAGATTAATATTTTGTTCCCCAACTAACTATAAATATGGAAATTTATCAACGTCAAAAATAATATGACGCATAATGTATAACTTATTGGTTAATGGATGCAAACAACAATATCCTTTGTGTTTAGAGCAATAAGCAAAAAAAAATACAAGGTTGAGACTGAAACTCTAGTTTGATTTTGTTGTATGGTCTAAAAAAAGGGTAGCACAAACAACTAAAGGTTTTAAGAAACTTGAAGTCTGGTTTATGATTATATAAAAGTTGATATAGAGAGGCATATTGTAAATTTGGGGTTATTAGACAATTTATCAAATATATTGTCGTTGAAAAAGCATACTTTCTGAAAGCTAGTGGTAAATGTGCATAAGCTAATAATGATAAGCCTTTTTTGGCAATGTCCCTAAGTCTTCTCTCAACAGCACCATATTGTTCTTATGTGTGGGGAGTTGAAACTCTATGTTCAATGCCTAATTCATAAAGAAAAGAGGAAATATTGTGATCTTTATGAAATATTATGATATTATCCGTCGTTCCCCCCCCCCCCCCTTCGCTAGTCTGTAATTGTTTGATTTTACACTTAAATTGAGTCTTAACCATGACTTTGAAATGTTTAAGAATAGAAAAGGCTTGAGATTTGGTTTGCATAAAATAAATCCTGATGTACTTGGAATAATCATCAAAAGAAATTGTATAAAATAACAATTGCCATTATTTAAACAAACAGGAACTAAACCCCAAACATCTCAATAAACTAATTCAAACATAGGCTCAAAAAGAATATGGGAAGGAGGCAGATGGAGATGACAATTTTTCCCTATTAGACATAGACCACAAACTGACATGTTTTTATTAAACTTACCTAAAGTTTAAAGTTAAAGACAAGTCTATAGATAACTTTTTCACTAGGATGGCCTAAACGATTATGCCACCTTTATAAAAAGGTGTGATCTTTGAAAAAAACATAGGAAAATAAAGGTTTAAATGGAAACGATGAAGATGGGAATCCAGCTAGCCAATACAAACTTTGATCAACCGTTCCCCAATTTAGCACTCTTCCTTGCATATTCTTGACAAGGAAAAAAGTAGGATAAAATTCCATATAAACATTATTTTCATAGGTAAATTGAGAAACATTTAATAAGTTTTTGGTGATTTGAGGAACATGCAAAATATTTTTTGATAAGAGTAATCACCATTAACATTAAATCCAGTGTTTCCAATGTCAAATATAGGAAGTTTCATAACATTACGCACTATAATTTGCTTATCTCTAGCATATTCTAAGTGCACAGATAGGTTATCAAGATTTGTAGTTAAGTGATTAGTAGCTCCATAATTGACTTACCAAGTAGGGTCTATCACTGAACTTGGTGAAGTAGTCAAGGTAGATATTTTCGACACTATTTTAGTTGTAAAATTGTGGTTAAAGCAATTATAACACTCTAATGTAGAATGCCTTGATTTATCACAAATTTGACATGTGACCTTGGATTTATTATACTTTCTCTTGTAACTATCAAACTTACTATAATTATGGCCTCCTTTGTAAGTCTATTGGTGAGCTTTTCCATTAATATAATATTAACTATAATTACAAGCTTGAGTCGATGAATTATAGTTAGGTCCTTTTTTAGAGGATTTGGAGGCTATATTAGCAACAAGAAAAGATTTTTTTTAGAAAGCATAATTTTCTCCTCCTTTTGAAGAAACCTTCCTAATAGTTCATCAACAAAAATAGGATCAGCTCTAGTATTAATAGACGTATGAAAAGTAAAATAATCCTCACGTAATCCATGAAGTATGATATTGACAAGATCATCCTCTGTCACCAGGTTAGATGTAGAGGCTAATATATCAATTATATTTCTTCTATATACTCTAAAATGGAGAGTGAGTCTTTTGAGAGTGTTTGAAGTTTCCATCACAATTGCAATATACAAGTTTGAGATTGAGATTGAAAATTCATTTTAGGGATAATCTAGTCCTCTTTAGTAGTAGAGGCTCTCACTATGTTGGTTTGAATTTTCTCAAAAATGGTGGTTTTGAACCACAAGAGGACCAATTTGTCCTTTTTCTTCCAAATAGCAAATTTAGGATAAAATTTTTCAACAAAAGAATGAGATATGTCTCCCTCTAATTGTTTTTTAATGAAGATTGGTAGTAATACAATTTTACAGGTGATAAAGCCATCTAAATCAAAAACTAATAGAGCGTTTGTGATTTAGAGATAATAGTTTTCTCTTTCCAACTTAATGTTCATGGTAAAAAAGGAAGCGAATGAGGATTGGCTAGAAGATGCAGTAAGAAGGAGTTTATGTTTTAGGAAGTTGCCATTGAAGTTAGTTTTTCAAGCTCTTATCCCATATAAAGTTGCAAGGTTTTATGTGGATTTTTGAATGCCTGCCTATGAAGTTGTTTACTTATTTATAATAAGTGAGTATAACAAACTCACAAATATAATAAGTGAGTATAACAAACTCACAAATATTTGAATACAAAGGAGATTATAGAGAGATATACAAAATCTGGTACAACAAAGTTATACAGGTGTAAATAGAGGAGCATCTGAGTTAGTTTTAACCAACATTTTACTTAGTCAATTGTTATTAGGTTATTGGAGAAATATTCTCCTCAGTATGAAGGCATGAAGACATGTTCTCAAATGAATGTTTTGCAAAAATTAGAATAGTTTTTGCAATTATTGGGATAACCCAAAAGTTCAAATTTGTTTTTTTGCCTTCACATTTGCTTGCATTAATCTTGTTAGATAATTTAACGAGTACGTTATGTTTTTTTTCTTGATTTAGGAAAATTGTGAGAAGGAAAAGGTTACTCAATCAAAAATGAAAACACTTCATAATAAAGGTTCAAAGTCATTTTCAGTTCTTGAAAATGAATGTGTAAGATCTTTGTTATGCCTTGTATTTTTGTTTCATAAAATAAAGTGAGAAGAAACTATATAGACTAGAGTGTGATGGGATCATAGTATATAAAGTCATTCATTATAAGGAAGATAAAGGATAAGTGTCGGAAGAAGCAAAAATAACCGTGTAAGTATACAAATTTGTTTAATATTTTGTTCATTTATTAATGTATTAGTGAGTGATCATATTTAGATTGAATATTTATTTTCTTTTTAAATTTTAAAATAAAATGCAAGAGTTATTAAAGAAATCTATGTCTGAAGGGAATGAGCTCATTGCAGAAGACATTTGTGATATAATACTTAGTGCATATTCTAAATATATGAAATGTCTTGGCTACAGATTTAAGCCAAATGTTTCAACTTTAACTCATAAAATCATTGAACACCTTCAAGAGGAAAACAACATGATTAAGGTTGCATTACAAGCTGAAGCAATCAAGTGACAAGAGACTCGATCAAAATTAACAAAACATGTTATGTTATTAAAAAGATTACTTGCCCCAGATTATGATATAAGTGAAGAGGAAAGTGAAGGGTATTAATTCATCTCTTATACTTTATTCTTTCACTTCTGTATGTACAATAATTTAAATTTAATACTTTTTGAATTATAGAATGGATGACAATGAAACTATTTAATGATTATATTGGAATTGTAAAGTTATATAATGATTGTTTAAATCAAAACCAAATACTTATTGTATCAATATTCACAATATTTTAGTTGATTTTAACTAAGTTTTTGGATGATTACAAGCTCATCGACATTGACAACACTAAGTAGTCGTTCAGGTTATGCTCTAACATTTTGTAATCGAAGCATGAAATATTATATTTTGTTGATCTTTTTATTATTTTGTCTATAAGAATTGATCAAGTTGTCATTAATATCTTGTATAGGAACAAATAATCATCCATTAATGTTTATTCTTTTGTTGGTTTAATTTATTCATATTTATACAATTTAACTTTATATATACAATGCTTGATATTTTAAATTGATAATTTCTATATGATTTAATTTTATAGTAAATTCACAATAAAAATATAACAATACATTATATATATACAAAACATATTATTCAATATCATGGATTAAAATGTAACTAACAACATATTGCAACATTATTAAAATGTAGCAAATAATATTTGGTTATGTTATGAAAAACCTAACAAATAGCATTTGGATACGTTTTAAAACACATATCTTAAAACATTAGCTACGTTACAGAAACTGTAGCAAATAAAATTTATCTACGTTACAAAAAACGTAGCTAATAGTGTATAGCTACAAAAATGAATGTAACAAAAAACTATTGACTATGTTTTTTTTTGTCGTCAATCATTTGGTGCTAAATTTTTCTCTGTCAAGATTTGATTTTTAGCTAAGTCTTTTTAATGTTTTATCTATGAAATATTTTTGTAGCTAATAGTTGTCATTTACAATTTTTTAAAATGCCACTTATACTTTTCAACTATATGAAATTGGCAATGCTTTGTTCGACGAAGCAAAAACGTCGCAAATAACTATAGGTGACATTTTTTAGATAAATTAGTTTTTTCTCATAACCAAAAGTCTACTTTGTTGTTGTGAGGGACATGTCTCAAAATGTAGGTCTTTGCTTTGTAATAATGAAAGCTACAAAATTAGAAATCGTTTTCCTAGTTGAGTAAGAAATCTAAATGAAATTTTTGTTGAAGTAATTAGGACATTTATAGAGGTGGTCAAAGGGTCAAATTGTGAGACTTTTCAATTCTTCCACGAATTTTGTTGTTTAAAACATTTTTCTCCCCACTAAACTTCTATAATAAAGATGAAACTTAAACCTAAATTTTTAGGAGCCAACATGTTTCTTATCAGAGTTGCTATGGTGACTATTGTTTTAATCTAAATAAGGGTAATAAGGCTGAAATAATTCTATCCATGCAAATCGTCGAGGGGGGAGGAGCAATGACATACATAAATTGAATGGTTAATTTATGATAATCAAAATGCGAGTTATTCTTATCCAGGATTACGGGGACCGATGATTATCACATTCTATTTGTAAGCCTGAATCATTCTTACAGTTTACAAAGCAGAATAGAGGAGAAAATTTCACATTTTTCAAGAAATTAAAAGTTAAAAATGTATGCACGCAACGAAATCACTTCTAGAACTAAAAATGGTAAACAATACTTGCGCTCACAAGACCATGTAACACAAGTGCGCGTCACATGTTAATTTATCCCAAAAAACTTTCTTAATAGGAGTCCAGATTTCCTGTCTAATATTATGGTGTCCTATTCTGTCCAATGAATCTCAGCCATTAATTTATATGGGTCCTCCGTAAATTACGTGTGAGTCCCGCGTGGGTCCTACAAAATAAATGGTTGAGATTTCATTGGATAGAATAAGACAGAGTAATACTGGACAGAAGATCTTGTCTCTCTTAATAGATACAAGTTACTGATGGACAGAAGAAAAGAAAAAACTGATAACCAGCTGTAAGTAGTCTTTGGTGTTTTTTTTTTTTTTTTTTAAATGAAGATGAAATTGAATTGCTAAAGAGTCAAAGTCTTTACAAACAAGGTGACCAGGATCTGAAGGAGGTTCTGATCCTATCTAAGCAATAGCTACTAGAAGATTACCTAAGAATACAGAATGGAACCGGTGGGCTTTTATGTTGTTAACTACGCATATAAAATTATCCATCAATTATGTCCGTGGAAAGGTCTGCTTTACGCAGCTGATCATTTCTGTTCCGGTTTGCAATCATTGTGGGATTAACTACACTGAACCCGCCATCCACCACAAGATTGATTCCACTCACATAGTATGCTTCATCGCTAGCCAAAAACAACGCAGCTTTGGCTATGCCATCTGTCCTGAGAACTTCCCCTCTAAGAGTGCCCATCCCACTCAACGTTGCTTCCACTTTCTCTCTCTCAGCTTCACAACTAACCCTACTCATGCCTGACACTAGACCATATGGGGAGATACAATTCACTCTTATTCCATACTGACCAAGCTCTGGTGTCAGGTTCTTTGCTAGACCACATATCCCTGACTTGGATGCTGCATAAGCATGACTTGAGAGTCCTGCAATTGATGTGCAAGCACTGGCAGTAAAGAGTATGCAACCTTTTCCTTGTGGTTTCATTACTCTAGTCGCATGCTTGGCTCCTAGGAAAGCGCCTCCTAAATTTACTGAAAGCAGGCGGTCTAATTCTGATTTCTGTACGCCCAGAATGCTTCCTGAGGATCGATCCAGGACACCTGCATTGTTGAACATTACGTCGAGTTTTCCATATTTGGCTACGGTGGTATCCACTAGATTCATGACATCGTCTTCATTAGAGACATCGCAGTGGATGTAGGAGGTGTTTTCACCTAGCTTACTTGCGAGGGCTTGTCCTAGGTCATCTTGGATATCTGCAATGACGACCTTGGCTCCATTTTCATGGAAAAGCTCTACACTACTTGCTCCAATTCCGCTAGCACCTCCTGTGATGATGACCACCTGACCCTGTAACCTGAAATTTTATTTAGTATATGTATGCTTCATGGAGATAGGATATCTAATGGAGGAAGCAAATGTTACTCTTATCCTTAATAACTGCATGTAATATTTGTAACGGAGGCAAATGTTACGGCGGGTACTTGGGGTTTCAATCTATGAAGTCTGCAATACCCAATTCGTTTACGCCACATTCGCAATATGTCGTACCGACGTTAATTATAATTAAGTACGGGGGTGCTAGACCTTTCACCAACACTTCTGCAATTATAATAGTAAATTAAGGCGACCAAGAGTTGTTATTATTCAATTATCGGCTCACTTAGCTAAGGTAAGCTCATAATCAGAGTTAGAGATTTTTTTTTCAATATATTTCAACGTCATGAACCAGTTTAGTGAAATCCAGCAACCTGCCAGCGAGGAGCGAAAATGTTATATCTAATCCTAAAGTCTTATTAATCTTGCAGCCTATAGGCCAGTCAACTTTTTGGGCTTCCTGAAAAATATTTTGCGTGATATTACAGGCAAAGACGAAAAGTGCTGCTGTTGACACTTGACACAAGCTAGAAGCTACAATTGCCAAAAATGGGGTGAAGCCTGGTATCTGATCTGATTAGCTACTTGGAAGTTTGAGTTCCCAAAATCCCAGAAGCAAGATATCAGGCGGAGATCCAGAACAATAAATTAAGTTGTAAGCAAGCATATTTGAATCAAGTGTGTCTCGTTGAGTTTTGCTTCTATTGTACACTGAAAATAAGTAGCAACCATGAGATGCTTATATCTAATCCTATAATCAAATCTCAAGTTAGAGCCTAATCCAAAAATTAAAAAAGAAATATAATTAATTCAGACGAAACTGTATGTAGAGGATCGAATCTGATAGAAATATTTACCTTCTGCGGGGTGCTACTACAGTAACAGCGCTATTCGTTTCCATGATAACTTGAAAAAGGAAGGAGAGAACGATCGAAGTTGAAATGCGAAGGATTGGTTAAGTCGTTGTTTTGTGGTTTTCTTCCATTTGCTACCTCAGATATTTATAGGACTGAGTCGTGTAAATTTCCAACCAATAATGCATTGAATTCAAATCTCTATTTTGAGATATATTATTCATTAAATTACATAGATTGGTCATTTTAATTAATTCATATATCGGCAGTAAATATAGTCGTTAGTAATTGTACTCATTATTGTTAAGAAAGTCCAAACATTGACCTGAAGAAAAGTTGCAGATAAACGCGGTATATATGTAAACACTTGCGCTTGCGTGGGAACCTTGTCTTAACATGTAGTTAATATAAATTAATGAAATGTCACTACAACAAAAATGATATACGGTATCAGATAATAAATGTTATTAAGTATGAATGGTAACACTAATGAGTATATTATGACAGCCTATATTATTAAAGATATGATGCTTTAGTAACAATTTTGACATGTTATTGTCGAGTTTAATATGACATTTATTGATAGCTACAAATGATTTTATATTATATTTTATAAATGTTATTAATTAACTATTTATAACATTTTTACACTGTTATATATTAACTTTTTGCAACATTATTAACACGTAATAGATCTAGCAGATCTAGAGATCTAGGGATGCAACCACCGTTTTATGAGATTAAATTAGCAAGGTGCAACTCATTAAAATTTCCAAAGAAATTATCCTATCGCCATTCGTCAATTTCAACACGCTTTAAGTGGCTAAGTGATAACTGCAACGTACTACGACCATATATAATTTTATAGTTGTTATTGTGATTCATATTCAGATCATTTGTAATTATTCGTAATCCCATTGTAACTCACGATCTATAAATAATTTAATCACAAAAATTTAATTTACCCTTAAATTCAAGGCATTCTATCCTTAATTGTCATGGTTCCACCAATAATCACTCTTGATTAGTTGTCTGCATGGATGGAAGATCAAATCAATTCTCTGATAATTCCTGTCCTACCAATCAGGAAACTTTTATACGCATCCAGCAATAAATTGTGGTAGTCATGCATTATTTCTTGTCATATAAATATTACTAATTTTTCAGAGAATGTTCAATCGGCTTTCAGTTGGTGGGATTACTTAATAAAATCTTGTTCAAAACTATTTAGGTTTATGGGGCATTGGATAGAGGGGAAGTATAATTAAGATGGGTGCATAAGCATTATATAAAAATTTTACGAGTAAGATGTTCTATATTTGAAATTTAGGAGTGTTTGATAGGTGGACCTTTTGCCCAAAGTTTTAACTAAATCCTTCAGAAGGGATTCTACCTATCTAATAACTTAAAATCAAGGGTATGTTAAATTTCATCACAAATAATGCATAGTCAGTATAAGTAAAGTTTATAATTTTATTTGTTGGAGTACACTTATAGTATCATTTACATAACAATTCCAATAGTCATTATTTATATGTTAAACTTTGAGCTTTTATTCTTATATAGGAAATTTTACAAAACTTTCAGATTATTAATATCCTATATAATTATTCAGAAACAAGGCCTAATATTATAGATTATCTCTTCACTACTTGTTATGCTCATAATCAACTAAGTGGGCTGTTTATATTGAGTGACAGCTCCATTTTAATTAAAAAAATTGAGGTCCATGACTAATCCTTTAAATTTATAATCCTGGTATGGTCTAACGTTATTAGGTTGATATCAACGTCCCCACCCACCTACAATATTGTTCAATATAGCCATATAGTTTGAATTTAGTTTTTAGATTTCTTTATGATTTATTAATTGACAAAATAGGTTAATTATTAAAATTAAGTTGGTAATGGAATATAGCTTTCATAATTTGTAAATTTTATATACTTGAATTTTTCTTTATGTTAAATTGTCGTATTCATGGTTATGTGAAATCCCCATAAAATATTATTCCATTACTAAATTACGTTGAATTATTAAAATTAAGTTTAAATTATAATTATCTTTTGACATAAATAAGTTTTTTCCTCTTTATTTGGTGTTCAAATAACACTTAAAAGAAGATGAATTATGTATCTTCACTTTTAATTTTATTTAAAATATAATCAATAATTTATGTATTTTAATAAATAGATATTTACATTTTGATCAATGACACCCACAAAACTTCAATAATAATAATCATAGTAATGATAATAAAGTCAAGGGAAAAAGTCAATTTCTAGTGATTATGTGAAATAACTCTTAACATATGTTCCATTCTCCAAGTTTTACTAAAAATTTATTATATCTCTTTCTTTAATTGGTGAGAGCAATCTTTCATACAACATATTCTTTTTGTATATAGTCAAGGGTAACTCTTTACACATCTTTTATGAGTTATGAAGAATCCTACACAAATTAATTGATATATCATGAATATAATGAAATTCTCTAAAGAATTCCTAAGACTTTGTATAGTACCAAAGGTCCTTTTCATAGCTCATATATGATTTATTTGTATTTAAAATGAAAATTTCAAACTTTACTTAATTTTGCAATTATAGCCGAACTTTAAAAAATGACAATTAAATACCCAATCTTTCAATTTTTTAAATCTAGCCCAACTTTAATATCTTCCTTAACATTGTTGATCTAGCAAACATCTATGATTACAACCATATTTTATTGTACACGTCAGACTTAATTAAACTAATTAAGTAAAATTAAGGAAATTAAGAAAAATCAAAAGAAAAGGGTAAAAAGCCAAAATTAATTTGGCATTCAAATCGTCTTACCCATTTTCTTCTCAATCGCACCTTTTCTTCCCTATAGCCTACCTTTTCTTTCCTCCTCTTTGCATTATAGAGTTTTCTTGAACCAACTATAAACATTTTTGGCTCCTTGCCATACACCATTCTTCATTGTCGTCTGTGTTTGCACCAGCTAAACTAGCAGTTGCAATAAGCGTTTCACAATAGCTAAAGCAATAGCTATAATAAACATTCCACACCATTCTTTGTTGTCTTTTTTTAAATTTAATTCTCAATTATTCTTTGGGTTGGTGCACTAAATGTAGTGAATGGTCTAAGAATGGTGGATGACTGACAATGTTCATATGTGTAATGTAGGTGGGTTTGGCCATGATATATTTGTTGTCAACACCCATTCTTGTTATGCAACCTACTTTACTCACTACTCTATCGTGTAATTTTTGTAATGGTGCTTGAAATTTTGAACTTGATATATGTTATTCATGTCTTGTTGAAAAGTCATACTATTGCAGCTCTTTTACCAGACACAACCTTTTGCAATGTGCATCTCTGATTTTTCCTGCAGATAAACATCCTCTATCTTTTCTCTAATAAATAGAATTGAAGGAATACTTTGTAAAAATCCCTTGTGTAGGCCTCATAAACTTTGGTACAGAACAATACATTAAAAATGGCATATTTAGGACACTTAATTAGGAAAATATCAAATACAACTTGCAAGGTTAATGCTTGTAATTTTATTGTTATTCTTGTTAAGATTTTAACTTGCAGAAGGTTTATATATTTTGCAAATGATAAAGTTACAGTGAGTTAATTTCATAAGAGGAAAAAGTTATTGATCTATACATTTGAGATAAATACATATGAAGTAGCTACTAGATGTTTTTGAAATTGTTTTCTACCGAGATCTTAAGTGAAGACCTATTATTAAAGAAGTTATTTAATGGCTTAATAGTATTATGGTCCAAGGCAAATATATCTAATCTTATTTTAATTTTGTATATTAAATTCCTTTAGTTTCAATTAAGTTATATTAAGGATGATATACTTATAAAGTGAAACTTCAATATATATAATGGTAAAACACGAAATGACTAATTTTGTGAAAGCATACTTGTAAAAGTTGACCTTTTCTAAACAAATATTTTGGCTATGTTATTTGAAAATAAATAGCACAAAGACTTTTAATTTTATATATTCTCTTTTCAATATTCTTCATCATTACATAAGAGCTACATGATGATTTGTAATAATTTCTATTCCAAAATTGTATTTTGTTTTTAATTAAATAAAACCTTGTGTGACAATTTATCAACTCTTTTACTCCAACTCATATATAGGCTAGTATTTATTTCTATTCTATGTAGGAAAATATTTGTAATACTTTTATTGTTTGATTTTACTCATATTATGAAATCTCTTTTGATGGAAATATTCTACATCTTATAACCATTCCCTGAATGAATTTTGCAACTCATCTGCTAATAGTTACTAAGATGTTATTTTATTGATTTGTAACCTTTTTCAACCAGATTTAGTTTTAACATAGGAAAATGAAGATTAGTTTAGTTAGAAGACAAAGATAACTTTAAAATTTTACCAATCGAGTCTTTCATATTTGCAATTTATCTGCAGTATTATGTAACCAATTCCTTTAAACAAAAGGAGAACAACTGAAAAAGATGGAAAAGGGACAAAGATGGTTTTATTTAAAACATGCCAAGACACTTCCCTTTTATTTTTACTTTCCTATTTTCATCTATCTTTATCCTCTTTTTATTTTTTCTTTCACTCTTTTCACTAAAAATCTTTTAAAATTGGTGATTCCTTCGAATTTCTTCAAATTTGAGGCATGATAACTTGTTTAGAGGTTAAAAGAGGTACCTAGGACTTGTTCGCTATTTATAAAGGAAGTGACAGAAAAAGAATAAAATTTGAATTTCATCATGCTTTCTTCAATTTTTAAGTAGATAACCTGTCTTTTCAAGTGCATTTAAATTACTGATTATAATTTTTTTAGATGATATTGTAATAAGACAAACAAATATAGGTAGAAATAAAATACTTATAGCCTTCGTTGCTTTTGCACATGCTATACATACGAAGAGTGCCAAGATGTCATTAATAGAATTATGGTCCAAGGAAAATATATCTGATCTTATTTTAATTTTGTACGTTAAATTCCTTTAGTTTCAATTAAGTTATAAGAAGTATGGTATACCTATAAAGTGAAACTTCAATGTATATAATGCTAAAACACGAAATTACTAATTTTTATGAAAGCCTACTTGTAAAAAGTTGAGTTTTTCTAAGCAAATATTTTACTATGTTATTTGAAAATAAATAGTAGAAAGTCTTTTAGTTCTTATACATTCTCTCTTTCTATTTTCTTCATCATTACATAAGAGCTATATGATGATTTGTAATAATGCCTATTCCAAAATTGCATTTTGTTTTTAATTAAATAAAACCTTTTGTGGCATCAACTCTTTTACTCCAACTCAAACATAGGCTATTACTTGCTTCTGTTCTATGTAGGAAAGCATTTGTAATAATTTTATTGTTTGATTTTACTCATATTATAAAATCTCTATTTGATGGAAATATTCTACATCTCATAACCTTACCCTAACTGAATTTTTCACCTCATCTGCTAATAGTTAATAAGATGTTATTTTATTGATTTTTAACCTTTCTCATCCAAATTTAGGGTTAACATAGGAAAATTAAGATTAGTTTAATTAAAAGACGAAGATAACTTATAAATTCCACCAATTGCGTCTTTCAGATTTGCAATTTATCTATAGTATTATGTAACCAATTCCTTTACACAAAAAGAGAACAACTGAAAAAGATGGAAAGGGGAAAAAGATGGGTTTTATTTAAAACATGTCAAGACGCTTCCCTCTAATTTTTACTTTCCTATTTTCATCTATCGTTATCCTCTTTTTATTTTTCCTTTCACTCTTTTCACTAAAAATCTCTTAACATTAGTGATTCCTTATAATTTCTTCAAATTTAAGGCATGATAACTTGCTTAGAGGTTAAAAGAGGTGGCTAGGGACTTGTTCACTATTTCTAAAGGACGTGATAGAAAAAGAATAAAATTTGAAGTTCCTCGTGCATTCTTCAATTTTTAAGTAGATGGACTCTCTTTTCAAGTGCATTTAAATTACTGATAAAAATTTTTATTATGATATTGTAACAAGATAAATACATATAGGTAGAAATAAAATATACGTAGCTTTTGTTTCTTTTGCACATGCTATATATTTGACATAGGAAGAGTGCCAAGATGTCATTAATAGATTCAAGAATGATATTTATTATTGTTTTGATAATATAGCGTAGTTGAAAGGATATATTGCTAATTTTGTCAAGAGAAAACGTTATGTTCAACAAAATAATTTTAACATATATTTATTGTTATATATGATATTTTGATTGCATTTCATTATAATTAATATTGTAATATATATAAATTATATATATATATATATTAATTTTAATGATGTCATTATTATAAAACTTTTAATCAATATTCAAATTAAAGAAGTCTTATAAGCACTTAGTATTTGTAAATGAGTTAAAGTTTTTTTTTTGTCATAAAATATGTCAAACATCATATATATGTGTGTGTGTGTGTGTGTGTGTGTGTGTGTGTGTGTGTGCATTGGGGTAAGAGTCGTGCTCGCAAGATTCATTAATGTTTGTGAGAATTAAGTATATATAATAATTCATCCACATAATGAAAATTCATCATAAGTGTAATATTTGTGTTTGCATCTTTATTTTGTATGTCCATGTAATTTCACAATTTAGGCGTCGAATGTAATGAGGAAAATATGGAGACATTGCAGTAGTTAAAAGTTGAAATGTAAAATTCTTCTCTTTTTACAATTGTAAGTAGTATGTTGTCATGAAAGAACAATGAAACCATTGAGTATGCAAGTGGTATGCTATGTTGACGATGATTTGTTTGTAAATTTCATTATTATGGAGGCAATGAAAAGGAATTTAATAAACTAATGACTCCTAATTTATGATATTATTGCTACAGTGAAAATATTTTATAGGGAGAAGGATTTTGTTTTTTCTTATGCTCTCTACTCTTCCCTTGCAAACAATACGATAGGAGATTTAATACCATAAATATCTAAACCTGGATCATATGTTACACATAAAAAATGAGCATGTAAAAAATAATTACTACATTAATAAATATATAAACCTTGATCAAATGTTAGAAAACCATGCATATGTGAAGAAGATGATAAAATGAGGATAAGACCAAAACATCTTAGGATAAGACCAAAATTTGAAGATGATAAAATGAAGACAAGACTAAAATTCCAATATGGTCAGATGATAAAATTATTAAATAATGACAAAACCAAGAGGTTGACTCACCAATTTTGTATTACTAAGCAAAATACAACTAACAATTTTACAACATTGTCAACTTATGAAAAAAGAGCCAATATTTAAATTGTCAATAAACCATGTTCAAACTGTGAACCAAATCATATCAAAATCATCAAGCAAATGATAACTGATACATAACTTAAAGTTAGTATCCAAACTCTCAATCATCAATGACTTGACATTTTTTAAAAGCAGATCTTTTTGCTCTCAATTTGATCCTCCTCTTAGTTTGAGTTGTATTGCCAGTTGTATTTTGGGAAGCTTAAGTTATTGATGCATTCTTATTGGAAGGTTTTAGCACTTAACATTGAGTTCCACCCATCTATGAAGCATAAAAAATCAAAAAGCTAAATCTTAGCATCTCTTTTATAATTACACATAAGTAGTGTAAATATGTATTTAAATGACTAATCGTAAAATAAATATTTCTATATTTTCCCTAAATGTCACTCCATATCTTCTAGTTACCTATCTAAATAAAAGAAATTATAATGTTGTATAATTTAGAGAAAATAACTTGAAATTAAATGTGAATATTCACTAATCACTCTCTTTTCTCTTCTTAAGATAAAAGAGGCAATATTTAAATATGTAGCTACTAATTTTGTGGGTCTTCGAACTAGATTGATACTAAAATTAGATGAAGCTGCTTCAATTTTTGGTGACCTTCCTTTTTTTTGCTACATTATACATGTTGATATACTGTTATGATAAATAAATTGAAATTTTTTCTATAATTGAAATTAAGAGAAACAAAAATTTAATAATAATTACCTTAACATTTTTTGGTTGCCTTAAAGGTTGACTCTTTTTTTTACTCCCTTTTATATTGTGACCAATTTCATAACAATGATGGCATCTGATATATATTCCAACCTGTTGGACCAATGGTGGTTGACAAATTAAATCTCACTTATGTTTTGATAATAATAAAATGTATAGAATTGGTTAAGAAATTATTTCAGGTGATTTGGATTCAAATACATCAAGACTGCATCAATCTTGAATGGGCAAGACATAAATCATGATGAAATCAAGAAGGAAATAATCTTCATCATGCTAGAGACATTAAATATGAAGATTATAGAAGATTTGATTGAATATATCCGTTGGAGTCAGCAATAAGTCGACCAGCATTTCATAAGTCGACTAATAAATTAAAGATCATCAAATGGGGGTTAAAATAAGTCGACTAATATGTTACAAGTCGACTACAAATCAATTGAATAGGAACACTAGTCGACTATCACGGCACTAGTTGACTGATCGAAGAGCGAAGATGAAACCTGCAGTGAAAAATGTTGATACTAGTCGACTATAACACCTCGACTAGTCGACTATCAGGTAAAACTGAGCAAAATTTATCTAGATCAATCACAAATGGAAAGGAGGAAATCAAAGAACGGCTAGGAGATATCAAGCAACGGCTAGAAGATGATCTACAACGTCTATATTGATCTAGAAGCCTACAAATAAAAAGAGGAAGATCAAGAGATCAATTGGGGGTCGAAAAATAGAAAAGCTTTCTGATCATCTTTCATAATCATCATTGTTATTACTCTAAATTTCTCTCTGCACATTCAAGCGTATCTAGCTATATCGAGCCTTACTTCAATTATTTATCATTGTTATTGTGAGTTGAGTGATTAGAGGAGAATCACTTGTGAGGTAAGATTTGTGCCGGAAGACAAATCAATTGCAAAGGTAGATTGGGCCGGAAATCAAGTGGTGTTGGTAGGATTTGTGCCGGAAAACAAATCAGTTGTAAAGGTAGCTTGAGCCGGAAATCAAGTGGTGTTGTAAGAGTTCACACAAAACTAAAAAGTGTGTAGTAAAGTGGTTTGACAAATCCTAAGTGGGAGTTTAGGTAGAGGACGTAGGTCTTAGCACCGAACCTCTATAAAAATAGTGTTTGCTCTTCTTCCCTACTCTTTGCTTTTAAATTTTTTTAAATTGTTATGTGTGAATTAATTTCTGATTTTATTGTAGAATTTTACGAAAAACTTTAAAGATCTATTTAACCCCCCTTCTAGATCGTTTACACAACCTTGCTTAATTTGTTCATGGTTCTTCAGTCTTATCCCTTTTTCTTTTCTTTCCGGGTCTTAGAGGCATCTCCTTGATCAATGGAGGTAATATTGGCTGAAGATTTTCAGTTTTTAGCCAAATTTTAGGATAACTAATGGGTTCCATAGCATAATAGTTAATCTTCAAATAAAAATCACATTTATAATATCAATTGACATAAGTATCGATATCCTCCCTATGATATGATATATAAACCACAACATGCTTATATGGAATCCCTGTTAAGTCCCATAGTTTATATTGACAAGTTTGTGCTTATAAATCAACGATGAACTAGTTTATAAAAAGTGTTACTTTAAATTTCAAATTCCCATTTGTTTTGGTCATACAATGCCTTACTCCATTATATAACCTCTATTTTCTTCCTCACTCTTGGTCATTTATCATTAATGGATTAACGCATTATGTGTTTTTTTTCATGTATTCGAGTCATTAAAGAAACTTAAATGTCGTTTAGCATATTGATCAAGCTTTTCCTATAAGCTTTGCAAATGAATCCATTAAATGCCTTTGATATATTATTGTGAAT
This sequence comes from Erythroxylum novogranatense, assembly GCA_029891385.1. NCBI lineage: Eukaryota > Viridiplantae > Streptophyta > Magnoliopsida > Malpighiales > Erythroxylaceae > Erythroxylum > Erythroxylum novogranatense. The sequence goes on along the minus strand of CM057231.1, from coordinate 82,381,631 downwards.
TATTTTACGCTTTGGTCTTATGCTGACAAATTCCTTCACATAAGTCTCTAGTTACCTAATTTTGAAATCATCATAAGCCTTCAGTGAAATACTCTTCAACTGCTCCATTACCTCATCAAAGTTGCCTTTTGTTATGCAACTCACCACTTGCCAAAATAAAATTCTATATATATGGCCTTTATGAATACTTGACCAATTTGCATAGATATGCCAAGCATATGTTCTATACTTAGCTTTTGGGAATAGATTCTTTAATGCATCCATTAAACCTTATAACAAAAGAAAAGGTAACATAAATTCAAGAACTTAAATCACTTTGAGAAATGAACATCACATGTACGAATATTTAAAGTTTACCTTCTACTAATCACTAACAAAAGTCCACGCATTCCCACTTATGTCTAGATCTTTTGTAAGAATGCTCAAAAACTAATTCCAAGATTAGTAATTTTCTCTCAAAACCATAACCTAAGATATAGAAAACATCTTATTATTTTTATCACGACTTATTGTAGCTAGTAAAGCACCTCCAAGGAATATATTAAAAAAACATTCATCTAACCTAATTATTTTCCTACATCCACCTATAAAGTCATATTTCAAAGCATTAAATCCCACATAAAACTTTATAAACATTGGTTTTTTGGACTATTCATCAAGTTCAGTTTGAATAATATACTGTCCATATTTGTCAGGTCGTCGTAACTCTTGCCTAGAAGACCATAACTTGGCATAATGACCTTCCATATATCCTCGTAGTATGGTAATAGCTTCCCATTTAGCCCTATAACATTGGAATTTAGTTGCCTCTAGTGCATATTTTCTTTAGAGATCATCCATCATTTCAGTAATAAGTTAATTCAAGTTTCTCCTAAACTTGGGTAGAATTCATTTGCTATCAATTTTTTGCTAGCTAGCTTTTTTCTTTGCACTTTCCTACAGTATGCTTGTTTTCACAATAAATGTGTTCTCATTTCCAATCCATCTAGCATACAGTCGAAAAGGACATTGTGACTCATAAACTGCCTCTATTTTTACACTAGATCTCACTATTGAAACATCATAGCTATTTGTAATTTTTTAGTTTCTTATTGCTTCCATCAACTGTATCTCATCCTTAAACTTCGTTCCAATTTCAAACTTAATCAACTATTAGATTAAAGACTGTGTATTTCTTTTTTGGAATCGATTCTTCATCGTCACTACAAAATTGGTGATTGAACTTTAATATCATTATCCTTATATTCACTATTTGCACCATGTGAGCTTCCTTCTTTTCTTTGTGTATCTTTAGAATAATCACCTTATTCATTGAAATCCTTTCCACTACCTTCAACCTTGCTAATAGCATTGTTGCATTCAAACCCACTATGTATAATCTTAGCATACTCTTCTCATTTGTTCTAGTAGTAACAAATTCTTCATCAACAACTGCAAATAGCTCATCATCAACTAAATCATCTCTAGATTCATTAACCTACATAATAATAAATCCATCATCTTGCTCCATTTAAACTTGGAACAAGCCTCATCATTCATACTCACTTTCTTATGTGTATTATCATCAAATTCAATGTAAATATTAGAGTCATATTCTTCACTATATATTGCAAGATGCTAATGATAATGCTTGTAGTAGATTTCAAAATTATGATAATGCAAATCTTCCATTTGTTGGAGTATAGCCAACATGTCCTTATCATATTGTAAGCTTAATTTTTTCAAGCTTCTCATCGACTCATTAGAAAATTTGTAAAACATAGATATTACTCTTATGTATTTTATCTTTAGAAACTCTTTTCAAGACTAGTATGTTAAGTTCATTAACACTCATATCCTTCTTCCTTTTAATCTTTCCCCTAACATATTCATTATCATGTCTTTCCAATAGCCCATCATGATGAAATTCAAAATTTACCAACTTCTGTAAAATATTGAGCATTTTTTTATAATCACATGTAACACAATACATAAGAAGATAGTTATAAATGGAAATAAGTACAATAGGTTAAACAAACTAAGATGAGCTAAGGGAAAGTGTGACTAAGACAATAATATAGGGCTAATTACAAAAACATAATAAGGAAGAAAAATAGAAGATGACAAAGAGTGAAGAATTGAAATGATTTTCCTCAAAGGGATTCTTACCTAATGGAAAATGTTTATATTGACTTAGAATTACAAATTAATATTTAAAAATGATACATATTCTAAGAGAGAAAAGAAGAAAAACTAAGCAATATCAATTTGGGAAAATTAGAAATACTGAAGAGAAGAATAAAAGATACCTAATTCTCATATAAACATAAAGGATATAATCCGATGCAAAGGACTAGGGCTATTATAAGGGATTCATGACTTAAATAAATATTGGTTTATACTAAAAAACAAAGTTACCAAAAGTTTCAATATAGTGTTTATGTTAAAAAAAATGTTTATACTTGACATTAAATACCTTTTGACATATATATACTTGACATATTCTTTTAATTGCTATAAGGTGACATGTTATCCCAAGGAAATCAAGTGAACATTGATATATAATTGACATCTTAATTCCTAATATATTTATGTTTGAAGAGGGATTGAGAATTAAATTCAACCTAAGAAGAAATGAGAATTAAATTCAATAAAAGATACAAAGTTACAATTACAGGTAGGGAAGAGACAAATACCTTGCCTTCTGTTGTGAAACAATTACTATAGCTACCGGTTTAGATGGTGCAAATATAGTCATAACAAATAAAGTTTAGAACTTAAACATGGTAAAATATTTTCCTCTCAGTCCTAATTATATAACATGGTAAAATATTAGAAACAATCTTCACAATAACATTTTAAATTTCTGCAAAGTTTAAGCATTAAGCCAAATAACCTAAGCATGTATGGACAGATAAATCAATAATTATCTAAAAGCATTATGCTCCAAACGTAATTCATAAGCCAAACATATGAAACACTTCTTGGTTTTCTTGTAACGAACAGAAAAACATATAAACAAAAATGAAAAAGGAAACTTGGCTACTAAAAAGTGTAAACAAGACACCTCTTTTTTGTCAAAGCTCTATCTTTTAAATTGCTATTGCTATAATACGCAAAAAGGATTGGTATGACATTTTTTGAAATACAAAGAGGACTAAAGAATGGTGTGTGATAGAGGAGCGAATCACAAATTTTGTCTATAAAAAGGAGCGAAGAATGTTGTGTGACAGAGAAGATCGGTGTGACAACGAAGAAAAGTGTAACCCAATCTGCAAAGAGGAGTAGCAAAAAAGGGTAACATTGGTGTGACAGTAGATAAAAGGTGTGCAACTGGAAAGAAAAGGTGCGACAGAGAATGATGTGCAGGTAAGTTAATCTGAATCCCAAATCAATTTATGGTTTTTACCCTTTTCTTTTAATTTTCCTTAATTTCCCTTAATTAGTTTAATTAAGTCTGACATGTACAATTAAATATAGATGTAATCACACATGTTTAGGTTTATGTCTTATATGGCTTACCATGTCATCATCGTTAATGGAGATACAAATGTTAGGCCATATTTTTTAAAAAATTGAAAGTTTGGATATTTAGTTGCTATTTTTAAAACTCAAGTTATAATTGTAAATTTAAGTAAAGTTTGATTATTTGTAATTAACCCAATAACTAAATATGTATTTTAAAGATACACTTTAATCATTATAAAAAACTAGTAATAGTGATATTAGTTAATCAATATATGGCACTCGTTGACTCATGCTATTGTGTCAACTAATATTCCTACACAAACTTAGTATATACAAAATATCTCTTCCAAAGACATTGATTGAAGAATGTATACACATAATATATCACTAAAATTCAAACATGTGTCTATAAAACCTCCTAATTGTTTTTGAATTTTTCAAGTTTTTCAAAATCAAAAGTTCTCTTAAATTTTTGATATATCAAGAGTATTTTATTTAAATTTAAATAAAATTTATCTTGATTATAAATAGAATTATGCATTTTGCATACAATGAAACATGTTTATAAAGTATTAAGTTCCCAAATTTTGCATGATTAGGATAAGATTACAAGAAATATTACAAAATTTGTTCTATACGGAAAGACTAATGTTTCTTATTCTTGGTATATTTGACCCGTATTACTTTTAAAATCTCTTGAATTGCATATGTGTTTTACTTATTTTGTCAATCCTTTGATTACTTAATTGAGTCAATTTGCTCATTTACCCTTTTTTTCCTTCTATTAAATTTGATCTTTCAAATATTAATTGATTTCATTTTAATAAAGCTATTAATATCATCAAATAAATTCATTAATATCAATGCATTTTATTATCATTAAAATTGTGAGTTAGGACTTTACTTGGTCCAACAATTTTCACATAAAAAATTCCTTATAGGAACCTTCTATATGCATTAGCTTTTCTAGCTACACTTAATAACTATGTTAATCTTTTGGAGCTGTAGACTTATAATTTATATTGGTTAAGTTGTTTTTCTTTTTATAAATTAAACCCATCTTTTGGTAGGTACTACTTCTACTTTCCTCTAAAACTTTGACTTCATGAACAATGCCTAATACCAAAATTAAGTACTATTAGGAAAATAAAAAATTAAGGATTAAAATTAAAAAATAAATATAATTTCCCCAATTTGACTCTTATATCAACTTAGTCTCATAATCACAAATTTCAATCCATAATTTCACATCTCCCCCTTTTGTTATCGACTATCGTCAGTCCTCATTTTATCTTCTCCATCGTCGTAGTTCTCTCTCTAGCTCATAATTTTTGTCATCTCTTAGTTAAGTTGTAGACATTTTTATTAAAGCGCTTAGTCGAGAGTTGTTTCACAAATTTCGTCACAATCTCGACTTGATTTCACTAGTTGAGATTAAGGGGAAGTGTTAGATTTAGTCTTAGCGTTTGCTGATTTGTTGTAATTTCTAATGTCTTATGTTAGACGTAATCTTTTCTGTTAGATGAAATCTTTTCTGTTATATCTTTAGTGTATAAATTCATTGCTTGACCAACTGTGTCCTTACACACCTTAAATAAAACACTTTCCATAAACTTTTATTCTTTCATCAAGACAAGCGCTTATCACATAATATTAAATCGTGTGTTGAATGTTTTGGGTGACAACTTGCTGATCAATTGCTTCCTACACATGGAATCACAAGCATTTGGATCGAAGAGAAAATTATCTGAATAACACAAAGAAGTCAGTACCAAATAACAAGCACCACGACTTTGGTGACGATGATTTAATAATATATCTTAACATACAAGAGTTTACATCATGATTTATTAGGAAAAAGAGATACATGCTAGGATGAGAATGAAACATACACACGAAAAATAACGAATTTATTGCCTTAATAACCCTGTGTTATTCAAAAGTTGCTAAAAAAATACTGACATATAAAAATTAGCAAAAAACACCCTGAGTTGAAATTTTATTAACTCACGCCCTCCCAAGCGTGGAGAACAACACGCACTAGGTTTTTTTAAAGAAAATTGAAAACATAAGGTTAATAGAGTAACATTTTATATCTCGGGTTTAATTATTACTTTCAGATAACATGAGTGTCATTCAAGAATTTTATCGAAAAATAACACTCGTGGTTGGACTATTCTTTCTTCGTTAATTTTTATTAACAAAAAGGTTAATAAAAAATCAAAGGTGCGTGGGTTGGTTTATAATAGATTTATTTATTTAATATCTTATAAACCCTTTTTTTTTTGTTAAGAATTTCAAACCAAAAACTTTTGAGTCTACATTGCTATTTATCTAACAATTCTCCTAAGATTTGTACAAATTCAAGAAACATAGTACGTGAGTTGAGTTCATCCAGCCAAAACATTACGTCCTGATTTTCCAACAAAGTAGGAAGTTACCCTTTTGATTGAACTGTTCACTACACTCGCTTCTCTCCGAAGGTTAGCCTTCGTAAAATTAATTGCCAAAGCTTATTCTTTATTGTTACTGAATATGATCTCTTGAAAGCAATGGCGAATTACCGTCATTTTTCATACGGGACAAACATATTATTACTCTTTTAATCTATCCTTTTTCTATTTCAATCTCTTTAAACTTTATTAATTATACTTTTCGTTGATATCAATAAAATATAAAATTAACAATACAGGTAAAATGATATGTATGTCCAATTTCAATGTCACATATAATTGGATTTAACAAGTGTTAATGATAATACTAATATGAAATAAATAACAAGATCTAGAGATTAAATTAATAAATTAAAAACTAAATAAGAAACAACGAGTAATTGCCTTGTCCGTTTTCAGACTCCATATCACTCTTCAGTTAACGAATTAATGCATTAGGCTGTTCTACTTTCACCTGCTCTTTAATTTGGCCATGATGATCCAAGATTAAGGGGGCGTTTGGTTTAAGCACCAGGTTAGGTATAAATATGGGTATAATAGTATAAGGGAATGAGAATGAATATAAAAAATAAAAAATGATGTTTGGTTTGTAACTTAGGTTTTTGTATTAATACCAATAATATTGTTTGGTTTGTTGCGTTAATGAGAATGAAAGATAATATAATACCATTTTTTTCATATCATATTTTCATATCATATTTATTATTATTATTACAAAATTTATAATAATAATAATAATAAGATAATTTCATATAATAAAATTAATAATAAAATTAATGATAATAATAATAATAATAAGATAATTAATTTCATATAATAACAATAATAATAAAATAATTAATAATAAGATAATTAATTTAGTATAATAATAATAATAATAATAAGGATAATAATAATAATAAGTTTAAAATTTATAATAAATAATAATAATAATAAGAACAATAATTAATAATTAATAATATTATTATTATTATTAAGAAGTTTAAAATTTATAAATAATAATAATAATAATAATAATAATAATAATAATAAGTTTAAAACTTAATAATAATAATAATAATAACAATAATTAATAATAATAATAATAATAATAATAAAGATGATGATGATAAGTGATGAGTAATATAATTAAGAATAAAATTACTTATGTAAAGAAGGGTATAAATAGTAACTACTAGATTGGAATAAAAACTTTATACCCACCCACTTTGAAAAGTTTAGTAAATTCTCAAACTTAATCGAATAAATCTATTCCCTTGAAATTGAAAACCCCAAAACAAACACTATTTTTTACAATTATTTCATTCCTTCATTCCCAAAGCCTCAAACCAAACGCCCCCTAAATGCATCGAAAATACCTTGCACCAGATGACTTAAACTTTCAGACTAAGAACTGGAGTAGCAAATGATTGAGCTATTTATAAGCACAGAGACTCCATTTTTCCTACCCATGGTGCCATAAAAGTGAGATACATTGGGATAACTAAATATTAAGGAGATCATTAACACATTATATTACAATTTCAAATAATAAGTTTATCTTTTAAGAGCTACCATATAGGATGGACAATTTTATTCTCCAAGCACGTGTCTTCTTTTTTTCCCACATAATCAGCAAATTTCCATTGTCACTCGTATGAAAAAGTTGGGGTTAAATATCATGTATCAGAATCATCTACGTAAGCTGAATGCTTGTGCACAAGGAGTTCAACTAGGGGCTGTTCCACGTCTGAACAAGGCTGAGTCTTGTCACGGTGTACTGGTATGTTTCCGTTGTTCGTAACTATTGTCACCTCCTCTTTGCGGGTCAAGAGCTCATTTGCAACTACCATGTGCATCTTGTACTTTTTAAGAGCCATATCAGCCTTCTCAAGAAGAATCTTAGAATCTGTCTCAAGCTGTCCAGGTTATGCAATGAAAACGTCAATTGCTTATGATAATGAGCTGAATTTCTTTTTAACAAGACACGAAACTTTTTCACCATCGAGTAACTACCTCATTGTCAAAACAGAAGGATAGGAAGAAATCCTAATTCTTTTTGTTCAGATATATAACAAGATAAAAGGTCCAATTGTTTTCTTCCACGCACCCTTTATGATTATGGTGGAAGAAAACATTCCTTACTATGCATGCTACTAAAATATATACATAAATTCAGGATCCCATAACTGACTTTATGATATATCAGAAACCCATGTTTATAATCGTTGGTTATTGATATCAATCCAAATACATCTCTACACTATTTACATATCATTTAGAGCAGATGCAACAGTATCACTTATCAATGAAAAACCCTTCCAAGGATTTGGTCAAAATTCTCTCAATCTTCATGGAAATAAGATGTCGGTACAAAAACTAACCTTGAATGATATGCAAAAGGCTAAGGGAGCCCATTCTTTCCTTAGGACTGAGAGCATTTTCGGCACTTGAGCAAGTTGCATGTCAAGTGAGCCAGAGGCTGACTGAATCTTGTGCTCTGCCTGAAAATGTATGGAACGATCAATAACTAATTGAGATTCATGAATCACCTCACACATGAATAAACACTCTATAGCCGAACAAAGGAAATACATGATGAGAGAATTTCCTTTCCAACAAGAATCCATGAAATGAGGAATCCCATATTAATTCACGCTAATTTCAATTCATACTCTCTAACAAGAGAAAGAGGACTATAATCAATGTGCTTTCCAGAATAGGATTCTCAACAGGATATTGTTGAACCAGAAGGAAAAGGTCAAGCTGTACCATCCAAACAATAATCAAACATTGGAAGATAATCTAAATAGCATCTAGGTCTTTCTTATTTTGATTTGCATGAGCGACTTACAAAGAATATGATGGCACAATATCAGTATAAATCTATAAATGCTGAATAGATGATTTTTTTTTCTCGTTTCATCTCTGGTAAGGTGGATAATTAAATTAAAGTGAAGATAAGATTAAAAGGAAACGAAGAATTACAATTTTTTAAACTACCGCACACGAAGTTTTCCCTTTTTGTTCTATTTTTGAGCTTCTACACGGTTAAGAATCATTACCCTACCATACATATTTGTATTGCCAAATCGTAAGAAGTCACACGATACTTTACTAGGAGTGGGCATGCTCTTGTACAATGCAATTTCCATAGGATTTTCACAAACACTTAAAGTTATTTTCTGAGAAACCAATTCAGCTTAAAAGGACATATGGACAATTATTTTGTGTATAAAAATAATTACCAAGCTTTTCCATGGGACATAGAAGTCAGAAACTGCAGCAGCAAGATAAAACATGGCATGTGACCCCAAAACTTTCATGGACATTGCAATTATTCGTAACATCTGCAACATTCAACATAAAAGTTCAAACCTTGTATACATATGCAAATATGAAGAGACACATAAAAGACGACACAAAACAGACAACAAATTAAATAATCAGCTTTCTCTGAAAGAAAGCTGGGAGGTGACATCATCAAATAGCATAAGAAAATCATATATAAACAATACAAGATTTCAGAAAACAACCAATCAACTTATATGATGAAGACAAGGCTCCAACATTACTTATCAAGCCAGCAATATAAAAAGTTTTAAAGGCTGTTACTCCCGTTAAAGAACTATCAATTGAATGTTCAGTCTTCAATAACTGCTAGCATTAACAACACCTACTTCATGAAGGACTTGTCATATCCCAAATATTAACGATGCATCAATTTGAATAAGAAAGAAAGTGTTACAGGCAGCATGACTTGTATCAGTTACTCTTGGATTGCACCGAGTTGTCTGCCATTTAAGTATTAAACAAATAAAACTCTCCATTCATCCAACCAGTGTCAAGACAACATTTGTCATGCAATAGAAAAAAAATTTATACGAAGAGAAGGCAAATATGAGTCATGACTTAATGTGACACTTCCATGACTGGAATATCACCAAGAAGGGGTTATTGCACTAGCATTTAGTAAAGTACAGACAAAGCTGAGTGAAGCTGACCTGAAGATACTCAAATATGGTTGTAAACGGAATCTTCAACAAGCGACCTTCTGCAACGGCCTGAAATATGAAATAAGCCTCCATTAGCAAACTGTTTAAGTTTATACAACCACTGCTCATTGCATTACAATAAAAGTAGATGAAAAAGATAAAAAGATGAAATTCTAGACTACAAAACACAAATAAGTTATAGATGGTTCATACAGCATGATGATCACCAATGGCCCTCCGCACTGCTTCAGAGTATGATGGCTGCACTGAAATGTTGCACAAAATTTGGTTAGCACAACAGCAGCATTCAGTTGTTGAAACAATTTACTTAAATATAATTGAGAAAAATTGGGGATGAATTCTCTAGAAACACAAGAAAAAAGATAAAGAAACATGCATTATCCCAAGACAATGTTCTAAGCTAGCACTATGAGATCATACAAACAAGAAACAGGATCAAGCAATATAACGACCTTAGAAACAATATAAGAAATCAGAATGAAAAAATTTCAAGATTATGGGTTGCATTGCATACAGGCAATTGTCACAAGAAATAAAATGTAGCAATGTGCTTGCAGCAAAAAAAAAAAATTTATGTACAGATAATAGACACCAAAAACCTTGTATGCTGGATTCTTTATTGAACTCAAAACATTCAAGGAAAGGATCCTCCGGAAGATATCGGCAATATGGCTGACAAGTTTCTCTGCACAAGCCGCAATACATTGTCAAAAACAACTGGTTTTAAAACTGATGTGGATAAATCCTTCATCTTCCTGCAAAACCCGCTTTTTACTCGTATGAAGAATAGTACATCTTACTTATAAACTATACAGGCTACATCAGAAGTCAACTAAATCATGGAAATATAAGAACTCACCTCCTATGCAAGTATACAACTGCATACCCAGCCTTGATAAAGTACCTAAGAGGTTAATATTCTACACGATATCAAAACAAAACAACAGGACTCGCAAAAGAAAGAAGCTTGTATATAAAGTAAATACTCAGTGGACGCAGCTCCTCTATGGCCTGAACTGAAATTATCGATGTAGCGGACACAACGTTGCTCCAACGGAACAGTGGTACCACCACAAGTCACACATACAACCCTCCGACCACTTTCACATCCTTAAGATACAAATCGATTAGCTCATTAGAGTATACCCCAAACAAGTGAAAAATCTTCCAACATCACTGAACTTGCCTGGAGGAGAAGAATTGAATTTGATGAAGTCATGTAGCTTCTTCTGGACACCGGCACTGTCTTTAAGAGGCGGAGTTGATTCAAAAAATGATTCGATTTCGACGTCTAGTGTAAGTTGTTGAGTTTCGGATTCAGACGCATTTACCGAATCCATTATCCCCAGACTCGGCCACGAACCCTAATTCCCACGATTTCGTTTTATCGGCAAGTCTGAATCTGAAACGGTGACGAGAGCAAGGCCGAAAGGGTAAGGGACTGTTTCCATTTTTTTTAAGTTTTTTTTAAATTGTTTTCAATTTTTATAAATTTATAAAAATCATAAAAGTCAATGTTGTTTTCTTTTTTTCCTTTTATAATCTAATTTATTATCAATCAATATATATTATTTAATTATTAATAAAATAGTAAATAATTTAATTAATTTTATCATTAAATTTCTTTTAAAAATAAAATTATAAAATAATTTCTTTTAAATTTTATATAATCTGTAATTATTATAAGGAACAAAAATGTAATTACTTTAAAATAAACAATTAAAAAATATTTTTATTTAAAATTATAATTTAAAAATATAAAAATAAAACTACAACTAAAAGTAGAAATGAAATTAAATGAGCTCTGAACTAAAAGATGCTATTTTAAAGGGAAAAAAAGAAAAGAAAAGCACACAATTTCAATATGAAAACAATGGATGATTTTCCTATTATTGAAGGCTAGACTTTATAATTCGTAACCTCCATCAATTATAAATGGTTAAATTATATTTAAAGTTTAAAATTTTAAAATTTTAATTTTAATTAAAATGATTTAAAAATAAAAGAATATTCAAAATTTAAATTTAATAAAATAATTTTTATTAATTTATAGGCAAAATACAATTTTTCTTCTAATAGTTTCACAAAATATTTAAGTTACTCTTACCGTACTTTATAGTACCAAGTCACTCATAAATCATAATGTTCTCATATTTCTATTAGTGGCCATTTCATCATAAAAGGCTAGATCAGTTAAAATATTATAAAGATATCAATTTTGACCTAAACTATTTTAACCTACAAGTCATATAATTAAATCCAAACTCGGCCTAATTTATTGACATCCCTAATTATAGGACAATTGGTGCATCATATGTTTTTAAAAAAATCAACAATTTGGAAAGGATTAAACAAACTCAATCTTCGAATCCTTTTTCTTCTATCATTGTTTTCATTAACCCAAATTGATTCCTAATCTTTGAATCCTCTTTTTTCTCTCAATTTGATCAATTTTTTTCACGTTATCAACTAACAGAATTTTCTCCATCTTCAAACCATAAAACGAATTTGAATCCTAAGTATACTATAGATAGTCGAGCCATCTACGTAGGGTGGGTAATCCCATCTTTCAGTTTTTTTCTTATTCTTGCTCATAATGAAGTATTATGTGTGTGTTTTTAGGATTGGCTGCAGTCACAGAGATAAAGATCCCGTATGCTATCTCATGTTTCAAAGTATAAAATCAAGGTTAGCGGTCCCTCTTATTCTATTTTATCCAGTAATTTTTTGGACAAACTCAGACATATACACGTTTAATGACTGTAGAACAAGGAGAAATATCAATGAAATAGAGTTTTATTTATACACAAATATATCCTTTTCCCATAAAATTAGAAATAATGGTTAATTGAGTTAGAAATTCCACACATGAATAATTTTTGCTACAAATTTGAAATTTTGTTTGTGTGATATACAATTACTCACTTTCGTATAACTAATTTTTTAGGACCATTTCATTACACTGGCTACTGATTATCCTACCATGGAAGAGAAGTGTGGTTGTAATTTGTTCATATAGGTTACTCTTGAATATTATATTATTGTTGGCCACTAGTATTGGCATGGTATTTACTATGTTGTAACTAAATACTATTGATATAGTTATTTATTCAATTCCTTTGTTAAGTTGAATGGGATTTCTTTGTGCAATAAAGAGAAAATGTATGTTAAGACAAGTGGTAATATTTAGCTTTAGTTCATCAATTTTCAAACTTTAAAAAGTACAAATTTTCAGCCTTTTTATAGCCAAAATTTTTAGGACCATTATTCTTGGATTTGTTACAAATTGACTTGGCCAGGATTTTCAGCCTATACATATTGACTTGGGACTTTTAGGATCAATTTGTAATTGGCATTAATATATTGAGTGTCATTATATATTAGCATTAATAAATAAGAGTTCACATGAATGGTTATATTATGAACAATGTTGTTTTCTTTCAACATGCTTGATGAATACTTTTAGATCAATATGTTCTTTTATACATTTACTAATTTTAATATTATGGATTGATTTATTTTCATTTATCTGAATAGAATAGTAGTAAATGGAAAGGCTAGTATAGGGTTATTTGGTGGTGAACATTTTACTCAAGAAGGTACACTAAAGTATGTAAGGCATCGAAAACTTTTGATAACCTGAACTCAGATTATGTGTTTATGTTAGGATATATAAATATTGTTAGTACATAACATGTGATTCCTAAGAAGGGGTTAGATGATGGCTTGATGAAGATAGAGTCCAATCAAAGTGCATTAGATTTGGTTAAATTGTTATTGTTGTTATTTATTTGAATCATGTTGATGAACCAACACCATTCATACCAATTTTAATGAAATATGATAACTAGCATAAAAATGACGTTGTTGTTGATTAGAGAGGCAATATTGGTGTTGGTATTATGTAAACCAGAGATTAAATCTAATTACTTTCCTAAATTCTAGGTATATGTAAAACTAGGGGTTTAGTTCAATACAAATTAAAAAACAACGTGAAATTGAATATGTAAAAGCAACTCAATCTAAATAACAACAAAGTGATAAATTTGATTAATGGGTTGAAATTCAATTCTTTGGTTTAATCTTGGCCTAAGCACAATTTCACATATGTTATTGAATCATAGTCTTCACACCTATCTTTAGACAATTGATTGTGAATTAACAACAAGCTCTGTTAATCTCAGTTTTTTCTTAGGTCATAGTTAATTGAGAAGAACTCGTTAATTAACCCTAACTATCAAGAAACTTAGAAAAAATTCTCTAAGTTTATTCGGACAGCTGCATTACAAGTAAGAAAATGGACCAATCTAAGCAATAATCAGACAAGCTCGAATTATGTTACGTTATCCCTAATGATTTAATAATGTTAGTTTCCACATACGACTTCGAACATGAATATTACCTATTGTATTTAAATTCCAGCAATGGTTTTTCATGAAAAACAATTCAATAGAGCATTAAATGCATTCTTACATACCCAATCATTAATATCAAGATAACGCCATCAGTCCAAAAAAAGGGAAAGAAAATAACACACAATGACGTATGCTTAAATGTGCTCCTTAACGCCAATTACACCTACGAATTGGCATCGAGTGGGTTAGCCCTCCATCTTTTTCATCAAGCTCTAAGAATCAGCCAAGAATGTCTTCATCATTATTACAAATCGACCAGAATTAAAGAGGAATCAGGTTTGATCATTTTTCTGCACAATTTACATTTGCAATCTCTTGTAATGAAGAAGAAGAATTAGTTGTTATCCACTCCCTTTCTTGAAGATCAAAGCTGAATAAGTGAAGAAGGATCAGCTCTTTCCTCTCTCATAGCTCCAGCCCTCACAAAGATAATTTTTATATTATTAAAATGAAGAAGGATCAAATCTGCCCACTCACATTTTCATTCAACCTCTACTCACATTTTTGTTTCAGCCCTCAATAACATTTTGCTTTAGCCTCCACTCACGCACGTTTTGATTTAGCCTCTACTAATGTTTTTGTTTCAACCCTCAAATGTGTTTTGCTCCAGCTGTCACCTATTCTCTAACCCTCCACACTTGGAAAACTGAAGAGGACTTAGTAAAGAGAGCTGTCGTCTTTTTTCTTGTCCGACCACCACTCTCTTTTGTTACAGCCCTTTCCTATCTTTGTTACACCCCTCTTTTAAAGGACTTAAATCATTTGCTTCTTACTTAACCTAACCTAAAACTACGTCGTTTCATTCTCCCTTACACTTGTAATTGATCCCCTCTTCTTTTTCTTGCAATTTGTCTCTTCCTTCCCTCAAATAAACGACCACAACTCACTTACTTCTCTTCCTTTTTATTTTAATTTCCTTTCTTTTTGTTTTACTCAAGTTCAAAGGACCAAACTAGTCCTTCTTAAAAGCCTTAGACTTAAAAACATTAGTGATCTTCCTAAAATGCCCTTACACCATCTTATTCATTTAATTTCTAATAACTTACTCCACTCAATTTAAACATAATTCATCATTAAATTTTGATCTTCTTAAGAGCTAAAATCCCATAATAATTTAGACAATACCTCAAAATAATTTAAACATGCTTAAGTAAATAAAAACAAAATTCAGGGGCCTATATTTCTCCCCCTCTTAAAAGAATTTCGTCCTCGAAATTCATACTTAAGCAAACGCTAAGCAACACAATTTCTTTACTCATGTCTTCCAAAAATCCTAGTCATTTGTATATTCAAATTTCTCACCACACATATTCATAATATTTTTCACCTCTTATCTTAAATACCATCCATATCATATCCAAACACCAATATTTCTATCTTTTGAAGGATAAAAAATGGGACAAAAGATGTAAGATGAACATTTAACTAGAAGAAGTTTATGAACAGTAACATAGACGAAGTTTTAGGCATGACTTTCGATTCCAATGTCAAAAATTCTCATACTATATACCATTGGATAGATAACAGAAATATATACAACTCTCAAGAAGGAAACATTGTCAAAATCTATTTATATCAATCCCAAATTTTCTCTTAAAGTCCAAAGATGAATTTTACATTCATCCACCAATGTACTACACTCAGTTCTCACTTCATGACAAATTTTGAGACTCTTAAAGAAAAAATTTAAATTTGATGTCTCATAAGAAATGTAGCCATATGTTTCTAGTTTAATCTAAATTAAGAATCATCTCGTTTGGATAACTAGAGAAAAAGTTATGGCTAAAAGACTGAAGCAAACTCAGTGAACATTTTCCAGATCACTACCAATTTTGTTTCCAACTCTTTCTTTATCACAACTCATACCTAGATCACTCTTTATACTCCCTCTACATCTCATTTTTTATAAAAATCACATTTAACATCAATTATACCCGAAAGTTGTCAATGAATGCATGTACCACTTTTTTATGTGCAAATATTCAATATTTATGTGCATATATGCTAACATTATGCATTAGCAAGAAAAATGCATTTCCTTAATCTCTCTTTAAGCTCACATGTACTAAAATTTCGGGTCCTAACCCTTAATATGAGTATGGGATATTACAGATGACTACAGAGGTTGCTTGTTTGTAATATTCCAGAAGTATTGAGCCAATGGTTGTTGAAGTTTTAGCTACTAAAATGTCCACAATAGTAGATTTTCATGTTAGAATTTTTTTTAGAACATACTGTAACGTTTGAGTTTAAATTGTAATATGGTAAAAATATTAAACTCTAATTTGGTCCTTCTACTTGATTAATAGTAAGAGAAAGGAGGTCCAGTTGAACTACATCATAAACAATGTGTTTTTTTTAATTAAACCACTCGATATCCGGCGCCACATGGGTAACCAACTAATCCAGATTCGAACCGGGTAGGACCCTTTTAGGTTGCAAAGTTCTCCCTCATGAGTTTTTAAAGTGTGTCGAGACCTTGGTTAAGGGCAAAGGAGCCTGTGCTGCTCCACTATAGACCTCATCAGTATAAACAATGTGTTTTGATGAACAAGTAATGTGCTTGCTCAATTTCAAAAATGAAATTTGAAAGGTTGGTTTTTATATTTTCATAATCCCTTAAAGAAAGCTAGTACAATGTTTTGGGTTTGAATGCACAATGGATCCAAAGAAAATCATATTTGTTCATCTTCAAATATCAGTAAAAGTGTTATTATTTTCACTTTTTACGTATCACATTCTAATTTTGTGGGGATCAATATTTATAAAATGAAGAACTTTCATCAAACTCCATGAAATCCCTTTCCCTTATAAGCTACCTTTCTAGACAAGTTGTTACATATTATATCTTCTAACATAAATGATTTGCAGGCGTAACAAAGATTGTTGACAAGTAAGAATTTTATAATTCAAGCAAAATTAAATTGTGATGAAAAGTTATGCAAATAAGTTCATTAAAGACTTGTCTTTTATTTAGCACATCTAATATAGTCAAGAAATAATCATCCCGAGTTTCTAATACATTACTGAAACTTTAAAATTTTCGATTCAAACAGGAACTCCAACGTTTAGACTAGGAAAGGAGGCTTTTGATTGCATCTGACAAAGCGGAGCTAGTAGCACTAAAACCACCGTCGACGACCAAGTTCACGCCACTCACATACTTGGCCTCATCACTCACCAAGTACAAGGCTGCACATGCTACGTCTTCTGTTTCCAGCACAACCCCTTTCAAGTTTGCCATTGCACAAGTCAAAGCTTCCGCCTCTTTCTTCGGCAACCCGATGGCCTTCTCCATCATCGGAGTCGCACATACGAAGGGTGAAACACAGTTAACCCTTATGCCATGAGCACCCAACTCCACACACAAGTTCTTCATCAACCCCACCACTCCATGTTTTGAAGTCACGTAGCCGTATGGTGCATTAGCCGTTATCATCACCGAAATAAGACTGGCATTGATCAGGATACAGCCTTTCTTTGCCGGAATCATTACCCTAGCGGCGTGTTTGGCAGTCAAGAGTGGTCCAAACAAATTGACATCAATGATCCTCTTGAACTCTTCCGTATCACAAACTGAGATTCTCGGGTCCAACTTGCCTGAAATTCCAGCATTGCTGAACAAGATATCAAGCTTTCCATACTTGGACACCGCCATGTCAACAGCTCTTTCCACATCAGCTTCACAGCTCACGTCGCAGTGGACATAACAAACGGTGTCCTCGGAGCCCAGTTGCTTGCAAAGGGAGAGGCCGAGGTTATCTTGGATATCTGCGATCACCACCTTTGCTCCATGTTGAACAAATACTTTCACCGTGGACTCACCGATGCCACTGGCCCCTCCGGTTATCAGCGCCACCTTTCCTTCAAGCCTACAAAAAATTTGCAATAACTAGTGACAACTCTTTTATGTTTTGAAAATCCCGCCTGGGATCGATGGAGGTCATGAGCTTACCTTCTGTTGGAAGTTGTTGAAGGATTGCTGAGTTGTTGAGAAATGAGGGGTGAAGAACTAAGAGAGGTAGCCATGACACTTTGTTACGTTCTTGGTCTGTTAACACTTGTTTAGCTTAGTACTTTTATAGATAAAGCTTAAAGCTCGGCAAATTTCTTGTTGTTTTAGAGAGTATTTATAGGCGTGCTTCCCTAAGAAACAAGAGAAGCGAATTACATTTAACTGCTAGAAAGAGCAAATAAGTAATTTTATAAAGTGATTAGGAGCAGTAAACGGAAATAAACAAGTGAAAACGAGTAGCATATACAGTGTTGGACTTGGAAAGATGAACATTAGTTAGGACGTTGACTTGGGGCGGATTGAGAAGAAGATGATCAAACATATGATTCCTAGGGAAACAAAATTTTCGTGCACATTTTATTCGTGTTATGTGAGTGGTCAGTCTGGACTCTAGACCACCAAGATCAATTGATTAATGCTTATTTTAGTATTATATTAATACACTGGGTACTCAAACACAATATTAATTAAGTAACGTACGTATTAAATTTGCTCAAAGGTGGTTCACAGTAAATTAGTATGTCCCGTTGTCCCCGTCGAAGTCCATGTATATCAATTATACAGAGTACATATATTTTATAATTTCATTACTTTGTGGAGAGGTTAGTTCTATAAAATCACTAACGTTCTTCAAAGAAAATATTTTAAGCATTATCTACCACTAGAAAGATGAAAATTTATGTCTTGAAAGCAACTGAAGAATAGGTGGTGGACAAACACGGGCACTGCGATTCAACCATTTACGTGCAATATATATATATATGTATAATTAGATGCCTACAATCCAATGAGGTTTATTTTCGAAGAACTAGTCAAGCTTACGCTGTAATTATAAGAATTGCCAAAATGTATAGCTTTCAAAATATAATGGTACCTATATATTAGATACACAAGTTTGTAGACACCATTATTCACATTGATTTTAGAGTCCTTTCAATCTTAATAGAACAAAAATTGGATTTCTTATTTGATCAAAACTCATACTTGACAATTAAATAATTAATTCCGAATCGAATAATTTAACACCATCAATTATTGTTCATCAAGACATTTTCGGAATATTCTCTATTAGTACCAAATATTAATGACGGTCTCAACTTATGAAAATTGAATTGATGCTTCCTATAAAGTTAGACACCCCATTGAAAATGTCCCGCAGTTGAAGACTCCTGTTTTTGGCAAGTTGGATTACTGAGAGTAAAATCTTAAGTTTGATTTCACTTCTATTTTCTATTTTTTATTTTTTATTTTAGTTTTATCTTTATATAAAAACAATTTTTTATTTAATTGTTAATATAAATATCATTGCTGTCATATTATTATTATTATTATTAATTAAATATTAGATAAAATGTAAAGATAAATTAATTTTATGAATTAATTAAGTAAATAATTTATTTTAAAATATTTTATATAATATTTATTATAAATCAAAGACCTACTATGTTTTATTCAAATAAATAACTTAATAAGTAAAATTATTAATAATTTAATATATTCAATTATTAAATTTTATTTAATTTGAAATTTATATATTTTAAAACATTTCAACTTAAAATATTTTTATTAAATAATTAAATTATTCTTAAAAATATAAAATTTAAATTCATTATAAAATTAAATAAAATAATATTGACCATAACTCTTATTAGTAATATATTAAATAAGTAAATAATATATATTTAGTTGATAGAACCATATTATGACAAAAATTAAAAAATAGAAATTAATGTTTATAGTTTTCATAATTTTGAAATCAATAAGAAATCAAAACGAAAATCCAAGTAAACAAAATTTTTATACTAAACTTAAAATAAAATCAAAAATCAAAACTAGAATAGAAACAAAATACCTAACTTTTATCTTCATAAGTCTTGTTATTAAGGCCGCGTTTTATTCATCTTTCTATAACTAAGGAAACATGGAAAAATCCAAGTAAACAAAATTTTTTATGCTAAACATAAAAATAAAAACAGAAAATCTAAATCTAAAATAGAAACAAAAATGCCTAACTTTTTACGTTCATAAGTCTTATTATTAAGGCTGCGTTTTATTCATCTTTCTATAACTAAGGAAACATGGAAAGTCGTATTAATAACCTTATATGATGGATTGGATGAGACCTATCTCTTTAAATTAAATTCAATTTTTTAAGGATAACCATTTTAGGAAGAATTGGACAGCACCTCCCCTATAATTACTCTAGCCAAAACTTCAAGTTTCTCATCTAAATTCCATTACCTGCATAAAGAAAACTCAATATTCAAGCTTCCACAACACAATCTAATCCAATTATCCCAAACTCCAATGACAGTAACACACTCTTAGGCATCTACCCATTTCAAAACCTAAAGAAATACAATCTTATGCTTGCTTTATCAATTTCCAACCATACATCCATACATTCTTAGAAAACATATACAAGGTACATTTAAAATTCGAAATCCTTATATTTACATGGAAATAAGTTAATACAAATCTTCAGAGGGCATTCTAGCCCGATTACATCCAAAATGTTAAAAGTGAAAGTACAAAGAACAACAATTAGCCAATATGCTAGCTAATGCTTTGTTTTCTCAAAACATGACTTCAAAAGCAAAATGCATCGGAGTATCGCCCTAATCCCGATGCAGTGACTCAGTTTTTCGCTCAATACCTGTTGAGGGAAAATGGGGGGTGAGCTCGACGGCTCCGTGGGTAATAACTTAATAAACGAGAATATAAGCAAAAACCATTATTCATTCTTTCATTTTCATGACAATATCACATTAAGAAAAACATTGACAATTTTCAAATCTATTCGCAGAATTTAGCACATCAAACAATTTACAAATGTAACACATCACAAAACAATCTAACATTTCACAAAATCACAAACAAAGTGGTTCGGGTGGATCCGAAACGGAACGTACTACACATTCTCGCGAAGCAGTCATGTGTAGCCGTGACTTATGGGAGTCCGTAAGGAACTCCAATGCCACTAGCGGGCAGGCGGGAGAAGCCTATGGGTAGACAAGTGTACCTGACTCTTATGGGACTACCACAAACCCAAAAAAAAGACATGCATATCACATAATTCACACAATTCATACACATTAGCCACAAATGGCTCTTACAAACATTCACTCTCACTTGATTTTCACATAATCGTCGAAATCACATATCCGAATCTTTTTCACTTAACAAATCATTTTTCAAACACTTCCAACATAAACTTACATTTAAAAGACACCTCATACAAGTTAAAATCATCATAAAGAGGAATTGATACAAAATTCTTAAGTTATTGGAAAACATAATTAGCATTTATTATAAACACTTTAATAAGCCTATTAACTCAATTATTAAGAAATCACCCACCTTAAATTCCTTTAGCTTGTAGGTTGGTCAATTTGCCTTGGCTCTTCCTCTAATTGCCTCAATTCACCTTCATCGACACAATAATCCCAATTTAACATAGGATATCAAAATTGGACATTTCTAAGGAAAGGAAAACATGAAGTTATTCCTATCTAACCTTACCCATACCTATCCTAAGCTATTAGCATCAAAACCTAATCAAGAATCTCCAAGAAAATTCAAAATTTCCTTACCTTAATGAAACCCACGAATTCCTTCTTTTGCCTCCAATGAAGGATTAAACTCTTCCTTTCCACTTTCTTCTTAAAGAAAAACACTTAAACCCTCCTTTCTAAAACATAGAAACCTAAACTCTTACTTCTCTTCTTCTTCTTCTTCTTCTTCTTCTTCTTCTTCCACCCTTGGCCGAAAGTCACCTTCTTGCTTTCTCCTTTGTGAATTTCGTAAGTCTCTTAAAAGGCTTAAGGAAGACTTGCTTCTTAAATTAACCTAAGCCCTCAAAACTACAACGTTTTATTTACTCTTCTTTTTCCTTAACAATTTCGTGATTTATTCCTCATTCATATGACCACTTCACTCTTTACTTCATTTCTTCTTGTTTTAATTAAACTAAAAGACCAATTAAGCCCTCCTCCTTAGCCTTTAACCTTATAAACTTAAGTAAACTTCCTAAAACACCCTTACACCATCTTATGCCTTTAACTTCTAACAATTTATCAAAACTCTAATTTAACTAAAACCCTTCCATTAATTTCTATTTATTAAGCACTAACATCCCACTAAAAATCCCAAATTAATTTCAAAAGGGAAATTAGGCAAACTAAACCTCAAAAATAATTTAAAAAGGCTTAATGTGATTTGGGGCCCAACATTTCTCCCCTCTTAAAAGAATTTCGTCCTCTAAATTCTTACATGAATTACTGAAGAGATGGGGATACTTCTCCTTCATAGCTTCCAATGGCTCCCATGTGGCCTCTTCCACCGAATGGTTCCTCCACAAGACCTTTACCAACTGCACTGTCTTGTTCCTAAGAACCTTTTCTTTTGTATCCAAAATCTGCACTGGAAGTTCCTCATAACTTAAGTCATCACTCAGTTGGACTTCATCAGCTTGAATGACATGAGAGGGATCAGATCGGTATCTCCTCAACATAGAAACATGAAAGACATCATGAATCTGTGATAGCTCAGGAGACAATGCTAACTTGTATGCCAACGAACCAATCCTCTCCAAAATCTCATAAGGCCCCACATACCTCGGACTCAGTTTACCCTTCTTTCCAAATCTCAAAATCCTTTTCCAAGGAGAAGTCTTGAGAAAAACTTTTTCAGCAACCTCAAACTCATCTCTATCTTGTGGGCATCTTCATAACTCTTCATCATGTCCTGAGCTGCCTTCAGCCTGTGTTTTATCAAGTTGACCTTATCAACGGTCATCTGTATCAACTCTGGGCTCAAAAGTTTCCTGTCTCCCTCTTCATCCTAACACACTGGAGTCCTACATCTCCTCCCATACAGAGCCTCATACGGCGCCATCTGAATGCTCGAATGATACGAATTATTGTAGGCAAATTCGATCAGAGGCAAGTGCTTATCTCATGCTCCTCTAAAATCCATCACACAAGCCCTGAGCATTCCCTCAAGAGTCCGAATGGTCCTCTCAGATTGACCATCTGTCTGAGGATGGAAAGCAGTACTGAAACTCAACTTAGCACCTAAAGCCTCCTATAAACTGCCCCAAAATCTCGAAGTAAAGTGAGGATCCCTATCATAAACAATCGAATCCGAGATCCCATGCAATATCACAACTTCATCAATATACTTCTTGGCTAGCACATGCAAAGGATCTGTCTGTCTGATTGCCAAAAAATGGATTGATTTCATCAATCTATCCACAATCACCCATATGGCATCATGCCTCCTACTGGTCCTGGGCAATCCCATCAAAAAATCCATAGTCACCATCTGTCACTTCCACTCCGAAATAGATAAGGGCCTTAACTGGCTTGAAGGTGCCTGATGCTCAGCCTTGACTTGTTGACACACCATAAACTTACTCACATACTTGGCCACATCCTTCTTCATGCCTCTCCACCAGAAATGCTCCTTAAGATCCATGTACATCCTGGTGCTACCTGGGTGCATAGCATAAGGCGCATTGTGTGCCTCATCCAGAATCTCATCCTTGACCTCCTTGACATCAGGAATACATAACCTATTCCCGACTGTCAGAAGTCCATCATCACTCACCATCATATCAGACTTCTTACCCTTCTGAATCTCTTCCCGCAGCTTACCCAGTTTTGCATCCTGATCCTGCAACTCTCTCACTTTTTCCCTGAGGATCGGTCTCATCCTAAAAGTGGCAATCATGCAATCAGACTCCTCCTGCTTAAGATTGATTTTGAGCTTATCCATTTCTTCCAATAGCGGCAGATAGACTGTCTGCACATATGTTATGGAAGACTTCCTGCTCAAGGCATCTGCAACCACATTGGCCTTACCTGGATGATACTCAATCAACAGATCATAGTCTTTGAACAGCTCAATCCACCTCCTTTGTCTCAAATTCAGCTCCTTCTGACTCAACAAGTATTTAAGACTCTTATGATCTGTAAAGATCCTGGTTTGCACTCCATACAGATAATGCCTCCAGATCTTCAAGGCAAAGATCACAGCTGCTAACTCCAAATCATAGGTTGGATAGTGTAGGAAAATCCCGATGTGTGCATCACATGCATACGGTGCGGAAAACAAAAATTTTTATTCCGGGACCTTCCCGAAAGCCAGGATCCATGTGTCTATATAACGATGTCAAACCATAACGACCAAAAGAGATCGTCTCTAACGGTTATCCACATAGAGGTCGGAGAACCTAACCGGGGCAAACCCTTTGATCCAGGAATAGCTAGAATAAAGTGAAGACTGCTAGATCTTACCTTATTCTTGGAGAACTAAGGAGAAGACGATGGAGGAGAAGCTTGGAGAGAAGATGAAGCTTGAAGATGATGAAGAGGAGAGGAAAGCTTTTGATTTTCAAAACCTCTTTTTAAAACCAACGACCATCCACCTTTCCTTTAGCATTTTTTGTCTTTTAGTCATCTTGTCTTTTTCATTTAAAGCCATTAAATGTTACTTTTGACTAGGCTAAAAGAAGCTTCTCATCCTTCCTTCTCATCCTTCCACGTTGACCACACACACACACACACACACACACACACACACACACACATATATATATATAATATTAATAAGAGATATATATATATTAATGCTGAAGTGGTCCAGTCACACTGGGGTCGGTCCTACTGGATCCTAGTATGGAAAAAACACCGAAGACCTGTCTCAGCAATATCGATGTCACGATCTCATCGGGACATATCCCAATCTCATCCGGATCCATTTATTCCTATTGCTCTCCATATATTGGATCTCTGTTCAAAACTATTTTACGAATTCTCCGAATCACTCTTATGCGTGTGACCCATTAGGTTCCCGATTATGTTGGCCACTTATATTAGCACTTGATCCAAGCAAGTCATGAGCGGTATCTAGCAACACATCATGACCCCCAATTGACTGGAAAGTAATTGGTTTGACGAATGAACCTATGTTCATCACGAACCCTATCATGAACCTTTCCATAGACAATTACTGTGCAATTCGTCCTTTCACCATGCTATACCCCACTTGGTTAAGAGTATGGGCAAAGTGTCAACTCTTACTAGACTGACTACGTCAAATCTAGTCCAAGTGATATCAGTTCTCATCCTGGGACTCATTACTTTATATGTCAATGAAGACATTCTTCATGACATATATACTCCGGCCAGAGATTTCCATGTAATGACCCTGACAAGAGGCCATGGGTATCATCTTCTGCTATCACAAAAGTGGTGAATCCTCTATTGGTTACTCAATTACCTTCGAATACCTCAAGCTGTACCCAAGCACCACCCTACGAGTGACCTTTGTAAGGCAACAAGGAATGGAGTTAAAGCACAGAATCAGTATCCAAGATATCCTTGAGTACCTCAAGTCTAAGGATACTTGCACCATTGCTATGATGAGATTATCACTGACATTAGATTAGGACATCCATGTGATGATCTCATAGTAGGTCATCCAATGTACTTACTACCTCTAGTAAGCATTCACATCTCAACCCTAAATATCTCATATTTACAGTTTCTGAGATCCACTGCTTGATCAAATCAAGGAGATTGATATGTGCTAGTCTTTTCGGATTAACGATGTCCAGCCCAGAATCCTATGACTAGGATAATTTAGATATCTTGACATAATTGCACATGATAGAATCTCAGAGTATGATCACATCATAATTTCCTTCATGCTATGTCACATATCATGGATTTCATTAATTTGCTTATAGATCAATATCAATTCATAAATAATGAACACCAAATTAATGAAATATGCCTTTCTTTATTTATTCATAAAGTATGTACACAACTTTGTACAAAACGCGCTAAAGGCGATTGCCTTTAGGGCACTACTCTAACAGATAATTCACCTTATAAGGCTTAAGCTTCCGTGAGGCATATGCTATCACCCTATCTCCCTGCATAAGCACACATCCCAAACCCTTTCTGGAAGCATCACTATACATAGTATAACCTCCCTCTCCTGTGGGTAAAGTCAGAACAAGAGCACTAGTCAATCTGTGCTTGAGCTCTTCAAAGCTCTGCTGGCACTCATCACTCCAGATAAACTTTTGGTTCTTTCTCAACAATTTAGTCAAAGGAGCGACAACCATTGAGAAACCCTCCACGAATCTCCTGTAATAGCCTGCTAAACCCAGAAAGCTCCTCACTTCAGTCACTGATGTCGGAGCATGCCAGTTCACCACTGTCTCAATCTTCTTTGGGTCCACATGCACCCCACTTTTAGAAATCATGTGACCCAAGAAGACCACTTCATGCAGCCAAAATTCACATTTGGTGAATTTGGCATACAGTTCTCTCTCCCTCAGCCTCTGTAATACAATCCTCAAGTGCGCTCTCCCTCACTCCTGGAATACACCAGAATGTCATCAATAAATACTATAACAAATTGATCCAAAAATTCCTTAAAGACCCTGTTCATCAGATCCATAAAAGCAGCAGGAGCATTGGTCAGTCCAAACGGCATAACCAAAAATTCATAATGCCCATACCGTGTCCTGAAAGCTGTCTTGCTCACCTCAGACTCCTTAATCCTGAGTTGATGGTAGCCAGACCTGAGATCAATCTTAGAGAAGATCGTTGCCCCTTGCAGCTAATCAAACAAATCATCAATCCGAGGCAGAGGATACTTGTTCTTCACTGTCACCTTATTGATCCTCCTATAATCAATGCACATTCGCCAAGTTCCATCTTTCTTTTTCACAAATAAGACCCGCGCTCCCCAAGGTGAAGTGCTCAGCCTAATGAATCCCTTCTCTAATAAATCCTCTAACTGCTCCTTAAGCTCCTTCAGCTCAGCTGGAGCTATCCTGTATGGTGGAATAGAGATAGGAGCTGTCCCGGGAGCCAAATCAATAGCAAACTCAATCTCCCTCTTTGGTGGCAAACCGGACAACTCCTCAGGAAACACATCAGAAAATTCCCTCACAATGGGAATATCCTCTACCCTGCTCTCCTGCACACCAGTATCCACTACACACGCCAAGAAAGCCTCGTAGCCTCTTCCCATCAGTTTAACAGCTAACAAAGCTGATACAAGCCGTGGCGTTGTCAACTTTTTGTCTCCTCTAAAAATTACTTTCCGACCCTCACCCAGATCAAATTCCACTTCCTTTAAACCACAGTCAAGCTTTGCCCGATATTTCTCTATCACATCCATTCCGACGATCACATCTAACTCCATCAGATCTAGAGGTAGCAGATCTACTACCAATCTAGATCCCTCGATAATAAGGTCACAGTCTCTATATACTCTGCTCACAATCACATTTCTCCCTAACGGAGTACTAACAAGCAGAAAATTATCCAAAAGGTCTGACTGCATACCAGGTAAGATCATGCTTGCAGAAACAAAGGAATGGGTGCTACCAGAATCAAACAGTACATACACAGCAGAATGAAAGAGCTGAGCCATACCAGTAACAACCTCCGGTGCAGCTGCAGCTTCCTTCTGTGTCATGGCAAACACCCTCGCCTGTGCTTGCCCTCTCGGTCTCCCTGGAGGATTGGGCTTCCTCATCGACCTGTAATCGCCACCCCAAAGAATGGTCTAGTCCCTACTGTCTCTTCTCTCCTCTAAGCCTGTGGCTGAGATCCCTCCCCCTGGTCATCTGAGGACAGTCTCTGATCCTGTGGCCCTTCTCTCCACACTTGAAACAGGCACCTGAAAGTTTATAGCACTCACCCCGATGCAGGTTCCCACAGTGCTCACATAAAGGGTTCTGGTTCCTGCTTCTCTCAGTCCTGCTGTTTCCTCCCACTGAGTAAGCCTGTACTGACCCAGTACTGAACTGCCTGCTCTGTTGAGGGGCACTACTGCCACCTTGACTCTGAGTCTGGGCTCTCTTTCCACCCCTATCAGCGGACTGCACACTGCCCCCTCTCCTGGATGACTCCTCTCTGTTCTTTGTCTTCCTGCTCACCTCTTGCCTGATGTTCTCCAGCTTCTCAACCTGGAGTGCAACATCCACCAGCTACTGATAATCACAGAAATTATGGATGATCACCTTTTCCTTGATGCCCAGGTGGAGGCCTCCCTCAAACTTTCTGCACTTGTCTTCCTCACTGGCCACAATATAAGCTGCATATCGGGATAACTGGGTAAATCTCAGCTCATACTCACTGAAAGACATCTCCCTTTGAGTCAAATTGAGAAACTCCCTGGCCTTCTCCTGCATATAGACCTGGGAGAGGTATTTCTTCCTAAACAACTCTCCAAAATCCCTTCATGAAAGCACTGATGGCACAGCCTGACTCTGTGGCACTGACTCCCACCAGTGAAGAGCATCCCCCTGCAATAGACTCACTGCATACTCCAGCTTCTCCTCATCTGAGCACTTCATCTGAACAGGTACCCTCTCTGTCCTCTTCAGCCAAGATTCAGCTTCCTCCGGATTGGTGGTACCATGAAAGTCCACCGTCCCAAACTTCCGCAGTTTATCAAACTGTCCGCCCCTGACATTTGGAGCTGGCACTGAAGCCCGAGACCCTTGACCCATGGCAAAAGTGAAAGCCTGGGCAAAGGCCTGGAAAAACTGCGGGTCCATCGCAGGCATAGTAGGAGGAGGAGGAGGTGGAGGCTCCTCAGGTTGCACACTAGGTGCCTCTGAGCTGGAAGCAAAGTGTGTCCCCGCATCTGACGGGACATGAGACTCATCTGTGCTCCCCTGGTGAGAGCGAGAAGGAAGTCGGGCTCCTCGAGTTCTACTCCGAGGTGACATATTACTCCTTCAAAATAAAACCAGTGAAAAACTTTAGTTCATGCAAAAATAATTTGTCAAAATGTATCGTACGATTTAAATAATGTAAAATCCGATCAAAATCATGCAAAATCAACATTTAGTCAAAATCACCATGTAGGCATGTAAAATCAGTTAAAACAATCCAAAAGAACACAAATCATGCAATTTTAATAGAGGTCATAAAAACCCTAAAGTTCTCCTTCTACCCGAACCTCAACCGGAAGCTCTAATATCATAAGTGTTGGAACCCCTCCCTGGTGAGACACTTATCCGACGTCCTACGTGACATCTGGATGCGCATCTCACGAGGGAGGAATTTCTCACCACAAAAATTAATTCAATCGAACTTATTTTAATGTCATCCGAGCAACTCTTGATAAATTCACCCTAATTATCCTCCCAATAAAATTGATCTGCTTAGGGCCCACAATTAAATCCGATTCCTAAGCTAAAATGGAATTCCATGTCTCTAGGTTAAATAGAATCAAAATCGCCACAATCGAATCTCTATAGATCACAAACTCGCCCAACAACGGAATTATATACAAAACCGACACATAATTTACTCTCTATAATATTATCCGTAAATTCCACTAAAACCCGAATCTCTAGCTTTACCAAAATGGGGTAGAAAAAAATTTTCTTATAAAACCAAAGCTTCAAAGATCGAGTGAATCGGAGGCCAAATGAAAAAGTTACAAGCAAAAGAGTGAGAGGAGGACATTCAGAGATTAGGTGTGGGCACGTCTAAGAAATTTAGAAACTAGGCATGGCCACGCCTAAGGATGAAATCTAGATCTGTAGGAAAATTTCAGAATTTACAAAAATCATAACTTTTGTTCCCAAACTCCAAAATTGACAAATTGGGTATCAAAAGAAAGCTCAAAGGAAGCTCTACAATTTCCTAGCAGGATTTAAAAACTAATTTGGTCATTTAGGGGGTCAAAAATTGCTTCAAAGTTTCAGCCCAAACTCAAATTCTCCTACACAATACCGAAAGTTTGAAAATTCATATCTTTTAGCACACAAGTCTAAAAATGTCACATTTTACCTCATTGGAAAGATAAAAAGATGATATACAAGTTTCATGAAGCTAGCTAAAATCAATTCAGTCATTTAAAATGGAAAAAAACACTCATAAAGCTACTGCCTATATATTTACCAATGGAAAAGTAACCCTTACCAAATGAACAGTAACTGTGATCTTCCCAGCCTCATAAATTTTTATTCCTAACTCCAATAATTGAAAATTATACCTCATTGGAAAGGGGAAAAGATAATCTACATTTTCTATGAAGAAAGAAAAAATCAAATCAATCTCTAAGAGGGTGAAAAACCCTTCCAAAGGTACTGCACAATTATGACCCTTATCAACAGTAACTGAAATCTTTCAGCCCTCATAACTTTTTCATTTTATGTCCAAATGTGACCAATTATACATCATTGGAAATCTCTAAACAAGTAATACATTCTTCAGGAAGACATCCCAATTCAATTCAAGCTCTAAAACTTTCGAAACTCAAATCAAGTTTCTATCCAAATTTACCAAATGAATAGTAACTAAACTAGGTCTAACCCCTACAAGTTTTTACTCCCAACTCCAAATAAGGCACATTATACACCATTAGAAAGCTATAAACATATGCTACAATCTTCAAGAGACCTCCCAACCTAATTTAAGCTCTAAGAGGGTCTAAAACCCAAGCAAAGTTCTGTCCATTTTAGGAAAAATTGGACAGCACCTCCCCTATAATTGCTCTAGCCAAAACTTCAAATTTCTCATCTAAACTCCATTACCTGCATAAAGAAAACTCAATATCCAAGCTTCCACAACACAATCTAATCCAATTATCCCAAACTCCAATGGCAGTAACACACTCTTAGGCATCTACCCATTTCAAAACCTAAAGAAATACAATCTCATGCTTGCTTTTATCAATTTCCAACCATACATCCATACATTCTTCGAAAACATATACAAGGTACATTTAAAATTTGAAATCCTTATATTTACATGGAAATAAGTTAATACAAATCTTCAGAGGGCATTCTAGCCCGATTACATCCAAAATGTTAAAAGTGAAAGTACAAAGAACAATTAGCCAATATGCTAGCTAATGTTTTGTTTTCTCAAAACATGACTTCAAAAGAAAAATGTATCGAAGTATCGCCTTAATCCCGATGCGGTGACTCGGTGTCTCGCTCAATACCTGTTGAGGGGAAATGGGGGGTGAGCTCGACGGCTCCGTGGGTAATAACTTAATAAACGAGAATATAAACAAAAACCATTATTCATTCTTTCATTTTCAAGACAATATCACATTAAGAAAAACATTGACATTATCCATAAAGTGCCACACTTAAATAGAGCAAGCTATAAAAATCTAACATTAGCGCATCTGCGTAGACAACCATTCTAAACGTAGTTCAATTGGACATGCAAAAAACGTACCAATAAAGTTAGGATGTTGTACAAGCCAAGTCACTGCATCCAAGAGAGCACGCCCTTCCAATCCCATTTCTTTCATTGCGTCAAATATTTCTTCCTCTCTTCTAACACGAGGGTTTGTGGCTACAATAGCTTCGTTTGTGGCTACAATAGCTTGTGCAATTTCTTTCATTGCATTAGACATAACTTGTAATTCCGACATAATTTGATCATCCACTTGTGCTTTTCTTTTCTTACCTGTGTTGGATGGTTTTGACACTGAAGGTGTTGATGATGAGGGAGCTTGAGTTGTTGGTGTTGTTGGAGTACTCTCGCTCCTAAATGGATAAAAACTCTCTAAATGAACCTCATTATTTGCTTGCATATTATCAATGTCCTCAATATTAATATCGCACCTTTCCTTTTCCAATCTTTGAACCTTCTCATTTGCACTTTCAGCTTCAGATCTAGTGGCTCTATCCTTCTCATAGACCTCGCGAACAAGGTCCAAATTAGGTAAAGGCTTCCCTCGAATATGCTTCACCTTTTCTTTAACCTATCAATCAAAATACAAGAAACTATGTCAACAAACTTCATGTATATAAAATAATACAAATAAAATTTTTTAACTATATAAGTATTAAATAAAATACCTATATCATGCTTTGCCACACCTCTGGAACCGCTTCAAATGTCTTGGTAACATCATTCCATCCAATTCCACTTTTGCCATCAAGAAATATTTCCAAATGCATTTCTTCCCTTCAAGTTCTCAACCGATTTACAATTTTGCTTCGATTAATCTTAACCCCAAAGTTTTCATTAATTTCCTTTATCACCTGTCTATATGCACCAGCACTAAAATTTCTATCCTCCTTTTGGCCTTTATTTTTTTGCTCCCTAAGAACTTGAAGCATGCACCTATCCATTTCATAATTCCACCTAAAATATCCATCAGCTTTTTTTCCATCATAATTCACCTCTACATCCATCGTCACCTATTTTTTCCAAACACAATCCAACACAAACATCTTATATTGTTATTAACTCTTATTTTTCTCAACAACCTAAACAAGCATAAAATTGTTAAAGATAATTACATTTAAATGACAAACAATCATGTTCACAAGTGGCTATAACAAAAAGAGACAAAAAACATAAACAAAGTTACATAATGTAGTAATGACAATAATTTCAATAAATCAATGTTGACACATGTAATCATGCCACATATGCGCAGCGATAGTATTTCTTATTATTTCTCCTATTCTACCATCTTCATTCCTAGCAATTCCTTCAAAGACATTATCATCGTCATGATCACTATTCAATAGCTCTCTTTCAACTCTTGCAATAAGTTCTTCATCCAAATCATATTGTATCAAAAAATTATGTAAAATATAACAAGCTAACATAATTTCAGATATGGTGTTCACATCATATCTTGACATCTCAAATAAAATGGGAAATCTGCACTTCAAAACACCGAATGCCCTTTCAATTGCATTACGTAATGAAGCATGTCTCAAGTTGAATAACTCTTTTTCATTAGTTGGAGCTTGCCGAGAATACTCTTTTAAATGATATCGAGTACTTCTATAAGAAGCAATAAATCCAGACCTCAGCATATATCCAGCATCAACTAAATAGAATTTACCTATAAATAAAAGTAAAAATATTTACTAGATGCTTTTGTATATAATATAGAATTTAATAATCTTCAACTAAAAGATACCTTGAGGAATAATGAGCTTATCTTCTCTAGCTAATGCATTATCTAAAATTCTTGAATCTGAGGCTGAACCTTCCCATCTAGGTAAGACATATGTAAATTTCAAGTCAAAAGTGCATGCAACCAAGACATTCATTGTAGGATCACTCTTCCTTCCTTTGTATCTTGATATATTTTCCTTTGACACTTTTACTTTGATATGTGTTCCATCAAGAGCACTAATACAATTCTAAAATTCCATAAAATGTATTACAATTTTTATTAATAAAAAGTATGTTTTTTTATATAAATTATTTGTATAAAATACCTAAAAATATGGATAAAATCTTCCTCCGCTATTGATTATTTTAGGAGGGACAACCAAACCATTTGGTTGAACTAAAAATTGATCCTCGAGGGTAACTATTGCTCTGAGTACTTGGTGGAAGTGACGACTAATAGTTTCAGTAGATCGTCGGAAAAAGAAACTTTGTGAACGAGTGCTAACTGTACCACTTAAAATATGTAAAAATGTTCCAACTTGTTCCTCAACCAAACTATATTGGTTATCTCTTAACAGTCCCCTCCCATGAAAAATGCTACGTGCATTATAACGTGTCTCTATTGTGGTTAGTAATTCATGATGTACAATTTCTCTATGACCTCTGTTTGGATGCACTAGTTGTCTATTAGCTCGACACATATATTGATATATACGTCTCAAGCAAACCAAATAACCCGCATAAGCTACCATAGCAAGTAGAGCATTTCTTTCAAATCCTCTCATATCGCCTGCATTTAAATTTTATTTATTGTCACAACACAAGTAGAAAAAATATTGACATATCAATTCCTACTCCTATGACACGTTAACATCTTCAAAAGGAAAGAAAGGGAAGAGAACAACCTCAAATTTTCAATGAAACTAAGAATTGCATAAAGAGAATGTTATTCATCATAATAATCATATAGAAAGATGGATCACTTCTATAAGTACTGAAAACGTATTTTTATAATGCATATACTGTTAGTGTAGTGCCCTAAAGGCAATCCCCTTTAGCGCTTTTTGTTCATAGTCATGTACAGACTTTATGAATAAATAAAGAAAGGCATGCTTCATTTATTTGATATTCATTTTGTTATGAATTGATGTTGATCTTTAATCAAATTAATGAAGTCCATGATATATGACATAGCATGAAGGAAATTATGATGTGATCATAATCCCGAGATTCCTATCATGTGCAATTATGTCAAGATCTAAATTGTCCTAGTCATAGGATTAATGAGACCGACATCATTAATCCCACGGAGACTAACATATGTCATACTCCTTGATTGGATCAAGCGGTGGATCTCGTAAGCTGTAAATATGAGATATTTAGAGTTGACATATGGATGCTTACTAGTGGTAGTAAGTTCATTGGATGACTCGCCATGAGATCATCACATGGATTTAATGTCGATGATAATCTCATCATAGCAATGGTGCAAGTATCCTTAGACTTGAGGTACTCGAGGATATCTTGATCTCGATCCTGCATTTTGACTCTATTCCTTGTGGCCTTCCAGAGGTTACTCATAGGGTGGTGCTTGGAGTGCAGTTTGAGGTATTCAAGGTAATTGAGTAGCCAATAAAGGATTCATCACTACAGTGAGAATGTAAGAGATACTCAACCTCTTCGTCAGATCATTACTTTAAGTCTCGGCCGAGCATGACTATGTCATGAAGAGTGTCTTCATGGACATATAAAGTAATGAGTCCTCGACAGAGGCGATTTCACTGGGCTAGACTTAGTCTAGTAAGAGTTGACATATTAGCCATACTCATAACCAAGTGGGGTATAGGATGATGAAAGGACTAATTGCACAAGAATTGTTCATGGAAGGGTTCGTGATCCGGTTCGTGATGAATTCATCAAACCGATTACTTTCCGTCAATTGGGGTCATGATGTGTTGCTAGATACCGCTCATGACTTGCTCGATTAATTGTTAATCTAAGTGGCCAACATAACCGGAACCTAAAGGGTCACACGATAAGAGTGTTTCGAGAATCAGTAAAATAGTATTGGTGAGTTCCAATTATGGAGAGCATTAGGATTAAATGGATCCCAATGGGATTGGGATATGTCCCGATGAGATTGCGACATCGATATTGCTGAAAAAGGTTTTCGGTGGTTTTTCCATGCCGGGGCCCGGTAGGACCGACCCCAGTGTGACTGGACCACTTCAGTAATATATATACATATATATATATTACTGAAGTGGTCATATATATATATGATTAATTAATTAAATAATTAATTAATATATATATATATATGCATGTTACGTGGAAAGGGAGAGAAGAAGCATGGAAGCTTCTTTATTAAGCTTAGTCATCATCTTTCATTTAATTACTAAAAGACAAAATGAAATAAAGTAAGATGAGAAATGAAGATGATGCTCGTTGGTGATATAAACAAGAAAAGAAAGAGTCTTTTCTTGGTGAAAATAGAAGGGTTCTTCGTGGGTTTTAAGAAGGGAAAAAAGAAAGGTTGAAAACTGGTTTTTCTCTCATCCTCTCTTCACCAACGATTAAGCTCTCTTCTCCAAGAGTTTCATCTCTTCCTTCCAACGTGATCCAAGCTCTCCAGGACAGAGGTAGGGTCTAGCAGCTCTTATTCTGTTCTAGCTATTCCCGGGTCAAAAGGGTTTGACTCGGTTAGGTTTTCTGATCTCTGCGTGGATACCTTTAGAGATAGTCTCTATTGGCTATTCAGGTTTGAGGTTTTCATACCGACACCGGGATCCTGGGTTTCGGGAAGGTCCCGGGAATAAAAAAAAAAATTTTCCGCTGCTGGAACATGTGATGTTCCTCCCGGGATTTTCCTACAGTGGTATCAGAGTGTCTGGTGTCGTGTATGAAGCTTTAACTGAAGCTAGATCATAAACCCTAATTGCTTGTGATGTTGTAGCATGCATTCTGTTCAGATTTTGAATTGTTATAGAGATAGGGTTTTCGAAATTTTTCTGCCCAGGAATGTTCATAACATGTTATAGAATATGTCTATGAATTTTCAGAATTTATCGATTTGATTAGATAAAGTTTTGCTAATTATTTCCCTAAGCTTACAGATGCTGTTTTTGAAACGATTCTG
This sequence comes from Erythroxylum novogranatense, assembly GCA_029891385.1. Lineage (NCBI taxonomy): Eukaryota > Viridiplantae > Streptophyta > Magnoliopsida > Malpighiales > Erythroxylaceae > Erythroxylum > Erythroxylum novogranatense. The sequence continues at coordinate 82,345,240 of CM057231.1, read as the reverse complement.
TGAACAGGCAGTAGTATAAAATCAAGAATAAATTCTAGAAAAATCTTTTTCTGGATTTTCCTTCACCTACATGTCTCTAAGATGTTGTTGAATGTCTTTGAGCATGGAAATTGGATTTCAAGGTGATTGGATATTTATTTTCGATTTTATTCTATGCTGTTGGGAATTGCTGTGCTGATGAACACAGAATTTTAATCGGTTTTGTTATTTTGGTTGGATGAGTTTTTGATGGTCTAAAATCCTGAAAAAATTCAGGTATCATGTTCTGAACATGTAGTAACCTATATAAATTTCTCAGAATTTATTGAAATTGTTTCATTGATCATTTCAAGCAATGTACAGAACTGGACAGTTTTGGTGAAAATTGTTGGGACTGTTTTGCTTGGCTTGATTGAGTTTGCTTTTTCAATTCCAATGCCTTGTAGCATTTTTAATGTGATTAAAAATGTGTTATCTTGATGTAGTATGATTTCCAAATTGAATTGCTTGAATTTGCTTTTCCAAGAATTTTTGAATGCCGAATTGGTCACATTTGTGTCTCGTTAGTACATTTCATTTTCTTGCTTGTTTTGGCCGTCACAATTTTTGTGACAAGTGCCGGAGTAGTTTTGAGAGTGTATACACTAGCTTGAGATGCTTAGGGTGAGAATTTGGGTGTTCTTAAATTGTTTGGAAATTTATGAGTTTTGACTCATTTCAAGCTTTTCATATAGTTTGACTATTTAAGGCTTTCATGGATCAATGAAGTGTTCATTGATACATCAATTTACAGATATTACCTAAGGTATGATGGTATTGTGAATTGGAATTGCATTGATTGAGGAATTAGCCGATTAGAAATAATAGCAATCTTGCAGAATAAGTCGACTTGTTTGCTACATAAGTCGACTTGTTTGCAGGATAATTCGACTTGTTTTCTGGATAAGTCGACTTGTTTTCTGGATAAGTCGACTTGTTTTCTGGATAAGTCGACTTGTTCAAGATTTCAGTATAAGTCGACTTGTAGCTTCTTGTAAGTCGACTTATACATGGGCAGGTGAAATAAGTCGACTTGTGTCATACAAGTCGACTTGTGTGTGGGCAGAAGCATAAGGCGACTTGCATTTGATGAAAGTCGACTTGTGACATGCTCAGGTTGGATGACGGATGATGGATGATTATAAGGATTGATTTGAAACCTAAATCATGCCATATAGTCCTAGCGACTATGATCCTTCAGCTTGGAGTCTAGAGTTTCTAAATCCCTCCTCGGTATATGAAAACTAACGCCTTCCATTAATATGGTAAGAACCAGAGTTCTTATAGGGATGGGTTGTTGGGTAAACCCAAGCTCACTCTATACTGGATATGTTGAACCATGAAAATATGATTTTCGATTAATGGGTTGGTTTTCACTCGAAGCGTTGGTTTGTTGAGTAAACTCAAGGTCAACGTGGACAGAGGTGAAATTGGGCAGCATACATCGGATGTATGCGCATCAAAGAGTTGATACCCAATGTAAGTGCATACATCAACAAGTTGATAGCACTAATAGATAGTTGTGTCTAAGATATAATTGGTATATCTGATACCTCCCGAGACATAAGGTGGCTTGTTGGGTAAACCCAAGGCCATTCTCAATGTCGGTTATCGATGATGCAATTGGTATGTTCGATACCTACCGATTGACCTAAGTTATGGCTTGTTGGGTAAACCCAAGGTCATTCTTAGCAATATCGGATATCGACCCACTAGGACATTATGTCACTTTGTTTCTTTGGATTCATAATGAGGGTTATGGATTCTATGAAACTAGTGGGAGCTTTTTGCATATCATTCAAGTCCTTATGATTATGCAGCTATTTCTATTCTAACATTCTTCCTCTCTATCCGTGTAGGTTGTTTGAAAATGTCGTCAAGTGTGAATCTTCGCCACTTATGGATTCCAACAAGTTAATGGACCAAATTTTCTTGGTGGTTAAGGAATCGAGAATAGTTCTCGATCCGAAAGTCCGGGATATATCCTAGATTTTCCGCTTCTAGATGCACTGTTGTCGATGCTTCGATGATGATCGAAGGCATATAGTAAGCATCTAAAGGCGGTGACATGGCGACTTGCATTATGCTTGCGTCGATGTCACCGAGTGCGAAGTAAAGACGAGTCCATGGATGCTCACACTATAGTTTTTCATCTTAGGGAGCTGTTTGACGAGCAAGCCCGGTCCGAAAGGTTCGAGACCTCAAGGCTTCTCTTCACTACTAAGATGGCTCAGGGGACATCTGGCATGCGAAGACGCTCAAGATGAATGACTATATTGAGAGATTGGCCGTCTTAGGTTTTGCAATGGATCATGAATTAAGTATAGACTTAATTCGGTTGGATTGTCCGACGGTTATGCATTCGTGCTAAACTATCGGATGAACCAAATATCCACTACAATACGAGTGATCAATCCGCCAAGACGGTGAAAGCGCACTATCAAGAGTGATAGTAAGCAAGTGTTGGTGGTTGCTTCTTCATCTTTTGGGTCCAAGAAAAAAGAACCCAAAGAAGAAGAAGGCAAAGAAACCAAAGGGAGGCGCCATCAAGAAGAAGACCAAAGAAGCTACCCCAAAAGGAACTTGCTTCCATCGGTAAAGATGGCCATCGGAGGCGCAATTGCAAAGTCTATTCGAGTCGTTGAAGCGAAGAAGGCATCGATGCCTCGACTACTTCAGTTTGTATGTCATTGAAGTTAATCATCGCATCGATCACAACATCCGGGTATTTGATCTGGTTGTGGCTCACACATATGTAATGATATGCAGGGCTTCGAGGGGACGATGGGCAACTCATGAAGGAGAAGTAGACCACGTGTTGGAAATGGAGCAAGAGTTCTTTGCATTAGCCGTAGGAACCTATGTTTTATCTCTCCCACCGGGCTTGTCTTTGGAATTGGATGATTGTTATTTTGTACCCGTTTGACAAAGAATATATTATGCATTTCTTGTGCGAATAGATTTGGATTCCATATGAATTTTAATAGCAATGGTTGTTCTATTAATTCTAATGGAATGCTTTATGGAACCGGTATATTGTGCAATGGTATTTACATATTAGATATGTCTAATCCAATTTTAAATGTCAATGACACCAAACGGCATAAAAGAGATAATCTAAAGTCAACTTACTTATGGCATTGTCGACTTGGCCATATAAATGAGACACGATCGCTAAGCTCCACAAGAGTGGCGGTTTAGGGTCATTTGATTATGAATCATATGACACATGCGAATCTTGTTTATTAGGCAAGATGACTAAGTTACCCTTCAAGGAAAGGGTGAGCGAAGCGATTGGAGTATTAGACCTAATACATTCGGATGTATGCGGTCCGATGTCCATCCATGCCGAAGTGGTTGTCGTTACTTCATTACCTTTATCGATGATTATTCACGATATGGGTACTTGTATCGATGAGATACAAATCAAGCGCTTGAAAAGTTCAAACAATTGAAATGAAGTAGAAAACCAACTTGGTAAAAGTATTAAGGCATTACGATCCGATCGTGGTGGAGAATACTTAGACCAACAGTTTCAGGATTATCTCAGAGATAATGGCATTTTATCTCAGTGGACTCCTCCTTACACGCCGCAACACAACGGTGTGGCTGATGTAGGAAAATCCCGGGAGGTACATCACATGTACAGGCAGCGGAAAACAAAAATTTTTATTTTCGGGACCTTCCCGAACCCAGGATCCAGGTATCCGTATGAAGACATCAACCTAAATAGCCAATAGAGACTATCTCTAAAGGTATCCACGCAGAGATCAAAAAACCTAACCGAGTCAAACCCTTTTGACCCGGGAATAGCTAGAAATGTAATAAAGGCTGCTAGACCTACCTCATCTCCGAGAGCTTGAGAATGGACGCGTTGGTGGAGCTTGAGAAGATGAGAGAATCGTGAGAGAGGAAGCTTGAAAACTTACTTTTCATAACCACTTAACACTTAAGTCTTTTTTCTCTTATTCTCTCTCGACCATACTCTGTCAATATCCTTTTAGCATATATATGTATGTCTTGAACAATTCAAGACAAGGAAAATGCTAGGAGGTGAAGCATCCACGTGGATGCATATATATATACATTAAACCATTAATGTAATAAAGACAATTGACTTGGTCAAAGCTTCCTTAGGAAGCTATCTCCTCCTTCTTACACGTTTATACATATATATATTAATTAATTAATTCTTTAATTAATTAATTAATTATATATATATATATAATTGCTAAAGCGGTCCAATATACTGGAATTCGGCCCTACTGCCTATCGGGCCCGATCTTTAAAACAAATTTCAAAACCTTTCTTAGCAATATTGATGTCGCGATCTCATCGGGACATATCCCAATCTCATTGGGATCCATTTAATCCTAATGCTCTCCATAATTGGAACTCGTCTAATTACTATTTTCTGATTCTCCAAACACTCTTATCGTGTGACCCTTTAGGCTCCGGTTATGTTGGCCACTTAGATTAACAATTAATCTGAGCAAGTCATGAGCGGTATCTAGCAACACATCATGACCCCCAATTGACCGGAAAGTAATCGGTTTGATGTATTCATCACGAACCAGATCACGAACCCTTCCATAGACAATTACCGTGCAATTCGTCCTTTCACCATCCTATACCCCACTTGGTTATAAGTATGGTTAAAGTGTCAACTCTTACTAGACTGAGTCTAGCCCAAGTGATAACAGATCTCGTCCTATGACTCATTACTCTATATGTCCATGAAGACACTCTCCATGACATATTCACTATGGCCAGAGATTTCCGAGTAATGATCCTGACAAGAGGCCATGGGTATCTCTTCTGCTAATCCAAAAGTGGTGAATTCTTTATTGGCTACTCAATTATCTTCAAATACCTCAAACTGTACCCAAGCACCACCCTATGAGTTACCTCTGGAAGGCAACAAGGAATGGAGTCAAAGCACAGGATCAGTATCCAAGATATCCTTGAGTACCTCAAGTCTAAGGATACTTGCACCATTGCTATGATGAGATTATCACTGACACTAGATAAGATATCCATGTGATGATCTCATGGCAGGTCATCCAATGAACTTACTACCGCTAGTAAGCATCCACATGTCAACTCTAAATATCTCATATTTACAGTTTCTGAGATCCACTGCTTGATCCAATCAAGGAATATGACATGTGCTAGTCTATCCGGATTAATGATGTCCAGTCTCATTAATCCTTTGACTAGGAGAATTTAGAATCTTGACATAATTGCACATGATAGGAACCTCAGTAGTATGAATCACATCATAATTTCCTTCATGCTATGTCATATATCATGGACTTCATTAATCTGATTAAAGATCCAATCAATTCATAAACAATGTTCATGAACATCAAATTAATGAATTATGCCTTTTCTTTATTTATTCATTCAGTCTGCATACCACTGTGAATAAAACGCGCTAAAGGGGATTGCCTTTAGGGCACAAATAAACAGTACCGTCCTTAAATAAGTCGACTTATGCAATGTACAAGTCGACTTATCGGTACTTTTTCAAGAACAAGTCGACTTATCAGTAGTACAAGTCGACTTGTACTTACATCTGAAAGGAGAAATCGAACCTTGTTGGACATGGTACGATCAATGATGGGTTTCGCAAAGTTACCAAAATCGTTTTGGGGGTATGCGCTAGAGACAGCTGTTTACTTGCTAAACAGAGTTCCCTCTAAGACAGTTGATGTTACTCCATATGAGATGGGACTAACCGAAAACCTTATCTTTCTCATTTGAAAGTATGGGGTTGTCCTTACGTGAAGCGGATTCGAGATAAGCTTGAAGCAAAGTCGATAAGTGTTTGTTTGTAGGATATCCTAAAGAGACCATGGGATATCAATTCTACCTCTCCGAGGAACAAAAGGTGTTTGTTTCAAGCACGCTGTCTTTAGAGAAAGAGTTTCTTCGCAAGAAGGCGGTGGGAGCAAAGTCGAACTTGAAGAAGTTCAAGATGCTCAAACAAGCACAGATCAACTGCCTGAACCTGAGACTGCCACTCATTCAGATGAAGTAACAGTTCAACCTTCTGTTGCACACGAAGTTCGTAGGTCAAGTAGGATGCGCATTGTTCCCGAGAGATACGGATTTCTCGTAAGTGAACAGAATGACGTATTGCTCATAGAAGATGATGAGCCTGCTACCTATGAAGAGGTTCTGAAAAGTTCAGAGTCTGAAAAATGGCTTTATGCCATGAAAGCCGAAATGGATTCCATGTACATAAACCAAGTATGGACTTTGGTTGATGCACTGAAGGATAAAACCTACGAGGGTGCAAATGGGTTTTCAAGAAGAAAACCGACATGGATGGTAATGTGATTACCTACAAAGCAAGGCTTGTGGCCAAAGGATTTCGTCAAAGACAAGGAGTTGACTATGACGAGACCTTCAGCCCGGTAGCAATGCTTAAATCCATTCGGATACTCCTAGCCATTGCCGCTCATTATGATTATGAGATATGGCAAATGGATGTGAAGACAACTTTCCTTAACGGAAATCTGGCCGAGGATGTGTACATGACACAACCAGAGGGCTTCACTTCCAGTGATGGCGAAAAGGTATGCAAGCTTCAGAAATCCATCTATGGATTGAAGCAAGCATCCAGGAGTTGGAACATCCGTTTTGATGAGTCAATCAAAGAGTTTGGTTTTTCTCAAAATCCGGATGAGTATTGTGTGTACAAAAAGGTTAATGGGAATGCAATCGTTTTCCTTGTGCTATATGTGGATGACATATTATTACTAGGAAACGATGTCTCATTGATGCAATCAGTCAAAATTTGGTTGTCCAAGCAATTTGCGATGAAAGACCTGGGTGAAGCAACTTATATCCTTGGGATAAAGATTTATAGAGATAGATCAAAGAGGTTGCTTGGTCTTTCACAATCATAGTACATAGACAAGATGCTAAAGAGGTTTAGCATGGAGCAATCCAAGAGAGGGTTTCTTCCCATCACTCATGGGATAACACTCTCGAAATCTATGTGTCCTAAGACACAAGATGAGAGGATTCGCATGGATCAGATCCCGTATGCATCTGCAATAGGATCGATCATGTATGCTATGTTATGTACGAGGCCCGATGTATCGTATGCTCTAAGTATTACGAGCAGATACCAATCGAATCCTGGTGAGGGTCACTGGGTGGCTGTCAAGAATATCCTCAAGTACTTGCGAAGGACTAAGGATGTTTTCTTGATATTTGGAGATGGAAATCTCCAGTGAGCTGCATCTGGATGCGGTTTCCAATCTGACAAGGATGACTCTAGATCCCAGTCAGGTTATGTTTTCACGCTAAACGGCGGAGCAGTCAGTTGGAAGAGTTCCAAACAAGAGACGACTGCTGATTCGACGATCGAGGCGAGTACATTCTTTGCATCGAGGAGGCAAAGGAAAGTCGTTGGATCAAGAAGTTCATTTCGAACTTGGTGTGGTTCCTAGTGTGATGGACCCATACTGATTGTATTGTGACAACAATGGGGCTATTGCTCGAGCAAAAGAACCGAGGTCTCACCAACGATCTAAACACGCACTCGCAGATATCATCTGATTCGAGAGATCATTGCTAGAGGTGATGTCGCGATCGAGAGGATTCCCACAGAGCAGAACATTGCTGATCCGTTGACGAAGCCATTGTCACAGAAGAATTTTGATTCTCATGTACTCGCTTATGGTATTAGATACCAAGGCGATTGACTTTAGGTCAAGTGGGAGATTGTTAGTGTAGTGCCCTAAAGGCAATCCCCTTTAGCGCTTTTTGTTCATAGTCATGTACAGACTTTATGAATAAATAAAGAAAGGCATGCTTCATTTATTTGATATTCATTTTGTTATGAATTGATGTTGATCTTTAATCAAATTAATGAAGTCCATGATATATGACATAGCATGAAGGAAATTATGATGTGATCATAATCCTGATATTCCTATCATGTGCAATTATGTCAAGATCTAAATTGTCCTAGTCATAGGATTAATGAGACCGGACGTCATTAATCCGGACGGACTAACATATGTCATACTCCTTGATTGGATCAGCGGTGGATCTCGTAAACCGTAAATATGAGATATTTAGAGTTGACATATGGATGCTTACTAGTGGTAGTAAGTTCATTGGATGATTCGCCATGAGATCATCACATGGATTTAATGTCGTGATAATCTCATCATAGAATGGTGCAAGTATCCTTAGACTTGAGGTACTCGAGGATATCTTGAATCGATGATCGCATTTTGACTCCATTCCTTGTGGCCTTCCGGAGGTTACTCATAGGGTGGTGCTTGGGTACAGTTTGAGGTATTCAAGGTAATTGAGTAGTCAATAAAGATTCATCACTTACGTGAGAATGTAAGAGATACCACGCCTCTTGTCGGGATCATTACTTTAAGTCTCGGCGAGCATGACTATGTCATGAAGAGTGTCTTCATGGACATATAAAGTAATGAGTCCTCGACAGAACCGATTTCACTTGGGCTAGACTTAGTCTAGTAAGAGTTGACATATTAGCCATACTCATAACCAAGTGGGGTATAGGATGATGAAAGGACGAATTGCACAAGAATTATCATGGAAGGGTTCGTGATCCGTTCGTGATGAATTCATCAAACCGATTACTTTCCGGTCAATTGGGGTCATGATGTGTTGCTAGATACCGCTCATGACTTGCTCAGATTAATTGTTAATCTAAGTGGCCAACATAACCGGAACTGAAGGGTCACACGATAAGAGTGTTTCAGAGAATCAGTAAAATAGTATTGGATGAGTTCCAATTATGGAGAGCATTAGATTAAATGGATCCCAATGGATTGGGATATGTCTCGATGAGATCGCGACATCGATATTGTTGAAAAAGATTTTCATGGTTTTTCCATCTTAGGGGCCCGATAGACCACCCGATGTGTTGGACCACTTCAGTAATATATATACATATATATATATGATTAATTAATTAAATAATTAATTAATTAATATATATATATATATGCATGTTACGTGGAAAGGGAGAGAAGAAGCATGGAAGCTTCTTTATTAAGCTTAGTCATCATCTTTCATTTAATTACTAAAAGACAAAATGAAATAAAGTAAGATGAGAAATGAAGATGATGCTCGTTGGTGATATAAACAAGAAAAGAAAGAGTCTTTTCTTGGTGAAAATAGAAGGGTTCTTCGTGGGTTTTAAGAAGGGAAAAAAGAAAGGTTGAAAACTGGTTTTTCTCTCATCCTCTCTTCACCAACGATTAAGCTCTCTTCTCCAAGAGTTTCATCTCTTCCTTCCAACGTGATCCAAGCTCTCGGAGACGTAGGTAGGGTCTAGCAGCTTTTATTCTTTCTAACTATTCTCGGGTCAAAAGGGTTTGACTCGGTTGGGTTTTCGATCTCTGCGTGGATACCTTTAGAGATAGTCTCTATTGGCTATTCAGTTTGAGGTTTTCATACCGACACGGGATCACGGGTTTCGGAAGGTCCCGGAATAAAAATTTTTGTTTCATTCTTTGGAACATGTGATGTTCCTCCCGGGATTTTCCTACATATACTAGTTTGAGAATACACCTGAATTTCTTAAGTAAAACCAAAAGAAGCAGGTCATTTGCTTATATCAATAAATAATCATAGAGAAAGGGACAAGGAATATAATTATATCAGCATTGTTTTTAATTAGAAATGGTAGTATGGCCAAACTTTTGTATCCACACTCCATTATTTTGAAAACAAACAAAACTTGGAACAAAGAACAAACTAGAATTTAAATTAAAGTTTAGCTTATTGTTTTATTCTAAGAAGTAATGCTGATCTGATCTTCACCATCGAAAGTCTCAATAAATTTACTGAATGTTCCCATTAGCTACTTGTGTTTAGTGTTTGTGTTCAAATTGAGAGGAAGCATGCCAGACTGATTGCAAATTATTGATAGTACTTTGGAGTAGAAAATAGTCTTTCGTACTCTCCTTAGCTTGTAAATCAATTCACATGATTGCTAAACATACGTATTCCATGATTGGCAGAGTAAGTATCAGCTATCTTTCCTAATTTGTGTGTTTGGAAATGGGTCACCAGAATATTGTAAAAAAAATTGCTAGAACTCTGAATGAACGGATTCAATGGCCTCTTTCATTCCTTTATTGCACACTTACATTCCTATGCATCATCAATGTTCATCGCACCTAAAGCATACAACTGGAATTAACTTTTTTTTTTAATTTACGCTACACAATTATTTGAACTAGGGAACCCCAAAGTTATTGGAATTGTAGCAAAATCTAGGAGATGCAACATTACAAGCTCAATACCCACAAAACCCATTAACACTTCTAACCTATCAAACTATTACCACATATTACCAGAAAAAATGTGGGCACAATTATGTAAAATCTTAGATCAGCTCAAGCGACAGCAACACTTACAATACGCAAAGGAATTACAGAGATCAGAGTTGTCTATGAACACAAACAGAACAGAGTTGGAAGATAGAAGAATAATACCTCCAATAGATAAGAACACAAATAGAACAGAGAGAGGAAAAAGATGGAGAGATGCGTTGCTGTGCGTGGACGTTGCTGTCGATGCGTGCTGGTGTTGCGTTAATTGATGATGCGTGGGAGAAGAGTAGCGTCTGGTGGTGGGTTGGTTGTTGTTGGGAGAAGAGTGCTTTTCGTCTGGTGTAGAGTTTGTGAGTATTCAAGTCATGTTGTAATGGTGGTTGTTGTGAGTTAAGAAAGATGGTAGTAGTTGTTGGGTTGAATTCATGTGATTTTAACGTGAATTCAACCCTTTAAGAAAGTGGGTTTTAAATACATAGACGAATTGAATTCATGCTCTTTTTAAGTTCCAAACAGATGAATTGAATTCAATTCATCACGTTCCAAACAGGGTGTATAGTAAACTGAAGTACACATCAATTGTATTCCAAAAGTTCTAGAATTCATACAGTCATTAACTATTCCAGCTTTTTCTTTAAAACAAACTTTCAGGTCTACTTTGCATCATCATTTAGATCCATAAGTAACACTTCCTTTTAGAAATTGTTCTCCCATGTCTTAAGTTTCTAATGAAACCAAGATCATTCCATTTGGTTCAGTATACTGAAAGTTATACTCAAAAGATTTCAGACTGTTCTTAAACTTCAATAGAATTCTTATCTCTATTTCAAATCAGACTCTGAAATTCTTCGAGGCAAATTTAGAATTCAATCTCTGAAAAAAAAATCCATAGTCTTATGACTATAGTTTAATTCAAATTAAGAATCACTCCATTTGGAAATCTACAGATCAAGATATAAACAAAATACTAACATATGTTCAGTAAAATCATCCCAGTTATCAAACTTCAACACAAGTATATTTCCATCTTAAATTCATCAATCAATCCACTTTAGATTATTATAATTTTTCTTAGGGATGAAACTCAATGTCTTATAAGTCCATTGGTTCAATAATCAAGTCATTTGGATGTGGGGTGAAGAAGTTATAACAAAAAGATCAAAGTATATTTAGAAAACAACCTCTTTCGGATAAATAGGGAAGTCGCGATTGTGCACATGCACGGCTGCGATACGCCGGGTGAATCAACATAGTCGCAATCATGCTTCGCAATCATGCAAAAGCATGATTGCGACTTGGTACGTTTATCAATGAAGTCGTGGTCGTGCTTCCTTCTTCTTCACTGCACCTAATTTTCTTCTTCTTCGTTGATTTTTTTCCGACTTTTTCTCTCTTTTACACATTATACTCAAAACATTTGATGCATTAACCATCTTCCTTACTTCCATTTTAGATCCACAACACACAAAAAATCCAAATTTCTAGTTTCAATAAAAAAATCAAAAATTCAATTCTCATTCACACCAATTACCAACTTTTCTATACTTTCTTTCTTCCATCTTCATCAATTCTTACTCTTCATTTAAATTATTTCTAACTTATTTTCACTATATATCCACTCCATTCTAGCTCACCTTACTCCAAAATAACTCAAAATCAAGATTAGTTACAAATACCAAAACAATTTTACAACTATTCATCATCTTCAACATTTGTTTACAACATTTTCTGCACAATTACTATATAATATATCAACTCATCATTCTCATCACTATCACCTAAACTACTCAACTTACATAACTCATATATGTGTTTATTTCCAACACTCACACATCATTAGGATCATTCATAGAACTCAGAAAGTTAGAAAAATCACTTACTTGATTCTTCAAACGAATTCTAGCTATGACAGTTAACATCTAAGACTGCCACATGTCACAATGCCATTTGTCTATTTTTCCTAATATCCCAAAATTTCTAGAAATTCCTAAAATTTCCCAAAGATTCTGAAATATTACTAATAGTCTCCAAATAAATTTTTACCACCAATAATCCATAATTCATAATTTTATAAAATGTCATAAATGCATGTACAATCATTTTCTATGAGTCAAAAAATTCATAAGCACATGTCAGTGAATACTCAGTTATGCAAAGCATATAATGCATTGTAATTCCTCAATATTCTAACCCCTAACATAGGGTGTTACACCAGCCTTTTATGTACAACAGGTCAAAACAAGCTAAATAAGGTCGTACATTTATTAACAAAAAAAAAGAAATAGAGAGCTATAGATTCCATCGACATTTCATCTGCTTAGGCTCTGTAACTTAAACCTAATCCAAAATCCAAATGTGTTAAGTGAAAATAATATCATTTTGAGAAAAACAACAATATTTTTAAATTAAAATATAATTAAAAATCATACTTAGTCCAAGCTTAATCGTGCCCAAACTCTTGTTGTGAGTCTTAAGCCTATTCGACCTTGACCCGTACTAAATTTTTTGGGCCAACCCATCCTAGTTGAATAGCCCTACACGATGATCATAACATATCTGGCAAATCTACTGAGGATACCAAGGCCCTAAAAGGACCACATATATGGCTAAACGCATGCTGCTCTCTATTTGAGTTAATTGTAAAATAAAAGAATAATTAATTGTACCCCATACAAATTTTTTTTAACATTCTCCCACTTGAAAAATACTAATTATGATTTAATAGTTTCTTTAAAAATATTATGAAAACAATTTGATTAGGTCAAACAACAAATTCAAAAAAAACTTAGTTTAAAGAACTTAATTTAATAATCCACCCATGCACAGATCATAGTAGTTAATCTATTGTAATTAATATGCAACTCCTCACAATCATTAGTATGAACAATTCATTAATTTACTCTTTATGTAGAATTAATGTAATTTGGCTTGCATTTATGATCTATAAAATCAAAAATATGCATGACCATATTAATTTGGTCTCAAATTAAGACCTTAGTCTCACTATTAACCTCATACAAAGATTAATTGCCAAAGATAACTCGCTCTATAAAGAGCCATTGACAATTTTGAAAAATATGGACTAAAACATCTACTTCTTTAAAAAGATATAACACATCTTGAGATTAAAAAATACATATGTATATATACAAGAAGATAAATGTATTTATGTATTCCAAAAATTACAATACGATAAACATATATATTATTTATAACTTTATTACTCTCAAGTATTGTAAACATATAAGATAAAATTCATAAACTCCCACTATATCGAAACATAACAAGATATGGTAATGAATTTATGTATATGAAAATCTATAGGCCTAAGCCCCTTAGTTAGTGGGTTAACTAATATAACTATAGTGATAATGTGCTTACATGATATATCACCATCATCAACTCATCCTCAAATCTTAAAGTACTTAAGCTCAATATACTTGACTCTGTCAATAATTTTAATATTTGTGGAAAATAATACGACAAATGAGTTATATAGTGAATCCTAATATGCTTAATAATTGAATTAATAATCATGTGTCATCCAATGAAATTCTTCAACCATTTAACCTTGCACTCCTTCTTTAAAACAAGTTATAATCTTATCCTGTATAATTAAATTGCCACAATAAACTACTTAGGATCTTCCAAGATACAACTCCTTTATCTACTATAAAAATGTAACATGTAGTAGACTTTTTATCACTAGAACACTCGTCAAAGTCAACATCATCATATTTATAATATCCAATTTGTTTAGGTTAATGTAAACTAACATGTAATCTCTAACCTTAAGTAGGTTGGGCTGGAACCTAGTTTTCATGATCAGGATTTTCTAGATGTATGCTAAGAACACTAACCGCAAAGGTAATATCAGGCTTAGTGCGTAACTATAAATACATAAATCTTCTATATGCACTGTTATAATGAATATAAATCAATCCTTGATTTCTCTACCTTATTATGATAAAAATTTCTCCTTGCTCAACTTATCACCTTTTTTATAGTTGATATACTAGGCTTCTTGTATGTTGAACCTTTTTAGCACCATATCATTATAAGACTTTTAAGACAACCTAAAATATTCGTGACTTTGTCCCTATAGATCTCTAATCCAAGAAAAAAATGTCTCTCAAGATCTTTATGTCAAAATTATTCAAAAGAATTTATTCACATTTTATTCTATGGCATATTCCAAGTGATTATGTATAAGCAATATGTCATTAACATATAAGACTAGAAAAACAAATTTCCTCTGAGTGAATTTAGTGTATAAATAATAATAAAATGTATTTTCCTTAAAATTCGAACTTTTTACCTCCTCTTAGAATCAATTACCACTTTTTTATGCTTGCTCAATCTATAAATCAACTTTCTCAATATATAAACACAATGCTCATTCCCCTTTATCTCAAAACCCTTTGGTTAAGATAGGAAGTAGTAGTGTAGTTTACTCCCTCTTTTTTAGTGTATACCTTAACTATAAGTCTTATTTTAAACCTCTCAACCTTACCTTTATCATCTCTTTAGTCTTAAACACCCACTTGAAACCAATAAGTTAAAATATATCTTACATGCCAACTATCTCCTTAAAATATATCTTACATGCCAACTATCTCCTTAACATCATCTTTTGTCATAGATTGCATCTCCTCCTCTATAGTCATCATCTATTTATCAAAGTTATCACTCCTTATTGCTTCATCATAGAAAAAGGATCTACAATCTCTCTCTAAACACACTTTTTCTCACTCATATAAACAAAAAATCATCAAAGGATTAAGCCTCATATCTATTTGTGAATGTCTTAATGGTATTATGAGATCAAGTTGACTGTTTATGTTCGACATCGCTTTCCGGAGCCCAACTTCGAAACATGAACATGAGCTTACTCCTATGGAAATTTCTTGAACATCACCGATTCATCTTCTTGCTTTGATACCACAAATGTTGGGACCCGTTTCGAGAACCCAACTAACTTGTGAATATCTGATAACTTAAACGAATATTTACATCCATCATACTTCTCAATGCATTTCTTACAGCTGAAAAAAATGATCATTTACACTTCATTGCCCTCACACTAAAGGGGACTTACAAGTTCTAATATATCATAGTCCGAAATAACCAGTACAGACATTACAACTCTATCAAAACTCCAAAAAATACAAAGTAAGCAAATCTAAAGTATTTCCTTCATGCTTTTGCTTTCTTGACTTCTCATCAAAATACCTGAGGAGGGGACAGAGAGGGGGTGAGCTTAAAAGCTCGTGGGTAACAATTTTATTGTTTGCAACAAACAAAGACATTTTTAATACATTTTCAGTGCAAAAAATTTTTGTGTATGCAAAATCATGGATGCATTACTCCTATCAACTTATCATGAATACATAAACACATCAAATGGTTTAGGTAAGTCTGAAACATGACGCACTACACATTTCCAATAAAATGGTCCTGTGTAGTCGTGAATTCTTAAGGGAGTCCTTGAGCGAACTCTATGCCACTAGCGGGAAGGCGGGAGAAGCCTATACTTAGGTCAACATGCGCATGACGGTTCTTGAGGGACTACCACAAACCTACATAACACATAGAATTTCAAAATCTTGTAAGTTTGATGCCCACAAAGGCACATTTTCTTGAAAACTTGCTTTTCATAAGCTTGTTATATCCTAAAATCATTTCCAAAAGTATGGTTTTAAAATGATGCATCATTTCAAAGAATCATTTTAATAAAGCAAACTTTTCATGTATCATCCCACAAATCATGTATAAGCATGTAGAAAAATCTTGCAGCACCAAACAACCTTAAATGCACATGAATGAGGTGGTTGCAGAATTAATTACTTTCATTTATTGACATAAACTTTTGTTAGCTTATCACCTAGCTATAAAAGTGAAACCCACCTCAAAATCCTTGCTTGTTGACTTGTTCAGAATAACTCTTTTCTTGTTCCTCTTGTCTCTTTGATCCCTTCATTCTTCACCAAATGAAGGGATCTTTAGCTCAAAAGAAAGCTCTTCTCTTCCTCTACCTTTTTCTCTTCTTGAATAACCTTAAAATCTCTCTTGAAGGGTAAGGGGATTTAAAACCCTAGCTTGTTTTCTCTTCTTTCTCTCTTTCATTTTTTTCATGTTTTCTCTCCCTCATCTCTTTTCTCATCCACACATTTTCCTTTTCCATAATCCTCTTATGCACTGTTCCTCCTTTATTTATAAGCAAGACAATACTTCTTCTTCCAATTATGTCCTTAATGAGTCCAAAAAGCTCATTTTACCCTTCCCCCTAAGCTTATGTTCTTTTTAACCTTAAGTGTCTTGTCAAAAATACCCTTGAATATTATGACATAAAAATTTCTTCCAGAAAATATTCCCCTTTATCTTAAGTTTCTAATGACACCAAAATCATTCCATTTGATTCAGTGATTCAAAAGATATACTTTAAAAAATTTTGGACTGCTCTTGTCCATAACAGTATATTATGCACAATTTCTATATAAATTTGTATATCTTAGAGACTGAATCAGATTCCAATTTCTTCATATCATTTGCAGATCCATGTCTCTAGTTTACCCTAAATCAGAAATTATCTCATTTGGAATTCTATAGATCCAGATATACTCAAAATACTGAAGTATGTTCATCAGTTCATATTACTTAAGAGCACATTCACTGTACCCGTCCCATTCTTTTCACTCAACCTTTCTCTATTCATTTTAGATGGATATTATTTTTGTCATAGATATATAAAAACGTCTTACTAATCCAATGGTTCAAGAATCAAGTCATTCGGGTGTCTATAGAAGAAGTTATGATCAAAAGAATCAAACATGGCTTGGTCCTCAATCATATTGAACCTATCTTGGGATAATTAGCATAACTTTTTGTAGAAGTTTCTGATTGATGTGTTCTTTGGATGGTTCAAAATAATACTTCAAGAGATACAACTCTCATGAAAGCCTTGGAGACAAATTCGATCATATGAAGGGTCAAAAATAGAACAGAAGACATGATGTTATTTTGAGACGAAGTGATGTCATCAGACGATATAAGGTTGGGAAAATTGTCGTAACTTTCCCTATAGATATAGGATTAAGGTTTTATCTAGATAAATAGAAAGAATACTTCAATATTTACAACTCTTATGAAACCCTTGGAGACAAATTCGATCATATAAAGGGTCAAAAATAGAACACAAGATATGACATCATTTTGAGATGAAGTGATGTCATCAGATGATATAAGGTTGGGAAAATTGTCATAACTTTCCCTACAGATATCGGATTAAGGTGTTATCTAGATAAATATAAATAAGACTTCAAGATATACAACTCTCATGATAGCCTTGGAGACAAATCCGATCATCTGAATGGACAAAAAATAGAACAGAAGATATGACGTCATTTTGAGACGAAGTGATATCATCAAATGATATAAGGTAGGGACAATTGTCATAACTTTCCCTACAGATATCGGATTAAGGTGTTCTCTATATCAATATAAATAATACTTCAAGATCTACAACTTTCATGAAGAGTTTTAAGACTAATTCTTCTATATAGAGGATCAAATTTGGACTAGAAGATATTCTGGCCAAAAATGAGACGATGCTGACGTCATATTGAGACGAATCAGAAAAATGGCTATAACTTTCTGTACAGAATTGTGATTCAAGTTTTCTTTAGATGAATAGAAAGAGGACTTCAAGATCTACAACTCTCATGAAGACCTTAAAGACCAATTATATCATCTAGAGGATCAAATTTGGATTAGAAGATATTCTGGCCAAAATGAGAAGATGCTGACGTCATGAGACGATTGCTGACGTCATACTGAGAAGAATAAAAAATGGGTATAACTTTTTGTACAAAACTCGGATTCAGGTATTCTTTAGATGAATATAAATAGGACTTCAAGATCTACAACTCTCATGAAGACCTTAAAGACCAATTTTATCATCTAGAGAATCAAATTTGGACTAGAAGATATTCTGGCCAAAATGAGACGATGTTGATGTCATGAGACGATTGCTGACGTCATACTGAGACGAATGATGACGTGATTTTGAGACTGAAGCAAAACTAAGACGAAACAAAACTAAGATGATGCTGACGTTATACTAAGACGATGATGATGTCATTTTGAGACGGAAGCAAAACTAAGACGGAACAAAACTAAGACGATGCTGACGTCATACTAAAACAATAATGACGTCATTTTGAGACGGAAGCAAAACTAAGACGGAACAAAACTAAGACGATGCTGATGTCATACTAAAACAATAATGATGTCATTTTGAGACGAAAGCAAAACTAAGACGATGCTGACGTCATGAGATGATTGTTGACGTCATACTGAGACGAAGCAAACCTTACCACTTATAATGCTCGTATCTCCCGATTCCGATATCTAAAATTTACAAACTTTATATCGTTGGAAAGCTAAAAGAAAGATCTACAACTTTTCAGAAGTCAACTTGGCTCAAATCTATTTATAGAAATCCCAAATTTGCCCCTAAATTCCAAAGGTGAAATTTCCATTCATACACCAATTCTTAACTTTATGAAATTTTGAGACTCTTAAAGGCAGAATTGAAATTTGATGTCTTCATAAGAAATGTAACCATATGTTTCTAGTTTAATACAAATTAAGAATCATCTCATTTGGATAACTAGAGAAAAAGTTATGGCTAACAGACCGAAGCACACTCAGTGAACATTTTCTAGATCAACTACCTATTTGTTTCAAAATCTTTCCTTAACACAACTCATACTAAGATCATCTTTTCTACGTCATTTACTCTTCATTCTCAATTTCATTTCAAATCGATGGCCTCCAAAAGAAAAAATAAATAAATTATAATCCATGATTAAACCATAAACGCGAATAACAGAACATACACATATGTACATATCCTTCATCAACTTACTTCACATATTCAATTTCATTTTTGCTTTTATTTCACTTCTAGCTTTCACCTTAATTCTTTTAATTTCAAAAATCTCTTATTCACCAAAATGTCATAGCAAATCAGAAATCTATCCACGACTCTCATTCCCTACTTCACTCTTGTTTATAAATTCTTGGTCAAAAACTTTCATTTTTTTGTTCTTTACTCGTGAGTAATCACCAAATTTCTCATTCAATGGTTCAAATCT
Source organism: Erythroxylum novogranatense (assembly GCA_029891385.1). Classification (NCBI taxonomy): domain Eukaryota; kingdom Viridiplantae; phylum Streptophyta; class Magnoliopsida; order Malpighiales; family Erythroxylaceae; genus Erythroxylum; species Erythroxylum novogranatense. The sequence goes on along the minus strand of CM057231.1, from coordinate 82,325,721 downwards.
TTCACGAAAAGCTCGGGGTCCAACAGTTAACTAGACCTTACTCAATGGTATTTGTGTAATCTTTAACATTAAGAGCTAAAGTTTCATCCAATCCGTCCCCATGTAAATATAGAAATACCTTAATAAATCTTCATATACTTTAGCTTATTTCCTATATTGTTTTATAAAACTGACAACTGAATAATTTTGGTATTGTAATTAGTATAGTAAAACTTATAGCCTTTCATACCTTCAAAATAGACTATAAAGAACCTATGAGTTTTTCCTAGAATCCAATTTCTTTCTAGTAGGTTATAAATTTCTATCTTTATTAGACAACCTCTAACCTTTAAATAATTTAAACAAGATTTTCTACCAATCGATATTTTAAAATGAATTTTAGGAATTGGCTTACTAAGAACATGGTTTAGAATGCATAATTTATCTTCAATTCCTCACCTTATAAATACCCAGGTAGCATTAATATAATCATATGCTTCATTTAATAGTTTAAGCAACCTTTAAAAAATAACCAACAAGTTAAACACTATGGCTTAGTGGTAGAAGGAGCCACATTGCTTTTTCCTCCATTTGAATTCAAATAATGAAGATAAAGTTAGTGGTTAGGATTAAACTTTTCATTGTAAAAGCTCCTCATTGGAAGAACCCCTACTGGTACAGTCTCTCCCTTTTGTTCTCTTATTTTGGAGTCCTCTGGTGAGCAAAAAGAACTGCAGCTTATTTGCACTTTCACAACTTTTTGTTATTGAAGACATATTTTCATTATCGCCAATTATCTATAAGCAATTTATGGAGCATTTTGTTCTTTCTTTTATGATGGGATCTTTTATACTTGAATTTTCCTTCATATCATAGTGGGTCATGTTTCAATTGTCATTTCTCTTTAGAAATTTTTAGTTTTTTTATGAAAAATCAAACTTTTGGCTTCTTGTTTTGGTCCTTCTGCTTTCTTTTTCTGATTTCAACCATTTAGTGTTAGCTTCCTCAGTAGGAAACTAAATCAGCATATGGGTATTTCGAATACTATTTAGATTGTGCTTGTTTTAGTTTAAAGGATCAAACTTGGTGGTAAAGTTTGGATCTTTAGGTAGAGTTATTTCAAGCTACTGAATTTTTATGGTTGGCAATATGATTTGAAGGCTCACTTCTCCATCTCCTATCACTCTAATCTCTCACCCATCCTTCCACTTCCATTCCTTCTTCAGTAATTCAACTTTTTAGGGTTCAATTTTGACTTTTGAATTCGAAATTCACATATATAACATGCATCATCATCACAAGCATTAGGCAACTCCGACCTAGTCATGGTTTCTTCGTTATATACGACACAAATGGCTCTGATACCACTGTAGGAAAATCCCGGTGTGAGCATCACATGCCCACGGTGCAAAAAACAAAAATTTTTATTCCGGGACCTTCCCGAAAGCCAGGATCCATGTGACTATATAACAAAGTCAAACCAAAACGACCAAAGGAGACCGTCTCTAATGGTATCCATGCAGAGATCAGAGAACCTAACCGGGACAAACCCTTTGACCCGGGAATAGCTAGAACAAAGTAAAGAGTGCTAGCTCCTACCTTTGTCCTTGGAGAGCTTGAGAACTGATGGAGAAGGAAGGAGGATGAAGCTTGGAGATGATGATTTTGGAGAGCTTGAAAGATGGAGAACTCTTTCTCTTCTTTCTTGCCAAAACCCACGAAGGTGCTCTTTCAAGACCTTAGGTTTTTATTCCAAAAACTTCTTCTTATTCCTCATCTACGAGCATCATCATCTCACCTTTTTGTTTTTGTCATTTAGCCATTAAATTCATTAATGACTAGGCATATAAATGGAAGCTTCTTATGCTTCTCTCCTCCATCCACGTACATACACATATATATATATATTAATTAATTAATTCTTTAATTAATTAATTATATATATATATAAATAAATGTTGAAGTGGTCCAGTCACACTGGGGTCGGTCCTACCGGCCTACCGGGTCCCAGTATGGGAAAAACCCCCGGAAACGTTTTTCAGCAATATCGATGTCGCGATCTCATCGGGACATATCTCGATCTCATCGGGATCCATTTAATCTGTCTGCTCTCCATTTATTGGAACTCTGTCCAAAACTATTTTACGAGTTCTCCGAGACACTCTTATGCATGTGACCCATTAGGTTCCCGGTTATGTTGGCCACTTAGATCAACACTTAATCTAAACAAGTCATGAGCGGTATCTAGCAACACATCATGACCCCCAATTGACCAGAAAGTAATTGGTTTGACGAATAAACATATATTCATCATGGACCATATCACGAACCTTTCCATAGACAATTACCGTGCAATTCGTCCTTTCACCATGCTATACCCCACTTGGTTATGAGTATAGGCAAAGTGTCAACTCTTACTAGACTGACTACGTCAAATCTAGTCCAAGTGATATCAGTTCTCATCCTGGGACTCATTACTTTATATGTCAATGAAGACATTCTTCATGACATATATACTCCGGCCAGAGATTTCCATGTAATGACCCTGACAAGAGGCCATGGGTATCATCTTCTGCTATCACAAAAGTGGTGAATCCTCTATTGGTTACTCAATTACCTTCGAATACCTCAAACTGTACCCAATCACCACCCTATGAGCGACCTCAGTGAGGTAACAAGGAATGGAGTCAAAGCACAGAATCAGTATCCAAGATATCCTTGAGTACCTCAAGTCTAAGGATACTTGCACCATTGCTATGATGAGATTATCACTGACATTAGAATAGGACATCCATGTGATGATCTCATAGCAGGTCATCCAATGTACTTACTACCTCTAGTAAGCATCCACATCTCAACCCTAAATATCTCATATGTACAGTTTCTGAGATCCACTGCTTGATCAAATCAAGGAGCTTGAGATGTGCTAGTCTTTCCGGATTACCGATGTCCAGATCTCAAGAATCCTATGACTAGGATAATTTAGATACGACATAATTGCACATGATAGGAATCTCAGGAGTATGATCACATCATAATTTCCTTCATGCTATGTCATATATCATGGACTTCATTAATTTGCTTATTGATCAATATCAGTTCATAAATAATGAACAGCAACGTAATGAAAAATGCCTTTCTTTATTTATTCATAAAAACTGTACACAAATTTGTACAAAATGTGCTAAAGGCGATTGCCTTCAGGGCACTACTCTAACACAGTACACTCGACCTACATCTGTAGGGCCCTTATGTAGCTCAATCAACTTTCACCGAAGTATAATAGTCTTATATAAGGCTTTATTAAGCCGACACCACTCACCCTTTGACTCTACCCACTTGTATTCACACCCCATAAAAGTATTTCACTCCAAATAGTATAACCACCTCATGCTAACCTCAACAGAAGATTTTTGCAACAACGAACGATAATAAAGATGAAAATAAAATCTTAGGTGATTGAATCAATAATAACATAAACAAGGAAACATTTGAGTTAAAAGACACTCTCCTATATATGCAGCTTCATCAACCAAAATCATTGGAAGTTGTCAAATAAGAATTTTGTTGTGAACCTTCGAAATAATCACAAAAGAGACCCATACATAGCAGGCACAAAAATCATCAATTGAATATATGTTTCACTATCGAAACACGCCAAAAACATAGCTGCAAAATTGATTATTTTACTACATGTTTTTCACTCTCAAAAACGATAAAATAATAGTCAAAATCAGTCATGCACACATGAAGAAATGTAGCTGCCAAAGATTGCTCAAATCATGGATTAATCTATTGCATGCTTATCTTCAACCAAGCATGTCTATCTCTAATAAATCATATCTTTTCTTGGATTTTATTTCAAGTAGGGATCATTCCTTCACACTATCTTATCTTTAAGAATCGCACACAAAGTGAATATCTTATCATAATGATAACCAAATATATCCAACTACAAATAATACCCAAAATAATAAATTAGATATGTTAACAAGTATTTTACCTAATATATTTACTAATTCAATTGTCAAAATCATATGTTTCATAATATAATTAACAAGTTTGATATGGTAAATATTTATGCTCCAAAAAGAGAGTTACATGAACAATTAAAGAGTAAAAGTACAAAAACTCCACTAATACAAAAACTCCACTAATTTGTTTTATTTCTCTTAAATCTTATATAGTTTAATATTATAAAAATCATCATATTATATTTAATGAACTTACAAATTCTTTATGTTATTTATTCTATTAAAAGTTTTGACTAAATTGACATATTACTTTTTTAAAACTTGTCATGTATTAGCTTTTAAAAAATTAATATCCATTTAATAAAGTATGATAACTCTTATTTAAATATAAAAGTTTAAAACTGAATCAAATAATAGAAAAGAATTGTTTAATCCTATTATAAAAATGAATCTCTTAATTCATATATGTAGATTTAAAAATAGAATTATTTCCTATAAATATAGTTATATATTTCCTCCGGGATGTAGAGAAGTGAGAGTTATGGATACCATTATTCAACAATTTTTTCAACGCAGTAGTTCTTTTGGTCTATTCTTTAACATCACCCCAAGGAATCAAAATTCCATCATGTCATATAGCTCATATAGACCAGGAAGATAGTACAAATATTGTTCAACCTCAACAAACAACAAACAACTCAACCTCAGGATGATAGTACAAATGTTGTTACACCAGTTGGCCTAGTTTGGAGTCATAGTTTCCTTGTGTGCCCTTCGAGGTCGCTTAGTGGTATCATAGCCAGAATCCTAAGTAAGCCAGGTTATTGCATGAGCCAGAACCTTGAGTGGTATCTTACCTTGAGTTCTTACCAAGTCATTTACCATGAGTAATATACCTGCATACCCCTTGGTTTTCTAAACCATAATCCTGTTAATCTTTGTTGCTACAGAGAGTTTTTCACATACGCTTTGTGGTTAACTTTGTAAACCTACCAAACCTTCGCATCTTGTCAGGAGGGTAATATTGAGTCTTGTTCAGAGAAGTGAGTAAGGAGAGAGCCTATATGAAAGAATGGAAACATTGTCAATCGACCCTGTTCATTTATCGTCAACTTTGTCTTTGTCTTCTTTACCTTCTAGTGTAAAGTGTATGTTATCAAACAAAATTGAAAATTTAGTAGAAATTACTCATGTGCCTTTAGAAAATCATGTTTATGCATCTTCTTTACCATTGTTGATTCCATATAATATATATTCTCGTGATCATTCTTGGATGAGAAGTATTTGTAGTATCTTGTTTACTATTAGACCTCGTGTAAAAGAAATCATCCAGAGTTCCAAATTAGAACATTGTGGTCTCAAATTTACAACTGCAGAATAGTACATAAAACTTGAAATCCCTAAAGAACTGATCTCTTTATAGAGAGAGCACAATCATACAAATATTCATGTCAGAGTTATACAACTTGTTCTTACTCTTTATGAAAGAAAGGGGATACCTACGACAACTAAGATATCTCTTTTAGACACTGCCTATAACGTACCAAAATGCCCTTATTGGTACCTTGCTGACAACGCTCATCAACGGAAGTATCATCTTGACCATAGCACATGATTTCAACATTAAGTTGGATGATCCTACTTTGGTTGAACATCTAGAAGTTCAGATCCAGATCACTAGAGCAGATGAAGATCCTACAGCCATCATAGCTATTCTACATCACCAGATGATCTATCATCTACAAAATCATGCGTGAGACCTTAACTTCCCAAATTCCACTTCAGATGCACTATACATGATTGTTGATCGTTCTAATGATCAGACTACTATAATCTAGATCCCGATGCAACTTCTAGCACAGGAGCTTGAAAAGTTGATGCCTACTGAATGGATCATTAACTACTAAAAGTTATTCCACGTGCCTCATCGACACTTTTTTCATTTGAAAACTCCTCCGATTCTAACGACTTTGAGAGATGGAAGTGTGAATTCCATCTATGCAAGGCCCAATGAAAGATCCATCTAGACCTTCAACCTCTAGGTCAACAATCCTAATGATCCAGCTCATATCTTCACATATGGAAGGTAAATCTGGTCCTCCATGTTGGGCCCCGATTCTTTTTCTTAGTAAATAAGCTTGTTTATTTATTTTTATTTAATTTGATGTTTAGTTTGATAATTTTCTTTTGGATGAAATAATTTGAGGTTTTTAGTGCTTAGTTAATGGTGATTAAATGAAGGAAGTTAGTTAAAATTAGAGTTTTGATAAGTTGTTAGAATTAAAAGGAATAAGATGGCTTGGGGGTAATTTAGGAAGTTTACTTATGTTTTTAAGGCTTAAGGCTTATAAGGAGGCGCATTTTAGTCTTTTTAGTTTCAATTAAAAGAAGAATGAAGGAAGAAATCCCTTGTTGCTGTGAATGAAGAGAAAAGCAACGAAATTTTCAAGTTTAAAGAGGGGATATTGAAACTACAATGTTTTGGGCTTAGGTTTTTGGTTAAGAAGCAAGAGTTACCTAATTCTTTTAAAGAAGACTTACGAAACTACAAAGAAAAGAGAGGGAGAGGAGACCTTCGGTTGAAACAAGAAGAAGAAGAAGAAGAAGAAGAGGAAAAGGTTAGGGCTTTAGCTTACTTTGCTTTAGAAAGGAGAATTGGAGAGTTCTTTAAGAAGGAAAAAGGAAGAGGAAGGGTTTAAGCTTCTATTGGAAGCAAGAAGCAATTTCGTGGGAGGCTTCCAAGGTAAGAGATTTTCGAAAATTGTTCGTTTTATAGATGGGTTTTGGTTTTAATAGCTTAGGAAAGGCATGGGTAAGGTTATGTAGGTTTTAATTCATGTTTTCCTTTCCTTAGAATTTCCAATTTTGATATCTCATATTAATATGGGATTATTGTGCTTGTTGAAGATCAAGAGAGGCAATTGGAGTTAGAGGAAAGGCAAATTGACCAAGATTAAAGTTAAAGGAATTAAGGTGGGTGATTTCTTAATAATTGAGTTAATAGGCATGTTGAAGTTTTTATAATAAATGTTATTTAATGCTTTCCATTGATTTATAAATTTTGTATAAATTACTCTTTGTGATGATTTAAACTTGTATGGATGTCTTTTGCATGTAAATACATTGTGGAAATATTTTTAAAATGGTTTGTTAAGTGAAAAAGATTAGAATATGTGATTTCAGAAAAATGTCATTTTGGGCAATTATGTGTGAATTATGTGAATTGCATGATTATATGGGTTTGTGGTGGTCCCTTAAGATTCAAGTGCACTTATCTAATTTATAGGCTTCTGTTGGACCCCGTTTCCAGAGCCCAACTGATGTCGAATCCCGTTTCCGGAATCCGACTCCTGAATCGTAAAACATGAAACTTGATTATCTTTTCTTGTAAGGTTTATTTCACTTAACCCTAATTGAATGTTAATTTCTCTTGTAAATCATGTCCTTAAGACTCTTGCTTTATTTAAGACAAGAATCGCTTCAATCGGAGTCATGCAACTCAAGATATGCTCCAAACACCTAAAGGAGCTCCTACCCGAAACATGCTCTCTTAACTGACCTCTCACTTGCTTTATTTCAAACTTCCTCAATTTAACTCCAATTGATACCAATTTCTGTAGCAAGAAATATACAAGTCTTGGGAAGCTAATGGTTCAAACCTCACCTCAATTTAAGGCCGGATGAGGGATTTATTCCCAAAACAATAGACCATGATCACTTCCAAAATCCAAATGGAATTCTTTTGGCGCGATTCTCATAACTTTTAATCTAGAGGTCTGGTTGTGTTCAATCTTTCACCATTTGAAAGTAAACATCTAGATCTACAACTCTTATGAAGACCACAAAACCAAATTCGACCTCTAACAATGCTCAAAACACTTGACTAACAACTCGACTTATGCTGGAAAATAGCCTATAACTCGACTTATGCTGAACAACTCGACTTATCGAGACAAATAAGTCGACTTATCACTAACAAGTCGACTTATCGAGACAAAAAAGTCGACTTATCACTAACAAGTCGACTTATGGGGGCCGGAGACCAATAACTCGACTTATATGGACCAATAACTCGACTTATGACTATCCTGAACTTGATCCTAACCCTCTACACTCTCTCTTGACTTAACTCTAACACCATGAACACTCCTAACCTTTCTAAATCTATCCATAACATCATGAATACTTTTAATCCTCTCAAATCATTCATTTCACTCTCAACATACTATAATCTCGCTTGTACTAACATCATTCTCCTACTCACATGAATTTCAAAGCCATTCCATACAACTTTGGAAACTATGCTTAAACATGGGAATAAATGGTTGTGAAAGACCATGGTAAATCATAATTCATGCATTTCATTTACATTCAACACAAGTAGCTCACAATGCTTTAGTGGGCATTTCAAGCCCTTTTACAACATGGTTCAAAACACACTTCCAAAATGCTACTGTTTTCTCAAAATGCATCTAAAGCATTGTTTACAACAAAATCATGAAATACAAAGACAAAACACTAAGATCTTGAGTATGCCTTGAGCTCATTCTTGAGATCCAGATCTTCACCGGAGATGGGACGGAAAGTGGGGTGAGCTTTAAGCTCGTGGGTAACACGTTTATATTTATACTACTAAGCTGAATCTATTCATTATTCATCTGCTTGCAATGTTCTCATTAACAAATCTTATAACTTGCATTTCACAAATTCATCAAGCTAACAACAAAATTTCATGATTCATGCATTCATCATTCTTGCTAACATATGCTAACACATAATCACATAGCTGATGGTTTGAAAAGTCCACGGTTCTTGATGAGCTACACAAGTGTAGTCATATCTTTGAGGAGTTCAAAAGGAACATCCTATGCCCTTATCAGGCGTAGGAGAAGGCTATCTTGGTCAACGTGCGCGTGACTCTTGGTGGACTTAACTAACCCACATAACACTGAATTTCATGCATAAAACCGGGCTTTTATTGCCCACTAGCTGAATTTCTGAAAATGGATTTTCATGAAATCCATATAGCTGATTTTCGAAAATGCTTTTCATGCTTAGCTCAAATGTCATAATCTCACTAATATTCATTCTCATTCAATTCATGACTTTATCAAGCAATGTCAAGCAATGTCATATACTATCAAGTTCTCACATAATGGCATTCATACATCTATTATACTCAATCAATTCATCTCCCAATAATTTGAAAGAACATACTTTCTTTAATTAAAGTAGTATTTATCACTTACTAGCATAAAGATAAAAATGAAACCCACCTTATATCCTTGCTTAAGCTTGCCTAAGGAAGCTCCTCTTCTTGTTCTCCCCTTCTTTCTTGTCCTCCTTCATTTATAACAAGAAAAGAACCTTACATCACTTAGGGTTTCTAAAATTGAAAACCCAATGAACTTTAATCATGAAATTAACTCTAGAATCACTAAACCCACTCCATTCTTAGTCTTTCTAATCCATAACCCAAGCAAAAGCTTAACCTTAACCAAGAAGCTTACCTTGAATCTTTAACCAAACAAGTGGTTTCTTGTACCAAAATGGAGCTTAGTTCTTCCTCTTCACCTTTTCTTCTTGCACTTTCTTCAAAAACTTACCCAAACTCTTGAAATCTCAAACTTTTCTTCTTCTCTTCTTCTTCTTTTCTCTTCACCGTAACCTCCTCTCTTCCTTTCTCTAATTTTCGTAACTCTCCTTCTTTCTCTACTAACTTACTCCTTTCTTTCTCTTTTTATACTTCTCATTCATTTCACTTAAGCCCATAAGGCCTAAAGCCCATTTACTCCTCCTTCATCTTCCTTTCCTTTCTTATTTCCTTATACTACTCTCATTTACTTAAGCCCAAGCCCAAGTTCACTTCTTCTAAATCCCTTTCTTCCTACATCATTTCCTCTTTAACTTACTCAAGCCCATTTGTTCTTTTAAAGCCCAACTTATTCCTCTTTTCTTTTCCTACTTCATTCAAGTCCAACTAACACATTTAATACATGCTATCTAACTCATTTAAGCACATTTACTTATTACCTAACTCATTTATGTTATTACATGCTAATTAATGTCTTATGTTATTTAATGCTATCATATTTAATTCATGCTAACTCAATTTCTTAATTAGTCTAACCATGCTTAATTAATAAAATAAAATAAAATAAAATAAAAAGAAAAAAAAATTCGGGGCTAATAGCTTCTCCCGCCTTCCCGCTAGTGGCCTTGGAGCTCCTCACGGACTCCCATAAGTTTCACGGCTACACATGATCGCTTCGCGGGAATGTGTAGTACGTTCCGTTGGATCCACCCAAACCAACTTATATGTGATTATGTGATATGCTTGTCTAGGTTGTTTTTGTATGTCTATGTTGTTTTTGTAAATGTTTTGATCAATTGAATTTGATGGAGAATTCTTTATGGCAAAGATGATTTTGGTTAAATTGCTTTGAAAATAATTGTTAAAGACTGTTTTTGCTTATTCTTAATTATTAAGCTTTTACTCACTAAGTCGTTGAGCTCACACCCCTTTTTCCCTCCACAGGCGACGAGTGAGAAAATGAGTAAAGGCACCGGATCAAGGCATCACTCCTGTTATATTTTGATTTTTAGAAGTTAGATTTTAGTACCAAAGCTTTAGATGCATTTTAGCAAAAAAGTTATTTGGTTATGTAATTTTCTTTGTAATTTGACTTTTGGATACTTTTGTTGTATTAGGGCTAAAATGCCCTCTAAAGGTTTGAATTAACTTATGTTTTTCATGTAAATGCAAGAGAATTGAGTTGTAAAGTATTCTTGTATATATTGCTTTGAAATGTGTTGGTTTATAGTTTGAAAATGATTAGATGTTTAGGAGTGTGTGTTGCTACCATTTGAGTTAGATTATATGTTTATATGGATTGGTTGGTGATTTGGGAGATTGAAGATTGTGTAGATTGAGTTTTTTCTGCAGGTGTTTGAGTTTGGGTTGAAAAGTTGAAGAATTTGGCTAGTTGATTTTTAGGGGAGGTGCTGTCAAAATTTTGTAAAATGGATAGAATCTTTGTTTGTGTTTTTGACCCTTTTAGAGCTTGAATTGGATTTGGAGGTCTTCTGGAAGATTGTAGTTCATGTTTAGAGCTTTCCAATGGTGTATAATTTGTCACTTTTGGACTTAGGATGAAGAAGTTATAAGGTTTAAAAAAGTGTAGTTACTGTTGAAAAGGGTTTCATCTAGACAGTATTTTTGGAAGTGTTTTTCACATCCTTAGAACCTGCTTCAATTTCGACATTCTTCATAAAAGATGTAGATTGTCCTTTACTCTTTCCATTTATGTATAATATGCAATTTTTGGAGTTAGGAATAAGAAGTTATGGGGTTGGGAAGAATTCAGTTACTGTTCATATGGTTATTTTTACTGTTTCATTGGTCATTATATAGGCAGTACCTTTGAGTGAGTTTTTACCTCTTTTAATGACTGAATTGATTTTTTCATCCTTCATGAATTTTGTAAATCATCATTTTATCTTTCCATTGGCGTAACATGTGACATTTTTAGGCTATTGTGTTAAAAGATATGAATTTTCAAACTTTTGGCCTTGAGTAGGTATTTTTCATTTTGAGCAGTAACTTTGTAGTAACTTTTGACTCCCTTAGAGGTTAAATTAATTTTCGAATCCTTCATGGAAGTTGTAGAGCTTCCTTTGATATTTCTTTTGATACCCAATTTGTCAATTTTGGAGTACAGGAGCAAAAGTTATGAATTTTGGAAAATTTTGGGATTATATATAGATTTTAAATATATATATATATTTCGGACTCGCAGGTGAGCGCCTCACCTCGCCTCGCCAGGGTCTCGCCCCTGCGAGCGGCTAGCGATCGCAAGTGGGCCCATATAGAACGATGCCGTTTGGGATGTTTTGATTTTTCTTTTAATTTCTTTTCTGATTTTTCTTATTTTCTATTTTTAACCTCCAATCTCACTTTTTTGCTTATAACTTTTTCGTTTGACCTCCGATTTACTCAATTTTTGAAGCGTTGGTTTTCAAAAATCATTTTCTGCCCCTTTTTGGTAAAATTAGAGCTTTCAGGTTTTATTTGTAATTTACGGATTAAATCAAAGAGAGTCAATTATGTGGCGATTTTGAATATGATTCCGTATTTGGGCGATTTTTCGATCTATAGAGATCCGATTGAGGAGATTTTTAATTCTAATTAACCTAGAGACATGGAATTTCATTTTAGCTTAAGAATCAAATTCGATTTTGGGCCCTAATTAGATCAATTTTATTGAGGAGATTAGGATGAATTTTTCAAGTTTCGCTCGGGAGGAAGTGAAATAAGATCGTTTTGAAGTTGTCTTTTGTGGTGAGGAGTTCCTCTCTCGTGGGAAGTACGTCCAGATGTCACGTAGGACGTCGGACCCGTGACCCACTAGGGAGGGGTTCCAACACTCCTGTTCATTACTTCAAATCTAATGGAGATCTAGTATATGTCTGTAGCATCCCACTCCCGCAAGACCCAAACTCGTCATCGAGGGTGATATCCGAGCCCGTGCCTCACGAGGGTGGTATGCTAGAGCAGTCAATTACAGTCTGAAAACTCAGCATGACATTTTTTTCTTTTTGAAAACGATTGTATGCGCGGAAGTCAATAAACGATTTGGGTCTGATTTAACACGAAAATGTTTTCAATTATACAAAATTTCAGTCATAACAGACACTCAACAGTATTTAAGCCATCACATGCACAAAAATCCATAGCCAAACTTAGGCCTAATGCTATTCTTGACCAATTTCGGTAATCACATTACAATTACAGTATTAGCCAATTGGGACCCACTGAAATAACAGTACTATTCTGTGAAAAATGTAGAAATACAATTTTACACAATGACAGAACGACACTAATGCAGACGTGAACTGATCCCGACCTCAAACTCTGACTTGCATACGGTAGGCATACTCCCGTTGTCTAACGGGGTACTCTTCAATCCTGAAAAATAGTTGCAATTTTGGGTGAGTTTGCGAACTCAATGAGAAACCATCATCGATGGTTCACCCAATTCATGCATTACGCAAATAGCGTACATCATTTACAATAACACATTCAAAATCCCATATAGCAATTTACAGATTCTCATGCAATCACAAAACTCAGAAATTTCGCAAATCAGTTAACACAATTGTATCATGCACTCTCGCCTATTTCCCATTCACTGAATTCAATCCATCACAATGAATATGCAATGCATATGTGACTCTTTCCCATTTCATTTCAGTGTTGTGACCGAGCGTTTAAATAGTTAACAGTATTCAGTAGACGCGTCTAGGGAGTAGGAGAGCCCTCTGGGTATGCACTAACTCCCTTCGAGCTCGAGGCTCTTTTCGAGATCGATGGCGACTCGTCACTGGCTGTATTATTATTGTCCATTCATTCATTTCTGTATGAAATGCACAATGCCCAATATAATCACAGTCATATGATATCACATTTCACTCAGAATCTATTTATTCAAACAACCAAATCATTCCCAATTATTCACAACAATTCACAGTCACAGTCTATCACATGGGAAACATATAAGTTTCTCAATCACAGGCAATTAACACTTCAATGTCAAATTCCCATTCCCTCGGACCTTCGATCCGGTATTTCAGTTACAACCAATTCTCACATATCCATCTTTTCATTCACAATTACACATCATCACACATTTACAAAATTATCACATTGAAGCATGACAAATTTCACTTTCACAAACAGTTTACACTTCAATGCCAAAACTCACAATTCCTCAGACCTCCGGTCCGGGATCTCAGACATAACAATTCACATATACCCATCATCATATTCCACCAAATTCTAAGCACAGAACATTTAACAAATCAAGGATTGAGGAACCAACTAGGTTACTCACCTGTACTTCCGAGCTACTGTCTGGAAGTCCCAGCAATATCTGTGGAATGATTGTTCCATCAGTACCTCTATAACAGTCAAATAAATTCCCATTACTAAATGCACAATCAGAATAATTCAATGATGCACATGTCGCAATTAACAAAATGTACGATGCATGTTCATGACCTTACCAGCGCTATTTCCCAATTTCCACTTTCATTTGTCAAAACCAATTTTTCATTCCATAGACACTATCCCATTTAGACAATACCCTTATTCTCAAAGAAGACCTCAAAGCTGAAATTACTAGTCATTCGGTCAATTTCACCCATTAAAGACTTCAAAAGCATTAAATATAAGTCAGCAGTCTCAAAATGGTGTTCCGATAATCATGAAACAACTCTTAGGTTGTAATAGCCACCTAAACCCAACTTTTATTCACAATTTGAGATCTTAAAAACTTGAACTCAAACTTTCTTTCTTTACATAAATTGTAGACCTCTTTCTCTAGATCATAATGAATTAAACATCACTTCAACTGGAGGTCTACATCTTCATTTATGACTCAAAATCTAAACTCAATCAGTTCAGAAAAACCAGTCTCGCCGTGACGAAGGAACGCTCGCCGCGGCGTCTATTCAGTGGCTCGTCGCGATGTCTGATTTACTGCTCGTCGCGACGTCCCGCTAGTTGCGGCGAACTGCTCGTCGCGACTAATAAACAACCGTTCGTCGCGACGTGCGGGTTCCTGGTTCGTCTTCTCCGGTTCTCTTTTCACACTTCTCTCTCTAACTCAACCATAACTCACCCAACAACCCCAATCTTTCACTTTAAACATCATAAATACATTCCAACTAACAAATAAACATCATAAATAAAGAGATCACTTACCAAATCAAGCTTCCACTCTTCAAATCTTCCGAAAATCTTCTCCCACTCTTAACACCTACGGCTCACTCACAAAACCTCCACAATCTTCATCCTTTCAAAGATTAGAGTTGGTCTTAGCACAAAGGAAAGCAAGCAAGCAAGGATCGTGCAAGAAGAAAGAAATGAAACTCAATCGAAGGAGAAGGAGATCGTGCCCTACGATAGAGGAGAAATGATTTTTTGCCAAATTCAAAACCTAAGGCATTTAAAAGGGTTTCTCTCTAAACAATAGAAACATGCCACTTGTCTTTTTCCTCAACATATTTAAGTTCTTTCTCCTTTCAATATTTATTTCCAGTCTAATTCGTCTCCAAATTTCAATGGCTCGACATATTAATTTCTAAAATCATATATCAAATTTTCCATGGCCATTGGACAGTTATTTCAGTACTATACAATCAATTTGTCCGTCACTCGGCAAATTTCCAGTCCGGACATTTTCTCCCAATTATTCCAGAAACAATTCGAAGAGTCACTAACAATTCATAACCATTCTAAAACAGTTCCAATTCAAATTATCGATCACAATTGTCTCAGAATTAAGAAACAAATCAGATTCTCAAATAAAAGCCGGGAAATGTCATGCATGCTTATACATATATGTGCCTGTGCTAAAAGTCTTATTCCTCTCTATATCGAGAGGCCAAATGCATGCTCATATCAAAATGCAGTCTAACCTACTAGCCCGTCCCAATTTACCCATAACCTTCCCATCGGTGATGGGATGTTACAATTCTCCCCTCCTAACAAAAATTTCGTCCTCGAAATTTCATATATGACTGATCAGGAAGGTAGGGGAATTGTTTCGATCACTTACATATTGTTTCCCACTTATTCACTACATGATTAATTTCTGTCGATTAACTGAAATCAATACAATCAATCACCCCTTTTTCTTTTCTCAAACTCTACTCTGTCTTAATCGTTCCCTCATGATTACTCGCAATTTATCACTTTCGGTATCGATAACACATATATCAGATCATAACAATATTTCCTAATCCAGTCCATTAAACACTCAGTGAATCCGAATCATCTTTTAGGTTTTAGACCGACTTCCCAATTCATAGTTCTATTCACACCACAATCACATGGAGGTCACTTTATAACGAATTTTGTTTCCCCCAAATTCACCTTTATTACCAACTAAATGCATTTTGGCCGAGGCAATACACTTCGAAGTATTTCATTTATCGCTTACTAGATTACATCTCTTTAGTGTTAAAACACTAATCTCGTAAGATTTCATAGCCTCAATATTAATCAACTCGACTCAATGTCATTAACTAGTATCACTTAACCCCTATTACAGATTCATTTCACTTATCAATATTATCTCAAATCAATCATGGCCTTCGATTATTTTTAGGCCCTGTTCACTCTAGTATAGGGGTGAATGACTCCTTTTTGGCTGTAAGACCTCTTATACACTATTCGAATGGTGTTACCAATATAACAATTGTCATGCCCACAATCGATCTGAACTATACATCAATCTCATATCCCAAAGAGCTCCCAAAATTATCAATTTTACATTTGTCTCTAGCAGTCCAGTCTATTGGTTATTCACACATATAATCATTCGATTTTACATTCTAAACCTTCAATTACTCTTTCAAAGTACTCTTACTAGAACATAAAGCTTCGATTGTTCCTTGAGTTTCCTCTAACAGTTCCTTTAGTGGGTATTACACAAACTACTTAATCCAGTCAAAAATATCATTTTCTCAAAAGTTGGATTCATTTTGTATTCCTCGATAAGGTTCACAGATTCTAAATTCTCGATTTGGGTTTTGTCAACCCTTTTTATACATACCTAATTTGGAAATCCAATAGCTAATAATACTTTCTTTTTGCCCCTTTGTTAGCTCGACGGTTTGAACTCAGTATTACCCTAGATTTAATAACCTTATTGCCCAAATTGTGATCTTCTGTCATTGACTTTTCTATTCAATACACTATATTGCATCACGAGCTTAATCTTGAAACACGCAATCGCATCATCCTTTTCAATTCTTTCAAATTCCCAAAATATTTTAACCGTTATCGATTTGCATATTCATAGACATATCCAAAAATGTTTCTGTACGAATAGAATCTCCAAACTTTCAAAGCAATACCTGGTATAACAAATTTCAAATCATCAATCACAATGCAGCCCATGAGGTTATACTTGTCCCCATGTTCATAGAACCACTTTACACTATTTCAACAGATTGCATCATAACCTTTACTGGGACACTTTGTTAAATATTGTAAAACTCTCCAAATTAAAATGATACGATCAATACTCGAGTTGAAAATTTCTCCAAATGTCTCTTTTTACAAACATCAGTCATACAATTCACACGTTGAACTTACAACTAGTTCTAAATAACTTCAAATCCTATATATATATATATATATATATATATATATATATATATATATATATATATATATATATATCCCTTGCAATGTTCGTATTTTATCATCACCTCTATCGCTATTTAGTCTTCCAATGTACCATGTTCGAATACTAATTCATCCATAATTTATTTGATCAAGCTAAGATTCACTCTTATGAAACTTGCATGATATAAAAGATTTCCCCATCTATGCAAAAATATCTTTCTCCACTTTTCGTACACATCAAATATATCATTAATGATCATAGTCACTATCCAATCTAAACACAATTGAGACACTTTACTCTTCAGTAGTATAATACTGTCGGGGGCATTATTATCTCTGACAATTACAACCCAAAACTCCTTATACCCATGATTGATTCTCATAACTCTTTAAGTATTCGATCTCCCCAATGAAGAAAAATTCTCTTATGATTTTCTCAGTTTCATAATGACATGTTCTGACATAAGTTCCTTTACACTAGTTTCTCCACATACTTCAATTTATTGCCATTATTAAAAACTTGGGTTGATAACACATTCATCAATTCCACTTTGTACTTCATGAACATATTTACACAAAATATTCATGAACCGAGATTCTCCCCATATTCGCAATTAATGTCTCCTTAATGTTCAAAAATCCTAGTACATAGTTGGATTCTTCACATTAACATAATACATACTTCTCAGTAGCAGATTCTATCTCATACTCTTGAGTCTTCACTAGGATTAGGACTCCCACAATGACTTTTAATTCATTTCAGATTTATCTCAGATTTGCCCCTTTCATTGATAAATTTTCAATTGAATCATTTGATCGATGTAACCCAATTTAGGAAATTTCTTCTTTGAAAGAAGATTTTTTATTACTTTCATCGATACCGTTCACGGAATTTCTACGCATCAATAGTCATCACATTTCTCGTCAGCCATTCTCAAAGCCTTAGAAAATCAATTTTTAACTATTCATAATATCCCATGAAGATCAATTTATGCCATAACTCATATAATCATAACTCCCTTTTTAATAAGATTCAGTGTAGTATATACCGTCAAAATCATTACATCTTATCGAGAGACAGATGTAGGGCAACTCATCAATTAGTCACTTACGTTAAGGGTACCTTGATCTCATTAGATTTTTTACAACACTTCCCTTTTTGCACCTGTCCTCGATCGTGAGGATTAATCTCAATTTATTCTCAATTGATCACTATAAGCACTTTCACTTCTTATTCTAACTCATATTGAACTTTAAACTATAAGAACTATAGCTAGCAATCATCCACTAACTCACTAGCCATTGTGCTCCCATTATCAGATATGCGTTTACATAGGCAAAACGACTGAACCTTGACAACTATTTCATCAAACCCATGAATGTTCACAATTAAGTCAAAATCATAGATGTATAATCATTCTTGATTTCCCACTAACATATTCTGACTCTAAGGTATAAACCCTTATTCATAACTCTCATCATAGTAATCAAACCCAATTGTGGCCTCTCTAGATCATAGAACATTTTATTTCATCCACTTTATACACTTGAAATCTTGCCATTTCTAATATATCTCTATTTTCCTCTATCAATCCACAACTATAACTTCATATCTATCCCATATTCGAGGATATACCCCAATACAACACTGATGTTGTATTTCATAGTATATCCACCAATACCAATACACTTAATCTTCGTTTATCAAATCAAACCATACACTTTTTCTTATTCCAAGATATCCACCACTCTCATTTATCATATTCTGACATATCATCATTTCCCTCGCTATTTCTAACCGCTTATGTAGCGCCCCCTCATCGTAGGGTACACATCGGGACGCCCGAAGGTCGTTCCGACACGTATCCCACGATAAAGGTGCACTACCAGAAAATCCGGCCGTTAATCCACATGGCATCACAATAATTAAAACCATAATATATCAGAGATCAGTCAATTTTAAAATCCAAAATAATCTTGATACAGTCATCCAATATCAGAGTAGACAAGTCTATCAGTCCCCTAAACAACACAAAAAAGGAAACTGATACAAGCATCTATCCTAAGTCATCCATAAAGTCCAACCTATTTGACCGACATGTGCCATCGCTTCTCTTTGCAAAGACGCAAGACGGCAGAAAAACTATCTCCGAGCTAGAGTCTACTCTATCGATCCTGAAAAATTAGATGCAATTTTGGGTGAGTTTGCGAACTCGGTGAAACCATCATCGATGGTTCACTCAAATCATGCATTATGCAGATTAAATGACAAAGACGCATGCGAAGAAGATACAATTAGTATATAACAATTTGCGAGCCTATAACATTTACATGATCAAATAACAATTTACAATAAATCGGTCATCACGTAATTCAAGAATCGCCACAAAACAATCATTCATGTATACAATGCATATGTGACTCTTTTCCAGTTATTCAGTATTGTGCCCAAGTGCTCAGACAGTATTCAGTGGGGGACGCGTCAGGGATTTCTCCCCTCGGGCTCGAGGTCTTGGTCAAGATCAAATGTTAGAGCTCGAGGCTCTTTTCAAAGGATAATAGCAACTTGGGTCACATATCCATTATCTGATCATGCATTTATGCATGTAATGCAGTGTTCAGTAATTCAGTGTATGGCTATAAAAGCCCAGTATTGCATTCCTCAGTGTCATGCAGTAGTCCAATCCCATTCAGTAAAACATGCAATTCGATTATATACATTTCAGTAATCATGCAATTCACATTGGTAAGTAATTCACATAAAACATTTAGACAATCAGGAATTTGAGGAACCAACTAGGTTACTCACTTGTTACTTCCGAGCTACTGCCTGGAAGTTCCAGCAATGTCCGTGGAATGACGATCCAACGATGCCTCTATAACAATTAAATACAGTCCCATTACTAAACGCTCAATTAAACAATTCAGTAATGCATATGTTTCTATGAAATTATGTACAATGCATGTTCACGATTTCCGGTGCTAAAACCCAATTTTGAACTCTTATGCCCCATTCTAACTCTTCGTTCAATTGCTCGACAATAATTGATCCATTCCTAAAAATTCAGTTCAATTTCCTCAATTCATACTTCCTATAACAATTTCCTATTCATTGGGTCAAAACCTCAATTGAAAATCCCAATTAAAACTCCAATTGTCCCAATTCAATACTTAGGTCACACTATAGGAACCATAATTGACCTTAATCTCGATAATTCAATACCACTTAAATTAAATTCTAACTTCAATAATTATCCTCAACTGTAGACCTCTTTTCCTAGCTCATAACGAATCAAGAATCACCTCAATCGGAGGTCTATACCATAAATTATACCCAATAAACTAAAACTCAATCCTTCGTAACATCGCTTCGTCATGACCCACATCCCTCGCCATGACATGTAGAAGCTCGCCATTGGCGTGCATCCTCTTCACGGCTCGCCGCAGCGTGCATCCTCTTCGCGACTCGCCGCAGCGTAGATGAAAACGTTGACCGCGGCGTGAAACCATGCGCTCGTCGCGGCGAGCATTTAATTTACTCGTCACGGCGAGGCTGCGCCAGACGTCGCGACGTGCGGATCGCGCCACCGTCTTCTCCGATCGCTTTCCGTCCATTTCTCTCTCTAAAACCCCCATTAACACTCTCAACTACCCAAATCAACCATAATAAATGCCATAAATGCATCAAAAACCATTAATACCACATTAAAGCCATTAAAACTTACCAATCGAAGATCAAATTCCACAAATATTCCAAATCACCGTAAACCCTAAAATCCTTCAATATCAACGATTAACCACTCTCAAAGCTTCTCAACCTTCATCAATCACAATAAACAAGTTAGCCATACACAATAAAAGGAAAACCACAAGAAATAGTCGAGATCTCTTACCAACGAAAGGGATCGACGTTCACCGTGGGAGGAGGAAGAGAAGAAGCTAGCTTTTTGCCTTAGGATAAAAATTCCCGAATTTCAAACCTAGGTATTTATAGACATAGGTCTCCAAATCAGTTCAATTTTCAGTCTCTAAATTTTAATGGCTCAACATTTTTATTTCCTAACAGTATAACTCTAATTTTTCCATTGCCATTGGACAATTCTTTCAAGATTATACAATAATCGATCTCATCACTCGAAAATTTCCGGTCCGGGCATTTTCTCCCGAATTTCTAAAAAATTTCTTATAAGCCACTATCAATAGCCAATCACTCTTAAATTATTCCAAATCAGTCATTCGAGCCCAATTACTCCTAATTTCTCAATCAATCATAATCTAGTCAGTTTCCAGTTCACAATCCAATCAATTCATACTCACAATTAAAATGTCGGAAAACCATGAATGCATGTACCTATGAATAAGTGCATATGCAATAAACCTGTTCCTCTATAATTAAAAGCCAGTAACATGCTCAATCAGTGAATGCAATGAAACCTATCAGTCTGACCCAATATTACCACAATGCCCTTGCTAACAGTAACGGGATGTTATAGCTTAAACAATTGATACATGCTCATGCATGTGACTCATATGCTAAATTGAGGATCAGTTGTCACTGTCTGCCGTGACATGACCTAAATGCATGTAACTTGATCCATTTTTCAAAAACAACCCATATAAGATAGTACTTCTGGGCTCTGATACCACAAATGTAGCATCCCACTCCCGCAAGACCCAAACTTGTCATCAAGGGTGATATCCGAGCTCGTGCCTCATGAGGGTGGTATGCTATAGCAGTCAATTACATTCCAAAAACTCAGCATGACATTTTTTTCTTTTTGAAAACGATGGTATACGCGGAAGTCAATAAACGATTTGGGTCTGATTTAACACGAAAAACATTTTCAATTATACACAATTTCAGTCATAACAGACACTCAACAGTATTTAAGCCATCACATGCACAAAAATCCATAGCCAAACTTGGGCCCAATGCTAATCTTGACCAATTTCGGTAATCACATTACAATTACAGTATTAGCCAATTGGGACCCACTGAAATAACAGTACTATTCTGCGGAAAATGTAGAAATACAATTTTACACAATGATAGAACGACACTAATGCAGACGTGAACTGATCCTGACCTCAAACTCTGACTTGCATACGGTAGGCATACTCCCGTTGTCTAACAGGGTACTCTTCAATCCTAAAAAATAGTTGCAATTTTGGGTGAGTTTGCGAACTCAATGAGAAACCATCATCGATGGTTCACCCAATTCATGCATTACGCAAATAGCGTACAACATTTACAATAACACATTCAGAATCCCATATAGCAATTTACAGATACCGAGCGCTTAAATAGTGAACAGTATTCAGTAGACGCGTCTAGGGAGTAGGAGAGCCCTCTGGGTATGCACTAACTCCCTTCGAGCTCGAGGCTCTTTTCAGTATCAGTGGCGACTCCGGTCACAACTGTTATTATTATTGTTCATTCATGCATTTGTGTATGAAATGCACAATGCCCAATATAATCACAGTCATATGATATCACATTTCACTCAGAATCTATTTATTCAAACAACCAAATCATTCCCAGTTATTCACAACAATTCAAAGTCTCAGTCTATCACATGGGAAACATATAAGTTTCTCAATCACAGCCAATTAACACTTCAATGTCAAATTCCCATTCCCTCGGACCTTCGGTCCGATATTTCAGTTACAACCAATTCTCACATATCCATCGTTTCATTCACAATTACACATCATCACACATTTACAAAATTATCACATTGAAGCATGACAAATTTCACTTTCACAAACAGTTTACACTTCAATGCCAAAACTCACAATTCTTTGGACCTCCGGTCCGGGATCTCAAACATAACAATTCACATATACCCATCATCATATTCCACCAAATTCTAAGCACATAACATTTAACAAATCAAGGATTGAGGAACCAACTAGGTTACTCACCTGTACTTCCGAGCTACTGCCTGGAAGTCCCAGCAATATTCGTGGAATGATTGTTCCATCGGTACCTCTATAACAGTCAAATAAATTCCCATTACTAATTGCACAATCAGAATAATTCAATGATGTACATGTCGCAATTAAAAAAATGTACGATGCATGTTCATGACCTTCCCGGCGCTATTTCCCAATTTCCACTTTCATTTGTCAAAACCAATTTTTCATTCCATAGACACTATCCCATTTAGACAATACCCTTATTCTCAAAGAAGACCTCAAAGCCGAAATTACTAGTCATTCGGTCAATTTCACCCATTACAGACTTCAAAAGCATTAAATATAAGTCAATAGTCTCAAAATGGTGTTCTGATAATCATGAAACAACTCTTAGGTTGTAATAGCCACCTAAACCCAACTTTCATTCACAATTTGAGATCTTAAAAACTTGAACTCAAACTTTCTTTCTTTACATAAATTGTAGACCTCTTTCTCTAGATCATAACGAATCAAACATCACTTCAACTGGAGGTCTACATCTTCATTTATGACTCAAAATCTAAACTCAATCAGTTCAGAAAAACCAGTCTCGCCGCGATGAAGGAACGCCACGCATGGCGTCTATCTGATGGCTCATCGCGATGTCGATTATCGCTTCGTCATAACGTCCGCTCGTTGCGGCGAACCACTCGTCGCGACGTTCGGGTTCCTGGTTCGTCTTCTCCAGTTCTCTTTTCACACTTCTCTCTCTAACTCAACCATAACTCACCCAACAACCCCAATCTTTCACTTTAAACATCATAAATACATTCTAACTAACAAATAAACATCATAAATAAAGAGATCACTTACCAAATCAAGCTTCCACTCTTCAAATCTTCCGAAAATCTTCTCCCACTCTTAACACCTGCGGCTCACTCACAAAACCTCCACAATCTTCATCCTTTCAAGGATTAGAGTTGGTCTTAGCACAAAGGAAAGCAAGCAAGCAAGGATCGTGCAGGAAGAAAGAAATGAAACTCAATCGAAGGAGAAGGAGATCGTGCCCTACGATAGAGGAGAAATGATTTTCTGCCAAATTCAAAACCTAAGGCATTTAAAAGGGTTTCTCTCTAAACAATAGAAACATGCCACTTGTCTTTTTCCTCAACATATTTAATTTCCTTCTCCTTTCAATATTTATTTCCAATCTAATTCGTCTCCAAATTTCAATGGCTCGACATATTAATTTCTAAAATCATATATCAAATTTTTCATGGCCATTGGACAGTTATTTCAGTACTATACAATCAATTTGTCCGTCACTCGGAAAATTTCCGGTCCAGACATTTTCTCCCAATTATTCCAGAAACAATTCGAAGAGTCACTAACAATTGATAACCATTCTAAAACAGTTCCAATTCAAATTATCGATCACAATTGTCTCAGAATTCACAAACAAATCAGATTCTCAAATAAAAGCCGGGAAATGTCATGCATGCTTATACATATATGTGCCTGTGCCAAAAGTCTTATTCCTCTCTATATTGAGAGACCAAATGCATGCTCATATCAAAATGTAGTCTAACCTACTAGCCCGTCCCAATTTACCCATAACCTTCCCATCGGTGATGGGATGTTACAATGTCAGTCATCATCATGGATATTTTGTATGGTACATCGACCCATCCATATGCAAACCAGATTGTGAAATTTGTCTCAGTCTTGATTCAGATAGTGATGATGATGATGATCCCTATTCTAGAAGGAGAATGGGCTTTACCTTCTCATGAATATCATCCTCTTGCCGATGATATAGATTCAAACAATTATAACTCTTGTATAGGTCTAATGAAAGTACAATCCATACCAAAATCTCTACGAAAGATGTTGAAATCGTCTACAACATGCAGATCTACTGATGGATCTAGCAGATCTAAGCCAGAAATTCCTATTGTGACTCCTACTCCTATACCTTATATGATGGCAAAGCCATACAAGGAAGAGTTTCCCACATTAACTAGGGGTACTGACGAATCACAACAAGTTGTCTACAACCCTTACATCCGAGCCACAGGAATTACTTCACAGGGAACACTTGTGGTAAATCCATCTAATGAAGTCCTTAACTAGTAAACATCTAACATAGTAGCATAGAATAAAGTTCTGAGAAGGATTGATTCTAAGTTAGACAGAATCAGTCAACAAAATCATGCTACTTATACTAAAGTTAGTGCAATTTCTAAATAGATCCAACATATGTATCAATCGTACAAAGCTTAGATTCAGCGTCTTAATGCTGAACTTTGACAATACATCTCTGCCCATTATATATGGCCTGACTTCGACTTTAAAGTTCGTGAGATACAAAAGATATAAGGAATTATGCAACAAATGGAAGCTGATATGCATTATGCATAATCAAGGATAATTTATGGCTCATCCTCTTCGGATTTTCCAAATACTCAGCCAACATAGCCATCTCCTATGTATCAGAAGTATCCAGAAGAAGCTGACTACTCAAAGGTATTTAAATTTAATTATCCTTTGATTAGACAGTACATACATTCACAGACAACTCTGGAGAAACCAAGGAAAACAAGATCAAGGCAAAAATCTGATCATTTGCCTAAACAACGAGTTTCTGAGTTTTCATAAGTTCCTGAGCCATCAACCTCATATCACCCTTTTAAACTAACTCAACTGTGGAGTAAGCCATTACAGATACATACTCCCCTAGAGTCTCCACTGAGAGTACAACCTTCCACCTTTTCTCATGGGAAGGACAAAGCCAAACAGATAGAGTTTCTTGCAACTCTAACCACTGATAAATCTCTTATAGAAGATTCTAGTTCTCAATCAGCTCATATAGAGGTGTCAGAACCATCTGAGTCAATCTCTATCTAAATATCAGAAGTTTCTGCAACACCATCTGAAAACTTAGCTCATACCTCTGAGTTAATCTCTAATTCATCATCTGAACACATGTCTGAACCATCATCTGATTCATCAGCCCAATTTGCTTATTTAACAGAACTATCCAATGCTTTGATGACGATGCCTCAATATACTAAAGTTGAACCAAAAATAAGTGAAGCAGAATCCACAGGTACTGAACCTTTCAGACCTGAACAGACACCACAAACTTAACTAGTTGCATAGGCTACAAGTTAGTCTTCTATAACCAAGCCTACTTCAGGACCTTGGTTTACATTTGATGATCTACCCCCAAAGAAATGGAGGGATAGAATACATGAATTCGGTGCATAGATTGATCTTCAAATGATCAGACCAAATTATCATCTTCTAGATAGTTTGTCTGAATTTACATCTCGTTTCACTAGCATTTTGCAAGAATGGTGGCAAAGTATTAATGACTATCAATGCCTTCAATACATTCAAGTCACTAAAACTTGGGCACTACTTGGCATAATTCATAAAGAATTTATTGGTGTTTTCAGCTCATTGACAAACAAATCCGTTAGGAGTACTTTGCTATGAAATGTTGTTCTCTTGATAAGCATGATATCCAAAAGCATTACAAACATATGACGGAAAGGTATTGTCTTTTGAATGGATGGAATGATGTTAATCTTCGATACTTTTATATTATCCCTTCCAGATGAACCATACCTAGAACTACAAAGGACCATAGTTTCTCTACAACGAGACATGTCAACAATATCTCTTGGAGAAATCTATCAACTTGCAATAGCTTCTCTTGATAAGTTATGTGATCATTATACCTTGTTCAAGAATATCATTAAAGGCGATCCAGTTTTCAAATAGGCTTGTAAGAAGCCTTATCTACAGATCAAATGCAAAAATAAAAAGACTTGTGTCATAGCAAGAAGAAAGCTCATCTTCACCAAGTCTACTCTGGGAGAAAGATCCACAGGAAGAAGGAAGGCTTTAAGCCTTGGAAGAAATCCTATGAAAGGAAGAATGGCAGAATAAGAAGAAGATTTATATGGCTCTTCAAAAAGTCCTCACATCAACAGAAGCCAACTCTATTGGAACCCCGACCCAGTGGATGTAACATCCCGTTTCTGCGAGTAGGGGTATTTTGGTAATTATGGGTTAGACTGATAGACTGCACTGCATTCACTGATTGATTATGTTATTGGCCTCTAATTATAGAGGAATTGATTTCTTACATATGCATTTATTTATAGTACATGCATTCATGATTTTTCGGCATTTCAATTGTGACTAAGGCGATTGGATTGTGAGAATTGAATGGTAGATCAATCGTGGTTAATTGAGGAATTGAGTTATTGGGTTCCAGTGAATGATTTAGAATAGTTTATGAGTATTTGGTAATTTATAGTGGCTTATAGGAAATTTCCAGAAATTAGAGATAATGGGACCGTAAATTTTAGAGTGATGATTAAATGATCAGTATAATCTTTGGAAGAATGGTCTAAGGGCTATGGAAAATAATTATGTTGAGCCATTGAAATTTAGAGACTGGAATTTGGATTGATATAGAGACCTGTGTCTATAAATAGTTAGGGTTTAGCAATTTTGGGAAAAATCGAAGAAGGCATTTGAAGTTCTCCTCTTCCCTCTACTGCGTTCTTGATTTCCTCCCATTGGTGAGGATTTCTTGATTTTCTTTAATGGGTTCTCTTCATTGATGTTAGTCTAACATGTTATAATGGTTGTTAAAGGTTGGAAGATTTGATATTGGTAGATCGGAGGATTTGAAGGATTTCTAGGGTTTACGGCGATCTTGAGAGATTTGTGGATTTGAACTTTGATTGGTAAGTTTTAATGAATTTAACGTTATTATTAATGGTTTCTACTGTATTTATGGAATTTAGTATGTTTGATTGGGTATTGGGAGTGTCTCTGGATGGGTTTTGTTTTGGTGTTGTCATGGCTGTGTAAAGGATCGAAGAGTGGATTTGTGGAAGTTTTGATGATTGTATATGTTAAGGTTTCCGATGATGAAATTGTTTGATTTAGGTGTATTGAATTGTTTGAGAGTTGTTGAAAGAGGAAAGATTGGAATTGGAGAGTATAGAGTCGGAAAGATGGGAATCTTTGGTGGTGTGTTTAAAAGATGTGTTGGGGAAGAAGGAGAGTTGTATGTAGATTGGATTTAGATTGGATTACTGACGAGTAGCTCGGCATGCTTGGTGACGAGTAGCTCGGCGTCGCAGACGAAAGCAGAGTGTAGCTTCGATATCTGGATCGATCGGTCATCGCGAGCGATCGATCGACCAACTGCGGATCGATCGGTCACGCGACCGACCGATCGACCACACTGCGGATCGATCGGTCACGCGAGCGATCGACCGACCAAGCATGGATCGATCGGTCATCGCGAGCGACCGATCGACTAATCAACTGTGTGTAGCTCGGCCATGCAAGCGAGCTGTGGACGAGCGATCTGCGTGAGCTCGTCGGTAGCGAGCGGTTCACCAATGGGCTAGGCTCGCGCCAGTGTCGACCCTCTGGGCATAAGGTTGGCGCCAGTGCAATCAGGGACGCGATGTCACTTGGTTTTTCTGTTCCTTGTTGACCTCCGCCCTGGTGTCCGAAGAGGTGTGTGTGAGAAGTAGTATGGGAGTTTTAAATTGAATTATATAGTATTGAATTATAGTGATTAAGGTCGGTCATGGTACATAGTGTGACCTAAGTGTCAATTGGGACAATTGGAGTTTTAATTGGAAATTGCTATAGAGGTTTCGACCGAATGAATAGGAATTGGTGATAGAGAGTATGAATTGAGGAAATTGACTGAATTTTAGGATCGGATTAATTACTGTCGATCAATTGAATAAAGAGGCAGATTGGGCTTAAGAGTTCAAAGATTGGGTTTTAGCACCGGAAAATCGTGAACATGCATAGTACATCATTTCACTGAGATATATGCATTACTGTACTGTTAATTGAGCATTTAGTAATGGGACTATATTTTACTGTTTTAGAGGCATCGTTGGATCGCCGTTCTACGGACATTCGGAACTTCGAGCGAGAGCTTCGGAGTTTCTGGTGAGTAACCTAGTTGGTTTCTCAATCTCTAATGTGCTATATGTGCCTTGTATGTGAATTATTTGTGATTACGATTAAATGATTTGCATGAGATATATCGGTATAAATTGTGAAAGCATGCTAGGCATGATTAGAAATCGAGAATCGATAGTTGTGGTGGAGCACATTACGATCTCGAGTGGAGCTACAAGCTCATCAATTGTGATAAGTGAAAAGGATTAGTGAATACCCGAGGCTCTCCTATCCCTAGCGCGTGGGCTGTAGTGTATACCCGAGGGCTCTCTACCCCGAAAACGCGATTACGTGTGATGTGCCCGAAATGGGATAACTCGACGCCTTGACCACAACACTAATAATGAACTGAAAATCATTGTGCATACGATGCGTGTTCATGCTATGAATGTGCTATGGACTAACCGCCAATGTGTGATTTTGATGTTGTGAATTTCGAGTTATGATATGTGTTGCTTTATGCAATTTTGTGTAATGCATGAAATGGGAAAACCATCGATGATGGTTACTCATTGAGTTTCATAAACTCACCCAAATTATGACTATTTTTAGAACGGTGGTAGTGTGACTCTAGCTCGGATTAGAGATTTTTCCTTTGTGTGTGCGAGAAGAGCATGGCCCACAGGTCGGTCAGCTGGGGACCCTTGGGGTATTTTGGGGATGACCTAGATAGGAGCCATTACTGTTTATTTTGGTCATATGCAGTTGTAAAATTATGATCGGATATTGTATTTAGGATTTATGAATACAATGAGAAGTACTCTTTGGTTTTGGAATTTAGTGATTGTGATATTACTGCTTTGATTATGTTGATGCCATGAGGTTTTATTAGAAGCGATTGTCTGGTAGTGCAACCTCATCGTAGGGTATGTATCGGTATGACCTACGGGCGTATCGGTGTATACTCTACGGTAAGGGGGCGCCACATTGGTGGTATCAGAGCATGGTTTGGCATCTTTTGGGCATAGTATATTTTAGGCTTGAATTGTGTGAGAAAAGAAAGAAATTGATCAGAATTGTGATTTTATTGTAGGTCATCCGTCTTTGGTGATCGGTCGATCCTTTCGGTGACCAAGGATCGATAGGAGCTAGTAGAGAGTCCTCTATGCCTAGGTTTGAGGAGCACCTCTGTGGTTCCCTTGAGGCGGAACGGAGGTATGATCGCTCTGCGTGGCGAAATTTGTCGATTTCTGGCTAAAGACCGACTCCGCAGAGGGTGAGGTTGGTTGGAAGGACCGCCGCGGTCTTTGGACGGATGGATTGTGATGCGAGGAGAGGTTTGACTATCTTGTCTCTTTGCTTGAGGTCCGTGTATCGATGGTGGAAGATCTGTTAGGGGAGTTCCACTGACCACATGTTTTGACTTGGCGGACTTTTGAGAGCTTTTCGAGACAATTATACCTGTGGTTTATATGGAAATGAAGATGCTGGGAGTTTTTGGATTTGAGGCGGGGTCTATGGCGGTGGCGACGATGAGGTTCGGTTTAATGAGTTGTCGGCGATATCGTCTGCTCGATTTCTTCCGAGGCGATCGGTCTTTGGAGATTTGAGGAGGCTGAATCTGGATATTCGTACGAGTTAGCCCGATCGACATGGGCACCTTCATTGGGCCGAGGTCGCAGCGATCGAGTTGAGCGGCTTTGAGACGAAAGCGAGTTGAGGTTGGTCGGGGATCTGGAGTAAGAGATCCGGTGATAGTCGAGCGACTCGGTAGGAGCTTTAGCGACGCGTCGAGGTGCTCAGAGTTTTGGAGGTTCGAACGATCCGGTTCGATTCAGAGAGGCAGATTTGGGCAGTCGGGTAGCAGTGGCAGTGGTCGAGGCTCCGGTCAGCTTCCTCTGTGTGAGTTTTGTGAGAGGAGGCATAGTGGGGAGTGTTGGAGGTTCACTGGAGCATGTTTGAGGTGTGGCTCGATGGAGCATCGATCAAACATCGCCCAGAGATTGAGGAGCTCGATACCGCTTGAGTGGGAGAGTTGGTGGTAAGACGATGCGTGCAGTGAGCCGCAGAGTGGACTGGATCAGGGCGAGGCGAGCTCGGAGTGGAGCAAGAGATTCTTTTGTGGGATCGGAGAGTCGGGATAGTCGGCCGCAGTCGCAGGCCAGGGTCTACGCCATGACCAGGCAGGAGGCTCAGGACTCTCCAGATGTGGTTGCAGGTTTATACGCTTTTCGATATTGAGGTGTATGCATTGATAGATCCGGGGTCCACGATTCATTCATTGCACCTCATGTGGCATGTAGATTGCATGTGAGTAGAGATGCTTCAAGATATGGATTGCGGTGAGTACACCTTTAGGTAGTACCACCGCTTTAAGCGAGATTTGCAGAGGATGTCCGATTCGGGTAGATTGATGAGTATTGAGTGCAGATTTGATTGTGTTGCCCTTCGAGAGATTGAGGTGATTTTGGGGATGGGTGGCTCCATCGCCCATGGGCGATTATGGATTGCTATACCAAGGAGGTTGTGTTAGAGTCTCTGGTCACCGAGGGCTATTTTTCGAGGTGTTAGTCGGCGGTGCCAGCCGGGATGATCTCGTTTACGAGTGCTCGAGGTTGATGAGAGGTGGTGTGAGGCCTATTTGGCTCACGTGGTGGATTCGAGTGCAGGTGATGCAGGATGTCCTGTGATCGGGAGTTTCAGATGTGTTTCCCAGGAGCTCTGGGTTTGCCACGGATCGGAAGGCGAGTTCGAGATTGACCTCGTTCAGTGTACCGCTCTATATCGATACCTCCGTATAGGATGGCACGGTGGGAACTGAGGAGCTTAAGGCTCGATTCAGGAGAGCCGTTGGATAAGGGTTTATCGGCCCAGTGTTTCGCCGTGGGAGCTCGGTATTATTTGTGAAGAAGAAGGGCGGGACTATGAGACTTTGCATCGATTATAGGCGGCTCAATCGGGTTCTTCATAAGAATAAGTACCACGCCTAGATCGATGATCTCTTTGATCGATTGCAGGAGCTCTGATATTTACCAAATTAGACTTGAGATCTGGTTATTATCAGTTGAGGATCGCAGAGGCTGATGTGCCTAAGAGTGCGTTCAGAAGCAGGTATGGGCATTATGAGTTTTTAGTGATGCCGTTTGGGTTGACTAATGCCCCGGCAGCCTTCATGGCCTTGATGAATAGGGTTTTTCAGCCATACCTGGATCAGTTTGTGATAGTGTTCATTGACGACATTTTGGTATATTCGAGGTCTAGACAGGAGCATGCGGAGCATCTGAGAGTTGTGCTGCAGATTATGAGAGACAGGCAGCTGTATGCCAAATTCACTAAGTGTGAATTTTGGCTCGACGAGGTGGTGTTTTTAGGCCACATAGTATCTGGTGAGGGTATCGGTAGATCCTCACAAGATTGAGCGATGAGGAGTTGGGAGATTAGAGGCGGTATGCGAGTTGAGGAGTTTCCTCGGATTAGCGAGGATATTACGGAGGTTTGTCGAGGGTTTTCGTGATCTCCGCCTTTGACAAGACTTCGAGGAAGAGTGTGGCCTTGGATGGGCGAGATGAGTGTCGTGGAGTTTCGTTGAGTTGATACATCGGTTGACTACTGCTACGGTGTTAGCTTTGCCATCTGGATCGGAGGTTTCGAGGTTTATAGTGATGCTTCGTTGGGTTTAAGCCGTGTCTTGATGCAGCATGGGAGAGTCATAAGCGTATGCATCGAGACGATTGAGAGCCCATGAGGGTAATTATCCATGCATGACTTGGAGTTAGCGGTGTGGTGTTTGCTCGAAGATCTGGAGACATTATCTGTATGGGAGCGTTCCAGATCTTCACCGATCATAAGAGCTTGAGGTATTTGTTGAGTCACAGAGCTGAATCGAAGCGAAGGAGATGGCTAGAGGCGCTAAGGATTACGATTGCACTATTGAGTACCACCAGAAAGGCCAATGTGGTGGTGATGCTTTGAGTGGGAGATCGCATGGTAGTGGGCTCGATTGAGTTTCGAGGTTGCCATGCTTAGTTCGATTGAGAGCACTTAATGTGCGATAGATTTGAGTCGGGATGGAGCTTTGATTGCGACTCGAGGTGAGGCCGATTGCATGATCGGATCGGGAGGTGCGGGATCGGGATCCGGCTTTGGTCGATTGATTGTGAGTCGGATCGGGATGGCGATCCGAGTTTGGTGAGGATGATACTTTATGGATGGGCCAGCGATTGTGTGTTCCTGATGTGGAGGATCTGAGGCGTGAGATTTTAGAGGAGGCTCATTTGGCCGCTTATGCCATGCATCCGGGGGTCACCAAGATGTATCGTACTCTTAAGTTGCAATTCTGGTGGCCGGGTATGAAGAGACATGTGGCGGAGTATGTTTCTCGGTGTTTGACGTGCCAGCAGGTTAAGGCTGAGCACCAGGCCCCAGTTGGGAGACTACATTCGTTGCCCATTCCGGAGTGGAAATGGGAACGTATTACGATGGATTTTATCATGGGGTTGCCCAAGACGCCGAGGCAGAGTGATGCTATCTGGGTCATAGTGGACCGATTGACTAAATCAGCCCACTTCTTGCCCGATGAGGAGAGCAATACCCTCGATCGGTTGGCCCGTAAGTATGTAGCGAGATAGTTCATTGCATGGGGTCCCGATTTCGATAGTGTCGATAGGGATCCCAAGTTTACCGAGATTACGGAGAGTCTGCGATACTATGGGGACCAGATTGAACTTCAGCACAGCGTTTCATCCTCAGACAGATGGACAGAGTGAGAGGACTATTCAGACTGTTGAGGATATGTTGAGAGCCTGTGTGTTAGAGTTCCGAGGTGCTTGGGATCAGTATTTGCCTCTGGTAGAGTTTGCTTATAATAATCAGTACCAGAGTAGCATTGGTATGGCACCTTATGAGGCTTTATATGGACGTCCGTGCAGATCCCCTCTTTACTGGGATGAAGAGGGTATGAGGATGTTAGAGGGTCCGGTGATCCAGACACATTGATAAGGTATGGTGATTGGAGTCGCATTAAAGCGGCTCGGGATAGGCGAAGAGTTATCTGATCGGATCGGCGAGAGATGGAGTATGCTGTGGGTGATAAAGTGTTCCTCAGAGTGTCTCCGTGGAAAGGAGTTCTCAGATTTGGCCGTAAGGGCAAGTTGAGTCCTCGGTATATCGGTCCATATGAGATTCTTGGCGGATTGGACCGTTGGCTTATAGGTTGGCCTTAGAGTGAGATGTCGCAGACTTCATGATGTGTTCCATGTGAGCATGCTCTGGAGATACCGATCGGATCCGACTCATGTGATTCGGCTCGGGAGATTGAGATAGCGATGATCTGAATTATTTTGAGGAGGTGCGTATTATTGGATCATGAGTCAAGCAGTTGAGGTCGAGTTATTCCATTGGTGAAAGTCCTTTGGAAGAACCATTCTCATAAGGAGGCGACTTGGGAGACCGAAGAGCACATGAGGAGGCAGTATCCTCACTTATTCGATCAGTCAGGTAAGAAAATTTCGAGACGAAAATTTTTTTTAGGAGGGGAGAATTGTAACATCCCGTTTCTGCGAGTAGGGGTATTTTGGTAATTATGGGTTAGACTGATAGACTGCACTGCATTCACTGATTGATTATGTTATTGGCCTCTAATTATAGAGGAATTGATTTCTTACATATGCATTTATTTATAGTACATGCATTCATGATTTTCAAGCATTTCAATTGTGACTAAGAATCGATTGGATTGTGAACCGATGGACCGGCCAATCGTGGTTAATTGAGGAATTCAGAGTTATTGGGTTCTAGTGAATGATTTAGAATAGTTTATGAGTGACTGGTAATTTATAGTGGCTTATAGGAAATTTCCGAGAAATTCGAGAGATAATGTCGGACTGGAAATTTTAGAGTGACAGATTAAATGACTGTATAGTACTGGAAGAATGGTCTAAGGGCTATGGAAAATAATTATGTTGAGCCATTGAAATTTAGAGACTGGAATTTGGATTGATATAGAGACCCAGGTCTATAAATAGTTAGGGTTTAGCAATTTTGGGGAAAAATCGAAGAAGGCATTTGCGAGTTCTCCTCTTCCCCTCTACGGCGTTCTTGATTTCCTCCCATTGGTGAGGATTTCTTGATTTTCTTTAATGGGTTCTCTTCATTGATGTTAGTCTAACATGTTATAATGGTTGTTAAAGGTTGGAAGATTTGATATTGGTAGATCGGAGGATTTGAAGGATTTCAGGGTTCTGGCGATCTTGAGAGATTTGTGGATTTGAGCTTTGATTGGTAAGTTTTAATGAATTTAACGTTATTATTAATGGTTTCTACTGTATTTATGGCATTTAGTATGTTTGATTGGGTATTGGGAGTGTCTCTGGATGGGTTTTGTTTTGGTGTTGTCGTGGTGGGCGTGTAAAGGATCGAAGAGTGGATTTGTGGAAGTTTTGATGATTGTATATGTTAAGGTTTAGATGATGAAATTGTTTGATTTAGGTGTATTGAATTGTTTGAGAGTTGTTGAAAGAGGAAAGATTGGAATTGGAGAGTATAGAGTCGGAAGATGGGAATCTTCGGGTGGTGTGTTTAAAAGATGTGTTGGGAAGAAGGAGATGTATGTGTAGATTGGATTTAGATTGGAATTACTGAGCGAGTAGCTCGGCATGCGGTGACGAGTAGTAGCTCGGCATGCGACAAGAGTGTAGCTCGGTATGCGGATTGATCGG
This sequence comes from Erythroxylum novogranatense, assembly GCA_029891385.1. Taxonomy (NCBI): domain Eukaryota; kingdom Viridiplantae; phylum Streptophyta; class Magnoliopsida; order Malpighiales; family Erythroxylaceae; genus Erythroxylum; species Erythroxylum novogranatense. Next base: position 82,290,001 of record CM057231.1, on the reverse strand, counting down.
TCATGCGAGCGACCGACCGACCAGCTGCGGATCGATCGGTCATGCGAGCGACCGACCGACCAACTGTGTGTAGCTCGGCCATGCAGGCGAGCTGTGGACGAGCGATCCTGCGTAGCTCGTCGGTGAGCGAGCTGTTCGATAATCGGGCCAGGCTCACGCCCAGTCGACTCATGGGCATAAGGTTGAGCGCCAGGTGCAATCAGGGACGCGATGTCACTTGGTTTTTATGTTCCTTGTTGACCTCCGCCCTGGTGTCCGAAGAGGTGTGTGTGAGAAGTAGTATGGGAGTTTTAAAATGAATTATATAGTATTGAATTATAGTGATTAAGGTCGGTCATGGTACATAGTGTGACCTAAGTGTCAATTGGGACAATTGGAGTTTTAATTGGAAATTGCTATAGAGGTTTCGATCGAATGAATATGAATTGGTGATAGAGAGTATGAATTGAGAAAATTGACTGAATTTTAGGATCGGATTAATTATTGTCAATCAATTGAATAAAGAGGCAGATTGGGCTTAAGAGTTCAAAGATTGGGTTTTAGCACCGAAAAATAGTGAACATGCATAGTACGTCATTTCACTGAGATATATGCATTACTGTACTGTTAATTGAGCATTTAGTAATGGGACTATATTTTACTGTTTTAGAGGCGTCGTTGGATCGTCGTTCTACGGACATTCTTAGGAACTTCGAGCGAAGAGTTCGGAAGTTTCTGGTGAGTAACCTAGTTGGTTTCTCGATCTAATGTGCTATATGTGCCTTGTATGTGAATTATTTGTGATTACGATTAAATGATTTGCATGAGATATATCGGTATAAATTGTGAAAGCATGCTAGGCATGATTAGAAAAGCGATGGAAGCGATTGTGGTGGAGCACATTCTCGATCCGAGTGGAGCTACAAGCTCATCAATTGTGATAAGTGAAAAGGGATTAGTGAATACCCGAGGGCTCTCCTATCCCTAGTGTGGCGTGAAAATGTAGTGTATACCCGGAGGGCTCTCTACCCCGAAAACGCGATTACGTGTGATGTGCCCGTAAATGGGATAACTCGACGCTTGATCACAACACTAATAATGAACTGGAAATCATTGTGCATACGATGCGTGTTCATGCTATGAATGTGCTATGGACTAGCCAATGTGTGATTTTGATGTTGTGAATTTACGAGTTATGATATGTGTTGCTTTATGCAATTTTGCGTAATGCATGAAATGGGAAAACCATCGATGATGGTTACTCATTGAGTTTATAAACTCACCCAATTGCGACTATTTTTCGAGACAGATGTAGTGTGACTCTAGCTCCGGATTAGAGATTTTCCTGTTGTGTGTGCTTGCGAGAAGAGCATGGCCCATGTGTCGGTCATTGGGGACCCTTGGGGTATTTTGGGATGACCTAGATAGGAGCCATTCTTATTTATTTTGGTCATATGCGATTGTAAAATTATGATCGGATATTGTATTTAGGATTTATGAATACTGATGAGAAGTACTCTTTGGTTTTGGAATTTAGTGATTGTGATATTACTGCTTTGATTATGTTGATGCCATGAGGTTTTATTAGAAGCGATTGTCTGGTAGTGCAACCTCATCGTAGGGTATGTATCGGTATGACCTACGGGCGTATCGGTGTATACTCTACGGTAAGGGGGCGCCACAGTGGATCACGTGTCCGACGTCCTACGTGATATCTGAACGTGCAACCCACGAGGGAGGAATTCCCCACCACGACAAAACTAAAAAACGAACTTATTTTACTTACCTCCGAACAGCTCTTGAAAATTTCACCCTAATTTCCCTCCTGAAATTTGAAATTCCTAGGGCCTAAATTGAAATCTAATTTCTAATCTTAAAAAAAATTTCATGACTCTAGATTTATTAGATTCCAAAAAAAAATTACCTCATTCGGATCTCTATAAATAGAGAAATCGTCAAAATACGGAATCATATGCAATATGTCCTTTCAATTGTCTCACTTCGATTTAATCCATAAATTTCAACTTAAACCTGAAAGCTCTAGATTTTCATGAAAGAGTAGAAAATTTTCTTAGAAAACCAATGCTTCAAAAATCAAATAAATCAGAGGTCACACAAAAAAGTTATAAGCAAAAGAGTGGGAGGAGGTTGGATTTGGAAAAAAGGAAAATCAAAAAATAGATTTTTAAAATAAAATAAAATAAAATATCTCGCAGGTGCGAGGCTAGCGCTCACACATAAGCGTCTCATGGGCGCGCATTGCGACCATGAGCCCTCGCGATCGAGAGGCGGCGCTTGAAGCCGCCACGACCCTTGACATGCACGCCTCATAGTGACTTGGCTCTTTTTCTTCTTTTTCTTTTTTTTTTGATATTTGAACTTTAAAAATTCATAACTTTTTGTACAAAATTCCAAACTTTGAAAATTTGGTATCAATAAAAAGCTAAAAGGAAATTCTACAACTTTCATGAAGGATTGAAAAACCAATTTGGCCTCTAAGGGAGACAAAAACCTCTTCAAAGTAACTGCTTAAATTAAAAAATATCTTACACAATAACAAAACTTCCAAAAATCATATCTGTCAACACAATGATCCAAAAATGTCACATTTTAGATCATTGGAAAGATAAGAAGACAACCTACAACTTTTATGAAGGGTGCAAAAATAAATTTAATCTCTAAGGAGGTGAAAAACCCTTCCAAAGATACTGCCTGGATAATACCCTTTTTAACAGTAACTGCATTCTTTCAAACCTTATAACTTCTTAATCCTAAGTCCAAAAGTGACATACTATATATCAATGTAAAGCTCTAAACATGAACTACAATTTTCAAGAGATCTTTCGATCCAAATCAAACTCTAAAAAGGTCAAAACCTCAGTTAAAGTTTCTGCCCATAATGTAAATTTTGGCAGCATCTCCCCAAAATTTTCACTAGCCAAATTCTTCAATCTTCCACACAATTTTTCCAGCACCTGCACAAAAATTCAATCTCCACATTCTTCAACTCCCAAATCCAAACCAATCCATATAAACCCAGAAATTTATCTCAAATGGCAGCAAGCACAATATTACTCTTCTTGTCATTTTCAAAACCATACAACAACACATTTTGATTAAACAAATACAAAATACAACGTAAACCAAATGTCTTTCATTTATGTCAAAACATAAGTTATTACAAAGCTTTAGAGGGCATTTTAACCCTTACACAACAAAAGTGCCAAAAGTAAAAAATACAAGGAAAAGTTACATGAACAGTAACTTTTGTTCTAAAATGCATCTAAAGCTTTGGTGCTAAAGGCTAGCTTCAAAACCAAAATAAAACAGGAGTAATGCCTCTTTCCCGGTACAGTCACTCGTTTTCTCGCTCATCGCCTGTGGATGGGAAAAAGGGGAGGTGAGCTCGACGGCTCAATGAGTAACAGTTTAATAACCAAGATCATGCAAGCAAAACTCTTTAACAATTATTTTCAAAGCAAACATTACAATAATCATTTCTTGCCATAAAGAAATTTCCAACATTTTCAATTGATCAAAACATTTACAAAATCAACATAGAAAAAGCAATATCACATAAGCACATAGAAGATGGTTTGGGTGGATCCAAACAGAACGTACTACACATTCTCGCGAAACGGTCATGTATAGCCGTGAACTTATGGGAGTCCATGAGGAGCTCCAATGCCACTAGCGGGCAGGCGGGAGAAGCCTATGAACAAACAAGTGCACTTGACTCTTAAGGGACCACTACAAACCCAAAGAATCATGCATATCATATAATTCACATAATTCACAAATATTAGCTACAAATGGCTCTCACAAAATTTCACTTTCACATTCTTCCGAAAACCCAGTTTTCGTTCTTTTTCACTCGTCAAACAACTTTGTAAAATTTTCTGATTAACATACCAAAGACACATAATACAATTTCCAATCATCTCAAAAAGTAATACATGCAAAATTTGAAAGTTATAAGAAAGCATTAAATGGCATTTATTGAAGGAAAATTAAGTAGCTTATTAACTCAATTATTAAAAAGTCACCCACCTTAAATCCTTTAGTTTTAGGCTTGATCAATTTTCCTTTCTTCTAACTCCACTTGCCTCTCTTGTCCTTCAAAACACAAAAATCCCAACATTACAAGGGATGTCGAAATTGAGAAATTTAAGGAAATAAAAGCATGAAATAGATCCTACACAACCTTACCCATGCTTTTCCTAAGCTATTAGAACTAAAACCCATCAAAATTTCCAAAAGATTTTTCCATATTTTTACCTTAAAACTCCACCCACGAAATTGCTTCTTACCTCTAATGGAAGATTAAACCTTCCTCTTCCTTTTTCCTTTTTAAAGAACTCTCAAAATCTCTAATCTAAAGCAAGAATTGACAAAACCCTAACCTCTTCTTCTTCTTCTTCTTCTTCTTTTCTCCACCGAAAGCCCACTCTCCTTTTCTTTTTCTTGTAAGTTTCGTAACCTTCTTTCAAAAGACTTAGGCAATTTTTGTTTCTTAACTTTCAAGCCTAAGCCCAAAATGGTGTTGTTTCATTCTTCCTCTTTTTATATGAAATTTCTGTCCTCTTCTTTCACCCACACCACCACATTCCTTTAGTTTCCTCCTTTCTTCCTTTAATGAATTTAAAAAGACTAAGATACCCCTCCTTATAAGCCTTAAACCTTAACAACTTAAGTGAACTTCCCAATTTAACCTTATAGCCTCATTTCCTTTACTTTTTAATAACAACATGAAAAACTCTAATTTAATCTTAATCCCTCCATTTAATTCCCATCAACCTAAGCACTAAAACCTCAATTTATTCTAACCAAAAGAAATTAAGCAAACTAAACCTCAAAATAAAATTAAACATGCTTATTTAATAAGAAAGAGGAATTGGGGCCCAACAAACTTGATGTTTTCTCTGTGGACGACCAAGACACTTTGCACGACAATGTCCTCACACAACAAAGAAAGATCTTAAGTTGTTACAGCAGATTAAATATGTTCTACCAATTCATTCTAACAATGACTTTGAGGAATTAATTGAGGAACAATCTCAAGAGGACAAAGATACCAAGTTTGTTATCCATATTCCATCTTCTGAAGAAGAATCATCTCAGTCATCTACCTCTATAGACGATGATTCATTATACATGCTACAGCAGGCTTGTCTGAAGATAGATCGTACACCCGTAAAATGACCTTACGTCCATATCTAACTTTTTCAGCAGGATAAATACGATAAGCCCATTAAGGCTTTTAGATTTATGGATACTAGATCTAATCGTATATGGTCATAAAGCCCAATATTTTATCATCTGATGTATGGACCTCTCATGATGAGTATTTTACTGCTACTAATGGTAATACATTCAAGATTGGGTTGATTACTAGAAGACGAATCAACATTCGCTTCTTTCCTCAATGTACAGTTTGGACTAAAGTACTTGGAAGCAATCTACGAGGCCTGGATATTCTGATTAGAATGGATACGTACAGTAAAGCATCACCTTTGCAGATCCTACCTACAGGCCTCAGGTATCGATCACCATTCAGTCCATACACTGATATGAAAAATGTGTTTGAACTATCCTAGGTTCATGTACATTACACTGGACTTCGAGATAAACTGTTAGAATATTGTTCAGATTCTCATGCACAGTTTACTCACCCATATCCTCTGTGGAAGAATGCTGACTTTTTCATAAGTCCATCATTTAAAAAGAATGAGGATATTAATCCTACTAAAGCCATACATCCAGGAATGAATCCTGATGATCTGAAACTTGCACTTGATGAGTGTGCAATCCTTTTAAATCAAGGACTTATTGAGCCCAAAAAGTCAAATTAAGCTTGCCAAGTGTTTTATGTCAACAAACGTTCAAAGCAGAGACATGGAAAGAAAAGATTAGTGATTGACTACAAACTTCTGAATGCATTCCTGTAGGATGACAAATTCCCATTACCTAAGATTAGTAATCAAGTACTATTTCTTAAGGAAGTTGTTATCTTCTCAAAGTTTGATCTTAAGGGAGGATTTTGGCAATTGGGTATTCACCCAGAGGAAAGACATAATATTGCATTCTGCATTCCTAATGCACAATACTAATGGACTATTATGTCATTTGGACTTAAAGTTGCTCTATCACTGTGTTAGAAATCCATTACAAAGATCTATGAGCCTATCCTCAATAGTGTACTGATCTACATTGACGACATCTTACTGTTCTCAAACACCCATGAGGAACATACAGCTCTGTTAGAAAAGTTTTTGGATCTTATGCAATAGTTTGAGATTATGCTTTCAACCTCGAAAAGCATCATTGGCACTACAGAAATTGAATTCTTGGGTATGCAATTCAAAGATGGATTCTACTAGCCAAGTCCACACATTGCAAAAGAATTATTGCAATTTTGAGATGAACATCACTGTTCAACACTGTTGAAAATTCCTTCTTATCATCTTCCTGTAGACTTTTAGACTTTTCAAAAGTAGGGTACTGTTCACCTTTTGACTTTTGAAAAAGTAAATTCCTTTTTTATAAGATTAGGTAGCATTATTAGTCTTCTTTTTCTAAGGTTTTAATCATGTTGTCTCTAGGTAGCTTTACCATATTAACCTTCGATTCGGTTATAAAAGCAAGGTTTCCCTTAAGTTGTAAACACAATGAAATGAATGCTTTATTTTGACGTTTAAATTTTATGAAGAGTGTTTTCTTCTAAGCCTCTTCTCCTTCTTGATAAATTCAAAGACTTGAGTCATATACTTGACTGTTAAGGTGTAGGATGAGTATGCTCTACGCTCACCTCTTCTAAGGATTTTGTGTATCAAAAAGTCTATGACAGTCTAGGACTGTTTGTCAACAATTTCCGCTGCTATTAGATTGATTGAATTAACGGGGAATGACGAGTAAGAGTGTGTGAGAGAAGTAAGGGTTCCTAAAAGGCAAGATGAGAGTTATGCTCGTAAGCCAATAGAGCTAGAGAGGGCTTTGTTGTCTCATCTAGGTATACATACTTCTAATCTGACTTTGGTTAGTCATGAGTCTCTAGCAACTAAAAGTTGTTGTTGCGTTTGTTAACCTAGTTTGAGGTCATAGTTTCCCTGTGTGCCCTTTGGGTTCCCTAAAAGAACTATGAATAATTTAATTTAATTTTGTAATTAAATTAAATATATAAGTTTAATAATTATTAACAAATTTAATTAAATTTAAAACATTTTCAAAATATATAAATTTCATATAAAATTTAATTTAAGAATTAAAATATATTTAAAATAAATACTAATTTATAAATAAAAGGTTAATTTTAGTGTATAATTTTATTAATAATTTATCATAAATATTATATAAAGGGTTAAAATAAATTTATTTAATTAAAAATTACCTTTTAATGTATATCTATTTATAATTTTGTAGTATCTTCATGACACATTACATATGAGTCTATTGAAAATAGTCTCTTAACTAGTTAAAAATAAGATTATGTATTATCGAATCTTCTCAAATTCTGAATCTCAGCGATCTTATATGTAATAATCACTGACTAACAATTAAATAAGATTTTATTTGTAATTAAAAAAACCAAAAAAAAACGTTAGGCTATATTTATTTATTGGGCCAAATGTTATCATTACCTCTAGGGTATGTTTGGATGTGGGTAGAGGGATGGAAGGGAATGGAATGAAATGGACCAAATGACTCAGGCCATTGTTTGGGAGTTTGTTTTGAAACAGGATGGAATGACAATTGATGGCTTTGGAAGCCATCCTTTGCCATCCAAATCCTAATATTTTGTGACCTCCTAAATTGGGGGGTCAAGGATGGAATGGCATGGCTTGCCTTCCAAACTTTAATTTAATGACAAAAGTACCCTTAAAAAATTAACGAAATTACAACCTCAGTCCAGCAAAAACTTACACAACTACATGTTACTACGTCCATTGTGTTTTTCCTTCAACTGACTTCTTCCATTGACGAACTCCTCCACAGCTACTAGGATCATCTGTCTTCGTTCCATCAGGTAAGCATCGACTATTCTTCTGTGTTCCTCTTCTTGACACTTTTTGTATGTGAAGAAATCAGAAATTTTTACTAATGTTGGTGTCGTCTTCTTTATTCATCGATGGATGTGCGCTTATCATGTGTTATGTGTTTGGGAAGTTTCGTAAATTGAAGGATTTGTGTTTTATCCTATGTTATGTGTTTGAAGGCTCTGAGATTTGAAAAGTTTTGTTCCATTCGCTTGATGAATTTCAGCCTCTGTCGCTACCAAGGGAATATCCTAATAGATTTCGGCCATATGCCCTTTACGATCACAAAACTGACAAGTTCCGTTTTTGTAAAATTCACGCTCTTGAGGTGTCATCCTTCGCTTTTTGGGAGGTGGTTGTCGTTTCTCCTAGCCACGATTACTTTTCTATTTCTCCAAATTGTTTTCCTGCTATAATTTGACTTTTTACATTGTTAGGAATGAAGTCACGTCCATGAGAATCAAAAGGTCATCCAAACCTATTTGCCAAGTCTACATAAATTAGATTGAAAAGATCCTATTTTAGGTCCATCATAGGATTTTATTATTATGCCTAAAACTTTTCCTGGTTGCTTAATTGTATCTCAAAAGGTCATTACGCACAAACTAAGCAAAATATGTGAATATAAGTTATTGCCTTGTTAGAAATTGATTCTCTCCATGTACTGTATCATTGTATGCATTATGCATTCATAGAAGAATATATGCAATTAAAAAAATGGTGAAGAAATAATTAAAAGAATGCAGATTCTGGTTTGTAGATATGACAAATTAGTCTTAGTCATACTGCAGTCATAGTTTATTTGAAGAATTGTTGTACGGAATAGGTACATGGCAATGTTTTATTTAGGTTTCGATGTGGTCTGTGTAATTTATATGTAGCACCCCACTTCCACAAGACCCGAACCCGATATCGATGGTGATATCCGAGTCCGTATCTCACGAGGGTGGTATGCTAGAGCAATCAAAACATTTTCAAAACTCAGTAATACATTTTTCTTTTTTGAAAACAATTGAGTCTTGAAACCAAGACCAATTTGGGGCCCGCGATCTGAAAACATTTTCAACCAAAGTACTATTTCAGTAATCAAATTACAATATGGCACTAATCAATTGGGCCCTCTGTCATAACAGTACACATATGCGGAAATACAAATTTACATATAAATCAGAAAGACTCAAATGCAGACGTGAACTGATCCCGACTTCAAACTCTGACTCTCTTGCAGTAATCATACTCCCGTTTCACTAACGGGGTAATCTTCAATTCCTGAAAAATAATTGCAATGTTGGGTGAGTTTGCGAACTCAGTGAGAAACCATCATCGATGGTTCACTCAATTCATGCATATTAAATCAATTTACCAAATAATACATACAATCACATTTCTCAAATGTAAGGCGTTTCGCCTTTAATACAATTCACATTGAACAGTTACATTTAAATGATGCACATGTGACACTTTCCATTTTCATTTCGTGGTTGTGACCGTGCGCCTGAAACTGTCCCAGTGACGGGCACATTGCATTGAGCTTGCGGCTCTGATAAACGTTGGGCCTAAATGCCCTGATATATTGAGCCAGTGGCTCTCAAATACGTTGGACCTGAGGTCCTGTGCGTTGAGCTTTAAGCTCTCATATACGTTGGGCGTGATATGCCCTGATACGGTGGCTGCTCCGGTCACAACTGCCTTTATCTGATTATGCCATTATGCATGAATGCATATGTTCCAATTCCCATTTACAATCATTTACAATCAATGTCATTTCCTATTCCTTCGGACCTTCGGTTCGGTATTTCAATCATATACATTTACAATTTATTGCATTGATGCATTCCCAGTCATTTACACACAATAGCACTTCAATATCAAATTCTAATATTTCGGACACCCATGGTCTGAAATCAATCAAAATCAGACACACATATCCATCCATTATCTCCACATGGCATCAATGCATAAAATAGTAAACACACATAGCTTATTGGACCCCGAATCTTTTTGGTAAGCTAGGATGATTAAATAAGGATTTTTGAATGATTATTCATGAGTAAAGAAGTTAAGAATTCTTGAAATTGAAATGAAATGGAAGATATGGTTTAAATACGAGATGGATTAATGTGGAATTAATTGACATGCAAATATGCTTAAGGTAAGGTGTCATGAAATTAGGTGGCATGATTTAATGGGATTCAATTATTGTATTTTGTGGACTTAATTAGCATGTTAAGAAAATTTAATTAACATGTTGATTAGACTAAGACTATATGACATGGATTAAGTGTATTAAGGTGTTATGAAGGTTGTAAATGTATTAAGGGTTAAATGAGCCTTGGACTCAAGTTGGGCTTAAGTGGTGATATAAAAAGAAGAGGATTAAAAGAGAGTAATGAGTTAGGTGGCATGAATTAATACAATTAAATGTGTTAATTGAATTTACAAGTTTAGAGTTTAATTGGGCCTAAGAGAATAATGGGCCTAAATCAAATGAAAAGAAGAAGAAATGGTTTGGATTTAAGTGATTTAGTAGGATGAGAAGAAAGAAGGAAGAATAAATTGGGCTTTGGGTCCAAATGAAATGAATAAAGAAGAGAGGATATAAATGAAATGGGCTTAAGTTGTAGTAGGAAAATAAGAAGGAAGGAATTAAATGAAGTGGACTTGGGCTTGAGTAGTAGGAGTTAAATGAATTAGTGGGAGAATAAGAAGAAGAGGAGAAGAGTAGATGGGCTTAAAGATGAGTGGGCCTTGAGTGGTTTAAAGAGGAAATAAGGAGGAAGAAGAAGAAGGGAGTTAGGCTTTAGGGCTTATGGGCTTAAGTAAGATTGTAAAGGAGTATAAGAGAAGAAAAATAAGTGAGTAGTAGGGAAAAGAAGAGAGAGGAACGAAAATTAAAAGAGAGAGGAAGAGAATTCGTGGAAGTGGAGAAGAAAGGAGAAAGAAAGCTTCTAGGGTTGGATTTGCCAAGAGATCAAGAGGGAATTTGAAGAAAGTGCAAGAGATAAAAAGGTGTAGGAAGAGTAAAGCTACAATCTAAGCCAAGGAACCTCTTATTTGAGCAAAGATTTGAGGTAAGTGATGAGTATAAGTTTAAGCTTTTGTTTGGGTTATGGTTGAGAAACCCTAGAAAATGAATGGGTATTGTGATTCCAAGATCAATTTCATGATTTGTGTCCTTAGGATTTGTTGTATTTTGGATGACTTTTGATTTGGGAATTTTGTTGATTTTGAGGAAAATGGTGAGAGGCAAGAGGAATGGAAAGCAAGAGGAGGAACTCCATTAGCAAGGAATCATAAAGTAGGTTTTATGTTTATAGTTAAATAATGGGCCATTAATATATTTTTCAAAAACTTTAAGAATTAAAACAAATGCTTTCAAATTCATTGTTTTTGAATGCCTTGCGAAATTTCAAAAAAATTGATGTATCATGGTATGAATGATTTGAAAATGTTATGTGGATTGGATGATTGATGAATTGATATGTGAATGTGATTTTGTTGAGGAATGATGATGCATTGCATATGAAATGCTTTATGATCATGAAATGATTTATGAAAATTTGCATGATTTATGCAAAACAAGATTTCCAAGATTTTTGCCTTTGGGCAATCAAGTTTCAAGACATGATTATATGTTATGTGGTTTAGGTTAAGTCCACCCAAGAAACGTCCGTGCACGATGACCATGAAGAGGCCTTCGCCTTGCATTTGCTTGATTGTGGCATAGGATGATCCAAGATACGGACTCCTAAAGATTTGCCCATATAGGCTCATTAAATGAGACTATATGGTTGCCAAGAATTGTGGACTTGCCAAACCATTATGATGTGTTAGGTTGTATGTGATATATGATGTGAATTGTGACAAGTTGAATTGCATTCATGATTTCATGAAAGTTTGAAAAATGAATGATTTGTGATTTCAAGAAAATGACAAGAGCTCTTAGTTTATGATTTTATGAACCTTTGAAAATGAATGATTTGTGATTTCAAGAAAATGACAAGAGTTTTGAAGAAAACAATGTTTTATGATCCAAAGGAAATTAATCTGAAATGGACTTCTAAAACTGTTTTGTTCATTATTTGGTTATAAGCATAGAACCTTCTGGGCTCCCAAGCTCACCCCCCCGTTATTTTCCCAATTTCCAGGTTCTTAGCAAGAAATCAAGTGGAAGTGGATCAAGAGCAGATTATGCTTGTTTTATTGTGTATTTGAAGTTTAGTTATGTAAATGTATAATTGTAATTCATATGAGCAATGGAATAAGGTAAATGAGATATTGTTATTGATCTTGGAAATTTGGCTAGGAAATGCCAATGAAATTGTAAAACTCTTATGTATGATGATTAATGCAATATGGACTTGAGTATGGTTGTGAATGTACAATTGCATCATTGTATAGCTTGGATATGATTAGATGATTAAGAGTGCGGTTGTTGCCTTGATTTGAGTTTGGAGTTACTCTTGGGATTAAGTCGTGTTATATGAGGTTGCATGTTGAGTTTTATGCAGGTGGAAGTATTAGAATTGAAAATTGGTTAGTTGCATTTTCAAGGGAAGTGCTGTCAAATTTTCCTAAAATTTGACAGAACTTCGCTTCAGTTTTAGACCCCATTAGAAATTGATTTAGATCAGGAAGTCTTCGTGAAGATTGTAGTAGAAGTTCAGATCTTTCTAAGGGTATATCATTTGCCTCATTTGGACTTAGGGTTAAAAAGTTATGAGGTGAAGAACACATTCAGTTACTGTTCATGTACTGTTACATTGGTCTTTAATAAGTAGTGTCCTTTAAGTGGCTTTTTGCCTTGATTAATGATGGAGTTAGCTTTTGCATCCTTCATGAGAATTGTAGTTCATCTTGTTATCTTTCCATGGAGGTATAGTATGCTCATATTGGAGCTAGGAATAAGAAGTTATAAGCTTTGAAAGGTGATAGTCTCAAGTGAATTGAATTTGGTTTTAAGATTTGGAGTTTTGGAAAAATGGCGTGTCCGTTAAACGGAAATGGAAGTCCATTTAACGGACAGCTACGGGTCAAAAGGACCCCTTGTTATGTGTATGTCCGTTAGACGGACACGGATGTCCGTTAAACGGACTTTCTCGGACGAACTGGCACACTTTTGGCCGTATGTGTCCGTTAAACGGACATGTCTGTCCGTTTAACGGACAGCTACGGGTCACTTGGATAAACACGTATTTTTGACCAGTTTTGAGGCTGAATCTTGTTTTGAGGCCTCTAATACGAGTTGTATATCTTGATGTTATCTTTCAAATGGAACTAGAATGAAGGCATTTAGATATCTTTAGAGAAAGTTATGGCAATCGCGCCAAAAGAGTTTCAATTTTATTTTGGAAGTGAGCATGGTCCATTGTTTTGGGCATAAATCCCTCATACGACCTCCAATTGAGGTGAGGCTTGAACCATTGGATTTATAAGACATATATCTTCCTTGATACAAAAATTGGGATTATTTGGAGTTAAATTGAGAAAGTTTGCATCAAAGTAAGTTAAAGGCCGGTTAAGAGAGCATCTTTCCGATATGAACTCTTTTAGGTTTTTGGAGTGTATCTTGAGTTATAGAACTCCGATTGAAGTAATTCTTGTCTTAAATTAAACAAGAGTCATAAGGCTATGATTTACAATAGAATTTCAAATGAATTTAAGATATTGAGTTTTTCAAATTCGGTGAACGCGTAGTAGAAATAAGTTCAAGTATGATGATTAGGTACATGGGCACACTAAGGGACTTTGGTAAGTAAATATTGGGAGCGTTTTGAACATGAGAATGAATTCATGATGCCTTTAAGGGTTCAAGGGATGAAGAATGAAAAAAAAATATAACCCTTCAAAGTAATACGCACGCTCAGGTTTCACGATTTTAAGCAAGAGAGTTGGGTTCCGAAAACAGGATCCAACAGTCGGGATCCGATCTCCGGGTCGGGTTCCGACATAGCTTGAGAAACCAATTAGGTTACTCACATATTACTTCCGAGCTAATGCCAAGAAGTTTCCGCCACGTCAGTTATCGAACGACGCTCCACTGGGGCCTCTATAAGAAGCAAAGAAGGTACGAGTGACTAACTATTCAATCCGAATGAATTACGGATGCACAATAGATGAAATATGCATGTTCATGAATTTTCAGTCCTATTGGCGCTGACGGTGCGCAATTTGGACCTCTATAGGTCCCCAATGTAATAAAACAGTGATTATACAGACTTTTACCCGGACCCATGTCAATTTCCCGTCCAAAAATTTCCAATTTCTCAGAAAATGAAATTAAATATTCACTGAATCCGATGCCTCAAGAATCAGGTCAATCGGACGTCGAACGGAAAAGTTATTCACGAAGGAAACCAAAATTCAACAATTACTAGCCCTTATTTCCTTCTATTTTTCCTGTTTTCCAACCAAAATTCAACCTATCATATCTCTTTCTAAACATTTCAGAAGAATGCAAACTATACCTTATTGGAAAGATAATGAAACCCTCTACAAGTTTCCTTTAGACCAGAAAAATCAATTTCACCCCTAAGGGTGTCAAAAGTCCCATTGAAGCTACTGCCCACACATTCACTTCCTAAAACAGAACAGTCATTGGAAATTCACTATCTTTCATTCTATGCAGTCAAAAATTATACAATAAATATGCTCATCAAGATCACAATGTTATCTACAACTTTCATGAAACAACCCAAATTTCAATTCCCTTGCTAACTAGGTCAAATAATTCACTCAAGGTTGCTGTCCCTGAAATCACTCAATTTGAGCAGTAACTTTCTATCAATCATATCTCCCTGTATACAAGTCAAACAAATCACCACTTTATATCCCTGAAAAGATAAAATCCTCAAACTTCAATTCTTCCTGAAATAACCACACTCCAATTCAGCCTCTAACAGTTTCAAATCGGTTATGCAAGTTTCTGACCTAATCAGCACTTAACATCACAATGTAGGTTCAGATTTTGAAATTCCATATCTCCCACATCTGATTTCCAAAAAATTATAAGCCATATATCATTTTCAAGATCAATGTGTCATCTAGAACTCTTCAGTACATTTCCAACTCCAATTCAATTCACAAAAATTACTAAAATTCTTCCAAATCCGAATGTGCAATAAATGTGCCAATCCAACTAGGTTTCAGTCAATGCATAAAAACAGCCAACACTCATCAGTCCATAACTCCTACTATACATATCGAAAAATTGCAAAATCAGTGACATTAGAAAGATAACTTAATAGGCTTCAATTTTGCATCTAATCCATTTATCCTAATTCCTTCTCAATTAATTCATAAAAATTTGCAAAACTCAAGGGTATGATTTCGGGTACTGTTCATTCCAGTCATGAGCAGTAACTTTCCAAGCCAAATTGCACCCTCTTCAAGCTAACATTGGACAATGCCTATTTCACACAAAAATGTAGCTAACATCCCAAAGTTTAAGAGGCCACAAACCTCACCTCATTTTCATAACCACACAATTAGTTATACTCAAAACAGTGCAATCAGTTAAAGCCCTAAATTTCCAGATTTGGTTCAATCTTAGTTTCTATCATTTCCAATGCCTTTAACACATCATTAAGCATCCAAATAACACAAATCGGTTCTTATACCATTCATACACCATTCATACATATCCTAGGGCTAATACACAAAAATTGACAGCACTCAATGTCTTAATTCCTATGCAAGATTAGTCATCCATGTTCAATTCAAAATCAAGCCATAACCACTTCTATCCTACTTTCAATTCATCCTTAACCTAGCTTTATACCCATCAATTCAAGTCATTATAGACATCAATTTAATGCATCAAGAATCAAAATAAATGCACTCTAACTCTCATTAAATGCCTCTCCCTACCGTGGCATTAAAGTCA
The DNA here is from genome assembly GCA_029891385.1 of Erythroxylum novogranatense. Taxonomy (NCBI): domain Eukaryota; kingdom Viridiplantae; phylum Streptophyta; class Magnoliopsida; order Malpighiales; family Erythroxylaceae; genus Erythroxylum; species Erythroxylum novogranatense. Next base: position 82,274,104 of record CM057231.1, on the reverse strand, counting down.
TGCTAAAACATCATTTAACACTTAAAGAAAATCACTTACCTATTAGCTTCCAATCCTTTCTTCTCTTCACTTTCTTCTTAACTACCCTTGCTAACCACTTCTTCTAATTCCAAGTAAAGACATCATCATCAATGCAAGCTAAGAACTTGATTTCATGAAAGAGCTTGTAAGGTTTTGGAGGGAGGAGTTTTAAAAACAGAAAATCGACGAGGCTCACCAAAAATGGGAAAGGAAGCTTTCGGATGGGTTAGCTAATAACTTGCTTTTCTCCAAGGAAAACCGATAGACACAAGTGAGAAACAATTAATGAAGACCATAGTTGGCCAAATATGATTTGTTGATGGATTTAAAGAAAAGTCAAAGAAAACTTATTAATATACTTTAATCAAAGCCACTTTTCGGTTATAGACAAAATAATTCATGCATTCATCTTCTTTTAGGCAACATCACCGAATAACAAGGATAAGAGGCATTTAATGAAGGTTTATGTTGGCAAAATCTCATTGGTCAAAGATTTAAAGAAAAATCAACTAATTATTTCTTTAATCCAGATCAAAAACTAACCCAATCAACTCAATTGACCCCCATTTCAATCCCAAAATAATATAACCAATAATATAGTGCCATTGGGTAGAAATTTTTGCTACCGAAAATCGACCGGTTAGCCAATTGGCGATTTTTCCGGTCCGGGAATTTTCTCCGGAAAAATCCAGAAAAATTTCTAAAAATTCCTTAAAATAGAAAACAATTTATGGCGCACTCAGAATAATTTTTCAAACCCAAGAATCACGCTAATCCCAATAAATTTGTCTTAGGCACGAAAACCAGGAATGTCATGTATGCTTGTACAGTAAGTTCATGTGCACAATTGCTACTGTGTATCAATCCTATTATGCATGAACAGTACTAATTATTCCCTATCAATCCCATCCTATGACAAATTTACTATTTTATCCTTCCAGTAGGGGGTGGGATGTTACATTATACATCTTTAATTAGTAATCTACATGATACACTCAAATTGTAGCCACCTATTCTAACTACTGACTTCTTTTATAAGTTCCAAAGTCCAACTATTTGACCTTTATAGACTTCTACCCTAGGGCCAATGAACATCTATCCCCTCTCCTGTGAACTAGAAAGCGTATAATAACTGGACGTTCCATCCTCAAATGCAACCTGAAAAATGATTCTCATTGTTCATCACTGTAACATTTCATTGGGTGGACATTATAGGAAGTTAAAAGATCTCATCCTCATTCACAAGTTATTACTGCATTTTTAGCTCATGTGGCCTACTGTTTGATGAATGATGTTACATTTCAAATCGAACAAACAAATAGTACGTCTGCTCAATTTTACATCAAACCATTCCCATTATGAGTACTATCTATGCTTGCATATTTGTTATTTTTTGAAGTGATTTCGGCTATCTTTATTTTAAGTTTTGCACCTGTAATCTTATGTATTTTACTGATTAGACTATATTTTTTTGCACCTTGAAATAGATGGCAGATCAAAATATAATGCGCAAATACATCTTACTACGACATCTATTTATTATGTGTGTTATTCAAATAATATGCTTGGCAGTTATATGGTATTTGACCCAAAAACAACATAAAAGAAATAAGATTCCTAAAATCATAAGGGAAGAAAGAGAACAAGCACGGAATGGGTTAATGAAGCATCTTTTGGATAATGAAGAAAGATGTCGTGCTATAGTACGGATGGGTCCCATAGAATTTTTAAATTTGTGTGATATATTACAAAGGAAAGGTGGTCTTCGACCAACTCAACGTGCATCAGTTAAAGAACAAGTTGGAAAGTTTTTGTATTTGATTGGGCATAGTGTAAGAAATAGAGCACTTAACTTCTTCTTTAGAAGGTCTAGTGAAACTGTAAGTCGTCATTTTCATAGTGTGCTTAGAGCATTGATTGAATTAGAAGATGAATACTTGAGACAACCCAATGGTGAAGAAGTTGCTCCAGAAATACTAAACAGCAATAGGTTCTTTCCATATTTTAAGATGAATATTACTATTACATTATAATCAAAATTATAAATTGTATTCTATAAATTTTCTTAAAAAAATTGTTGTAGGATTGTATTGGAGCAATTGAGGGAACCTATGTGCGTGTTAAAGTACCCTGTGCAAGATGCTCCTAAATTTCGTGGTAGAAAAGATTATCCCACACAAAACATTTTGGCATCTTGTTCTTTTAATATGAGATTCACCTATGTTTTGCTTGGGTGGGAAGGAACAGCATCTGATTCAAGAATTTTAAAAGATTCCTTAAGACATCAATATCCTTTAAAAATTCCAGAAGGTATTGATTAATAAAAAGTTGTACTTTTTAAAACCCACTTAGCCTTAAATTATTTTACTAAAGTTTTAATTACTTTTCTATAGGAAAATTTTACCTTGTTGATGCTGGTTACATGTTAAAAGATGGACTCATTACACCTTTCAAAGGAGAACGATACCACTTGAAGGAATACTCAAGAAATCCACCACGAAATCCTCGTGAATTATTCAACCATCGACATTCTTCTTTGCAAAATGTAATAGAGAGAGCTTTCGGTGTTTTGAAGAGGCGGTTTGCAATTTTCACAAGTGCACCAACCTTTGGTATTAAAACCCAAAAGAAAATTATGTTAGCTGCTTGTATCTTGCATAATTATTTGATGGGAGTTGACCGAGATGATGAACTTATAGTTGAAGTGGATCGTGAACTTGCTAGTCAAACTCGTTATGAAAGTGAGCAAAATACTGATAGGGAAGATAGTGAAGAGGCAGCTAGAGGGGCCTTAATTAGGGACTCGATTGCAGCTACTGTGTGGCATGATTATATATCTTAATTTTGAATTAATGTTATTTTCAGGAAAAAGAAATATATGCATAAATATTTGTAGCTACTATGTTTGCTTTTTCTATTGTTTTTGACACTTGAAGTTAATGTTACTTCCTAATTTTGAGTTAGTGTTATTTCTTGGTTAACATTATTTTGTGTTAATGTTACTATGAATGTTAGTTTCTATTTTTTGCTATTATTTAATTATTATTATTTATTTCATTCTTTATGTTCAATTAGACATGCCAAAACGAAAAATTGGAAATGATGTACCAATCACAACTATTGAGTATGCTGAAAAGTGTGTTTAGACCACGGCTATGGAAGATGTTCTTGTTGATGCATATGTGCATCAATATAATATGGGAAATAGGCAAGGTGGAACGTTCACTTCGAAAGCACTTGATGAAATCCTAAAGCGGATGAGAGAATGCTTTCCAAATAGGCAAATTGACAAGATAAAAATAAAGGATCATATGAAAAGGCTAAAGAACAAATTTACACCTTGCTATGACTTATTTAAGCATGGACTTAGTGGTTTTGGATGGGATCCAACTACTAATATGTGGATTGCTGAGCCTGAAGTTTGGGAGAAGTTAATTGAGGTAACCAATGTATTAGTCTTATAAGTAAATAGTTTACTTTCATGTAGTTTCTTTTTTACAAATTCAATTATTTATGATGTGTGTGTTTTACTTTTCCTAGGCAAAACCTGAAGATGCCATATGGAGGAACAAGTCAATACCATATTATGAGAAAATGCTTACATTGTATGGGTAAGATAGGGAAACAGGTGAATATGCAGAAACTGCAGCAGAAGTGAGACAAAGAAGAGAAACAATTGATACTCCTGATCTTGAAACCATAGATGACATTGACTTCCTAGTTTCTAACAATGAAGCGACTTTGCATAACTTTAACGTGAACAATGCTGAAGTGGTGGAGAATTCTTCAGTGGAACAATCTCAAGCACCTACTCAAGGTGCCACTAAAGGTGAAGCATCATCTAGGAAAAGAAAAGGGAAATCAAAAAATGACGATGTGGGAATGGAGTTATTTGCTAAATCTATAGAAAAGCTGGTTGAAAGTTTTGTAAAGTCCACTGCAGAAATTGTCAAGAGTAGTCAACCAACTCGTCCTATGTTAGACAATGAAGTTTGGGCTCTTTTGGAAGGATTGGATATTGATACAAACACATCACTCAAAGCTTACTACTTTCTCATTCGAGATGTTGATGCTCAAAGGGCTATGATTGGATGTCCTCCAGATAAGCGGAAGCAAATGTTGACCTATCTTATGTCTCTCAATAATCAATGAACTTAGTTGTGTATGAATATGACACAATAACTTAAATACTGCATTAGTGGCTTTTTTTAACTTTTTTTAATCCATTTATTTAAAGAAATTGTAAGTTGCTTGTTCAAAGTGACCTTCAGTTTGGAGACCACAATGCTCTCCCATTTCTTATTTGAACTGACATTTTTTTTCATCCAAAAATTTGCTTTTATGTGTTACTTCAAGTTTTCATGCATGGGACCATCTTTAATTTGGGCTTCAAACTTATCTGTTCACAAATCTATGCAAAATTTTCTGTATGGGACCAACAAGAAAGTTTTGTCTTCATATGCACCTTTCAACATAACGTCGTAATTGATTTAATGCGTTGGAATTGTGAAAAAACCAATTGAGCTTGTTTTTGTGAAGTAGTAAATATTTGTTTAGAGAACATTATATTGGTGCATAAGATAGGTCCCTCGGAATATAACATAGCAATTCATGGCAACTATGCATGTTTTATTACAAGGGTAATTTTAGAAAAAAAAAATTTACAAGTCATTTCATTCTATTTATTTTTAGTGTCATTTTCAAACAATGGTCAAAGGAGTCCCTCTCTTATTTTATTTAAACTTCCAAACAATAGAGTGACTCATTCTATTCCACTCAATTTCATTCCGTTCTATTAATTGTCATTCCATCCTAAACTCCCAAACATTCCCCTAGAAAAGAAAACCCTAAACCCTAAAGAAATAAAACTAACGCAAAACCCTAGCCCTTCTCTAACTTCATTCCGTCAACAAAAACAGGGTAGGCTCGACAGAGCATCAGCTAGAAAGACAGAGCATTGAAGATGGGTCGAATATGCACCAAGACGGTGAAGAAATCGTCACGCCAAGTGATAGAGCGCTACTATTCTCGCATGACTCTGGATTTCCACACCAACAAGAAGGTGATCGAAGAGGTTGCTATCATCCCATCGAAGCGCCTCCGAAACAAGATCGCAGGTTTCTCCACCCACCTTATGAAGCGGATCCAGAAAGGCCCAGTTCGCGGAATCTCACTCAAGCTTCAGGAGGAAGAGCGCGAGCGTCGCATGGACTTTGTTCCTGACGTGTCTGCTATCAAAACCGACCAGATTGAGGTCGATAAGGAGACTATCGACATGCTTTCTGCTCTGGGTATGTCTGATATTCCCGGTGTGATGCAGGAGCATTTAGTTTAGATTCCTAGTTAATATTGGATTTCTTACTATTTAGTACTTCTTAAGTTATTTGGATTCTTAGTTATCATAAGATTAGCATATTACTTCTTAATTAGTATTTCCTGTTTCTATTAGGACTTCTAATTTAGTATTTCCTTTTCCTATTAGGAGTTATCCTATACTAGTATAAATAGACAGCCTATGCTTGATGTTAAGGTATGTCTTTTATCAATCAAATAATTTTATGCTTTTAGAGGTTTTCTACAAACCCTAAGCTCTATTTTCAAGTTCCGGCTATAATCTACTTCAATTATAGCCTATTACATTCTACTTATCTTTGTTTTCCTTCCCACACTCGTCAAATTGGTATCGAGCAAGTTAGATCCTTAGATTTTGATTGATTAGCTATGGTTGGACGGCGGTAGAACACGTGGACGTGGAAATCAAGATAACCAAGGAGAGATGGTGAGTTGAGGCGTATGATTGCAGATTTGTCGTATTGTGCAAGATTTACAACAATGACGGAACCGATGGCAGCCGAATGGAGATTCGGAAGGCGACCCGACCCTCGGATGTCTTGGAAGGTAGTCTTGAGGCTGAAACTGCAGATTCGATGGATAACAACCCTTTCATGCACTGGACCCATGAACAACGTGGTAAGAGGTGGATTGGAAGAGAGGTTAGTGCATGCCCTTGAATTGAATGGTGGTGGAATTAGAATTGAAGTTGTTGATTTTCATGGAAAGATGCATGTGGAGGACTATTTGGATTGGGAGGCAAGTTTAGAGACTTATTTTGAATGGAAACCTATGGTGAAGCTAGAAAAGTGTTGTTTGTTAAGCTTAAATTGAAAACCTTTGCACTTCAATGGTGGAAGCGAGTTGAGGAGCAGCGTACACGACAAGGCAAGCCTAAAATTAGCACTTGGGAACACATGAAAGCGAAGTTGCGCAAGCAATTTTTACCAGCTGATTACTTAATGGAATTGTATGAAAAGTTCCATTCGTTGAGACAAAGGAGCTTAAGTGTGGAGGAATACACGGCTGAGTTTAACAACCTCTCAATTCGAGTAGGGTTGAATGAAACTAACGAACAATTGACCTCTCGATATCTAGCAGGTTTGAATCAATCACTTAGGGATGAGATGGGAGTAGTTCGATTGTTTAACCTTGAAGAAGCAAGGCAACATGCCTTAATGGCAGAAAAACGAGTCTGGAGGTATGGTTCTAGAAGGCCTTTGTTTGGAAGAACCGAAGGAGCTATTCAAAACAGTGCTGGAGCTATTCGCAATGAAAGAACAGGTCAATCAACCCCCAAAGTCAGTCGCGAGAGTGCCAACATGAGTCAAGCTAATGGAGGAAATATGGGTAACATTGAAAAAGGGAAGGCTTTGGTGAAGTTTGGAGCAACAAACATCTCTAATCCTAATAATTTTAAAGCGGCGTGACTCACAGATTGATGTTTTACTTGTGGAGAAAAGGGTCATGCTTCTTATGCTTGTCCGGGCGAAGGTGAACCTTGTTGAACTAGAAGAAGAAGAGGAGGGCGTGTCGATCCTGTGGATGATGATGGCGTGGAAGAAAGTGAGGATATAGATGTGTACCCGTTCGAGGAGAATCTTTAGTGGTTCGACGAGTAATGACAATCGCTAACAAGTGCGAAAGGGAAGATTGGAGCGTCATAGCATATTTGAACTGTGTTAATTGTGGAGGTAAGGTGTGCAATCTAGTTATCGATGGAGGTAGCAAGGAGAATGTTATTTCAAAGATGCAGAGAAAAGCTTAAACTTACCTTGAAGGCATCCTCGTCCTTACAAGATTGGTTGGCTTAAGAAAGGTCATGAGATTCCGATCACTTCTAGATGCTTAGTCAAATTTACTATGGGTTCAAATCTAGATGATGAAGCTTTGTGTGATGTTGTGCCTATGGATGTTGGCCATATTCTTGTGGGCAGACCTTGGTTATATGACCATGACATGGAACACCTCACTAAACTAAACACTTACACTTTTCGTAAAAGCAACAAGACTTACACCTTACACCCTTTAAAGGAAGAAGCCAAAGAGACCTCTAAATCTTCAAAAGGTGGCAAGGTTAGTGGATATCTGACAATTTGAAAGGTTTGAATCGAATGTGAAGAGTCGAGGTGGTGTATGCTCTAGTTAGTAAGGTTGTGAAGGATGACAAAGCGGAAATTTGATTCAACAACCTCCGAAATCCAAAGAATTGTTGAAGGAATTCAAGGAGTTGGTCGCAATGATTTGCCCCAAGTTTACCGCCCATAAGAAGCATTCAACATGCTATTGATTTGGTACCTGGAGCACCTCTACCTAATTTGCCAGCATATAGAATGCCACCTATGCAACGTGCCGAGATACAAAAACAGGTTGGTGAATTGTTTAGTAAGGGACTGGTGCGAGAAAGTAAAAGTCCTTGTGCTTGTCTAGCTCTACTTGCTCCAAAAAAGGATGGTTCTTGGAGAATTTGTGTTGACAATTGCGCTATCAACAAAATAAATGTCAAGTACAGATTTCCTATTCCTCGTTTGGATTATATGCTTGATCAACTAGGTGGTTTTAAAGTGTTTTCAAAGATGGTACATTTTATTCCATGTTTCAAGACTTCCGATGCTACACATATTGCTGATTTGTTTTTCAAGGAAGTGGTGAGATTACATGGCGTACCAAGTTCAATTGTTTCCGATAGGGATGTGAAGTTTATGGGACACTTTTGGAGGATTTTGTGGAGAAAGATGGGGACTGAATTAAAGTATTCTAGCACTTGTCATCCACAAAGAGATGGCCAAACTGAATCTATCAATCGGAGTTTGGATAACATGTTGAGATGTCTTGTTGGGAATCATGTGAAGAATTGGGATTTTGTGATACCACAAGCCGAATTTGCTTTCAACAATTCAGTGAATAGATCAACAAAGAAAATACCCTTTGAAGTTGCCTATGGATTTAAGCCACAACATGTGCTTGATTTGGTGCCATTACTAAAAGAGGCTAGAGTTAGCGATGATGGTGAAGCCTTGGCTGATCAAATTCGCAAGTTTCATAAAGAAGTAATGGAAACTTTGAAGGCTAGCAATCAATCCTATGCTAGAGCAGCAAATCAACATCGTAGAGAGAAAGAGTTTGAAGAGGGAGACTTGGTATTAGTATACTTGAAGAAAGAAAGGTTTCTAAGGAACTTATCACAAGCTCAAGTCTAGGAAGTTTGGGCCGTGCAAGATATTGAAGAAAATCAGTTCTAACGCTTATCTTGTAGACCTACCACCAGACCTACATATCAGCCCAATCTTTAATGTTTCTGACCTATATTCATTTGAAGGATTTGATGGGGAAGCGGCTGAAGTTGCAGAGCAGATAGACCGATTACCAAGGGTGCATTCAGATGTTATTGAGCAGGTTTTGGATGTCAAAGAAGTGTGTTCAAGGAGGGCAATCAAGACGGTTCTTAGTCAAGTGGTTGGGTAAACCAACTAGTGAAAGCACTTGGATAACTGAAGAAGAGTTAAAGAAAGTTGCTCCAGAGTTGCATGCTGAAGTTTTGAAGGTATTCTCGCCGGAGTCGAGTCTTTCAACCCGAGGGGATTGATGCAGGAGCATTTAGTTTAGATTCCTAGTTAATATTGGATTTCTTACTATTTAGTAATTCTTAAGTTATTTGGATTCTTAGTTATCATAAGATTAGCATATTACTTCTTAATTAGTATTTCCTGTTTCTATTAGGACTTCTAATTTAGTATTTCCTTTTCCTATTAGGAGTTGTCCTATACTAGTATAAATAGACAGCCTATGCTTGATGTTAAGGTATGTCTTTTATCAATCAAATAATTTTATGCTTTTAGAGGTTTTTCTACAAACCCTAAGCTCTATTTTCAAGTTCCAGCTACAATCTACTTCAATTATAGCCTATTCTGTTCTACTTATCTTTGTTTTTCCTTCCCACACTACGTCACGGTGTCATTCAGGTCGACCCGGTTTCTGTGTCGGTGACCCAGTTTGGTTTCGGCCGAGGTGGTGCTGGTAGGCGGTTTTAAGGGTTAAAACTTTCTTCTTCTTCTAGTTGTTAACACTATTACTTGCATTTGGCGATTTTGGATTTAGATTTTCAAACGTTTGATCCTATGGTTCACTCATGGATATTGCTTTGATCTAAGTCATAGTGTTCCTCAATCCATATCACTGGTTTCGAGTACTGCACTAGGTTAGAGGTTGAAATGAGAGGAACCAAATGGATACGGAGAGATTATTGTTGTATGGTTATGGATCGCCTACCCCCAATATAAAATCTGAGAAACCAAATGGATATGAAGTGTTATAATTTCTATCAGTTGATCAAACTGATCATATGTTCAACACCTAGGCACATGCTAATTGTCAATCTCTGAGAATTTTGTTATGGAAACAAGTTACGATTACTAAAGCCCATTTCTATATCGATGGCCACTCGAGTTTTGGAATGATTTGAGGCAGCAAGTGGGATTGTCGGAATGTTACTAGACTTATTCACTAGAATCAGCAAGCCCAACAATGTTGAATCTATCTATCTCAGTATCTGAGGCACCATTTTGTTTCTGTGGCTGTGCACCATTTTGATTTTGAATGATTTCCCAGCATTCTACTCTGTCACTTCTGGGGTGTATCATATATGTGATTGGTCTTAGAGAGACAAGCGATACCAATTGTGCAGTGGAAGATGTGCTCGACACCAAGGCTTGGGGACAGTAATAGACCCAAGTGAATCACATGTCCTCCAAGACCAATGCGATGCCATTATGGATGCGCTATGAGCTTCCCAAATAAATGAGTTAGTTTTTTTTTTTTTTGAAAACAAACAAAGGAAACTTCATTAATAACCATTGTCAGGAGCTAAAGCAAAAGAAATACAAGCAGGGAAAGATAAATCTTAATAAACAAGACCTGACATAAAACTAGCATTTCTTGCAATAGAGTGAGCTGCACAGTTAGCAGATCTTTTACAAAAACCAAAATGAATATCATTAATGAAATTACAAAGAAATAAGCAATCATTAATAATCAAATCAACTTTGGATCGGTTGCGACAAGTTGAAAGAAGGCTTTGAATAACCAATTGCGAATCTGATTCAAGAATAACAGAATGTAAATGTTGCTTTTTAACCTAGCTTACTGCCTCACGGATATCCATAGCTTGTGTTGTAGATGAATCCATAACCCCTAGAAAAATATTACTACCAGCAGTTATATAATCGCCATTACTATTGCGAACAATAAAGTCAGTACCAGTCTTCCTAGACTCTTTGAAAATAGCAGCATCTGTGTTGATTTTAAGGTAGCCATCTGGTGGTTTTTGTCACAAAATAGGAGTAGAATGGGCGTTGCTTAACGCTGTAGGTCGACGTCTACTAGCAGTAGTCTAATTCCTCAACATTGATCGGGCAAGAAACAAAATAGCTTGAGCTGAATGCTTAAGACCATGCCAAACCAAATCATTCATGTTCTTCCACAAAGCCCAACAAATGGAGATAGCCAAACACAGATCATCACCAGTATAATTATGTGCGACAAATGAAAACCAAGCAGGCAACGCAACAGAGATAGAATGAAATAAACCCAATTGAGAATGTGACCACACCTCTCTAGCACAACAACACTCAAATAAAATATGTGAAACAGATTTAGGCTCAATACCACAAATAGGACACAAAGGTAGAATATCCACACCTTTATGTACAAGAAGAGCACGAACCGGCAAGCAAGCATTTAGCGAACGCCAAAAGAAGTTTTTCATCTTAGCAGGAATGTTCAAAGACCAAAACTTCTTCCAAAGAGGAGAGGGAAGCACCTGATTCAAACCTCGAGGGACAGCATGAATAAAATGGTAAGTGCTTTTAATCGAATATATCCCTTTCCTATCAAAGACCCAAACCCAATCATCAATACTTTGGTGAAAACTCAAAGGGATCTGAAGAATTAAGTCTCTATCTCGCTCATTAAATAAAGCTGAGATTAATGACAAATTCCATTGTTTAAGGTCATGTAGGATCAAATCCGAAACTCGAAGGTTTAGCCAAGAATCATCAAGAGTCAAAGTGACATAGGGATGCTCCTCATTTGGCAACCAAGGGTCAGAACAAACTCTAATGGTACTACAATTTCCAACGCGTTTCCTACATCCTTTTTTTAACAAAATCAATTCTAGAAAAAATACTACTCCAAGTATAGCTAGGATTAGTACCTCTTTTAGCATCCCATATTGTGTTTCGAGGATAGTAGTGAGCCTTAAGAACTCTGGCAACCAACGAGGAAGTGTCAGACAACAACCTCCAACACTGTTTCCCAAGCAAGGCCATATTAAAATCATGAAAAGTCCGAAAGCCCATGCCCTTAGATATTTCGACCAACACATTTTCTCCCACGCCATCCAAGGAATGCCTTGCTTTTATCTTAAATTCGTACCCCACCAAAACGAATTAAGCACTGTCTCAACCTTCTTGAAAACACCCACCGGCAATCTAAAAACAGTCATAGCATAGTTAGGAAGAGACTGAGCAACATATTTCAGAAGGACTTCTTTGCCAGCCCGAGAAAGAAATGTCCTATTCCAGACTTGCACTCACTTCCACGCCTTCTTCTCAATAAAGGAGAAAATTTCCTTCTTATCCCTCCCAATAAAAGAAGTTAAACCCAAATAAGCACCTTCCATAGATCGTAATTCAACAGAAAGACAAGAAGAAATTACATTCCTCTGATGGTTTAGAGTGTTCGAACTGAATCTAATAGAAGACTTGTTGAAATTCACGAGTTGACCCGAATCCAGCTCATAAGTATGTAAAATATCCTTGATAGCTTCAGCCTCTTGAAGATTAGCAGAGAAGAAAATATAACTATCGTCAGCAAAGAAAAGATGTGAGACAAAAGGAGCACCTACAGCAATCTTACACCCACGAATAGCTCCACGACTCTCATATGATTGGATTATAGATGACAGCCCCTCCGCACATAATATAAACAAATAAGGCGAGAGAGAATCGCCCTGTCTCAGCCCTCACTCAGGATAAATAGGATAAATGAGTCAGTTTTAAATGTGGCATCACCTGCTGTGTAGCTGTAGCATCCCACTCCCACGAGACTCGAACCCGACATCAACTGTGATATCCGAGCCCGCGACCCGCGAGGGTGGTATACTAGAGCAGTCAATGCAGTTTAAAACTTGGTAATATATATAAATTTTTTAAAACCCATCGAGTGCGCAAATATCAGTAAATAATTTGGGCCCGTTCTAATACGAAATTATTTTCAATCAGAACATTATTTCGGTAATCAAATTACAATACAACATTAATCAATCGGGCACTCAGCAATACCAGTACGAATCTTGCGGAAATACAAGTTTACATATAATTCAAAAGACACAAATGCAGACGTGAACTGATCCCGACCTTAACTCTGACTTGCAATTGGTAATCATACTCCCGTGCCCAACGGGGTACTCTTCGATCCCTGAAAAATATTTGCAATTTTGGGTGAGTTTGCGAACTCAATGAGAAACCATCATCGATGGTTCACTCAATTCATGCATAAACACACAATTTACCAATTATCACATACAATCACAATTCACAAATGTAAGGCGTAACGCCTTTCATACCATCCACATTTACTTATACTATATATGCAATACACATGAGACCCTTTTCATTTTCATTACGTTGTTGTGACCGTGCGCCTGAAACTGTCCCAGTGATGGGCACATTGCGTTGAACCAATAGCTCTGAAAACATTGGGCTTGAAGCCCTGATACATTGAGCCTGAGGCTCTGAATACGTTAGACCTGAGGTCCTGTGCGTTGAGATGAAAGCTCTCATATTCGTTGGGCGTGATATGCCCTGATACGGTGCTGCTCCGGTCACAACTGCCTTTATCTGATCATGCCATCATGCATGGATGCATATGCTCCAATTCCCATTTACAGTCAGTTATAGTTCAGTGAACTATTTCTGTTTCTTCAGACCTTCGGTCCGGTGTTTCAGTCATATACATTTACAATTTATTGCATCCTACCATCTCATATTAAAAGTCACATCCAATGTATCAAAACAGACAATTAACACTTCAATATTAATTTCCCATTCTCTCGAACCTTTGGTCCGAGATCTCCAATGTAATTATTCACAAACAGTCACACACAAATAGCACTTCGATAACAAGTTTCCAATACTTCGGACACCTACGGTCCGAAATCAATCAAAAGTAAACACACATAATCCCTCCATTATCTCCACATGGCATCAATGCGTCATATTAAACACACATAGATTGAGAAACCAACTAGGTTACTCACCTATTACTTCCGAGCTATTGCCGGGAAGTCTCTGCAACGTCCATAGAACGACGTTCCAACTGAGCCTCTATAACAATGAAAATAAGTACACATTACCAACTGTATAGTTAGAATGACCAAGCAATGCACATGGAATCATTAAAACGTGTATAATGCATGTTCATGGCATTCCCGGCCCTAATCCAAAATTTTCCCGTCATAATAATTTCATCTAAAAATTAGAAAGCTATAGCCACTGACAGCATTCAATTCGGACCTCGATCGGTCCAAAATAAATAAAACAAATGACCATAGAACAATTACGGGTCCATGCCAATTTCGGCTAAAAATTTCCAATTTCTCACAAAATGAAATTCAATGTGTTACCAATCCGATGCCTCAAGAATCAGGTCAATCGGACGTCGGACGGAAAAGGAATTGACAAAAGAAACCAAAATTCAAATTAAACAATTAATATCTATATATATACCTAACCCTTATTCCCTTCTTTAATTTCTTGATTTCAAGCCAACTTTCAACACCAATAACTCATTGCACACAATTCAGAAAATTACCAACTATATCTCATTGGAAAGATCATGAAACCCTCTACAATTCTCAAGAAGACCATAAAAATCAATTTCACCCCTAAGGGTGTCAAAAAGCCTATCAAATCTACTGCCTACTCAAAACCTATCAACACAGGGCAGTACATTGCAAATTCAATAACTCTCTGATTCTTTAGTCAACAATTACACAATAATTAAGGCAGTAAGATCACAATGTTATCTACAACTTTCATGAAAAACCCAAAATCATATTCACTTGCTAACAAGGTCAAACAATTCCACAAAGAATCTGCCTACTGCAATCAACCAATCTGGGCAGTAATTTTCCAAACAGTGATTCTCTTAGCACAAAAGTCACAAAATTCACTACCTTATATCCCTGAAAAGATAAGATCTCAAACTTCAATTTTCATGAAGAACTCAAACTCCAATTCGATTTCTAATAATTTCAAAACTGTTATGGAAGCTACTGTCATGATCAGCCATTCACAACCTAGTTTAGGTTCAGTTTTTGAAAAATCATAACTCCCAAATCTGACCTTCAAAAATGACATGCCATATATCATTTTTAAGATAATTTCTTCCTCTACAACTTTTCAGAAGATCACTCACACCAATTCAGTCCACATAAATTGTTAAAATTGCCTCCAATCCAAAAGCTCACAAAATTGACAATGAGGCTAGCTTTCCACACATGACAAAAATCAGTCAACATGCCACAATGCATAACTCCCAATATACTGATCGAAAAATTACAAGATCAGTGGCAATGGAAAGCTAACAATGTAGGCTTCAACTCTCATGAAGACCATTTTCCCTAATTCCATATCAATTAATTTAGAAAAATCAACAAAATAATCAGGTCATATATGCGGGTACTGTTCACAGACCCTACAAACAGAAACTTTCCATGCAAAAATTCACCCTTCTAACATTACAATTTAACAACACCTATTTCACACAAAATTGTAGCCAACATCCCAAAGTTTCATTGATCACAAACCTTACCTCATTTTCTCACCTACACAATTATTTATGATCAAAACATTGCAATAGGTCAAAAACAAATTTTCCAGCTTTACTTCTCCATTCACTTCCTATCATGCCAAGTCCAATTCTACTTCACTAAGCATACCAAATGGACAAGAAATCAGTCCCTAGGTCATGCTTACATTCACTAGGAAATACTATCTCAACTTGGCAGCATTAAACTTCTTAAGTTATATGCAAGTTCAATCCAAATTCAAAACTACATAATTAAAGCTTAATTAAAACTAACTTAAAACCTTACCTAACTTAAGCTTCCAATCTTCACTTCCTTTCAAATCTTTGCTTCCTACCCTCTCTAACAACTTCTTCTAGTACCAAGCAAGGGCAAGTCTCCATGGCAAGAAAATAACTTGACTTCATGAAGGAGCTCTTAAGGTTTGGAGGGAGGTTCGAGGGAGGAAGAAGAAAATCGATGGTGAGAGTAAAATGGAATGAGTTTCGGTGGATGGAGAGCAAGTAAAGCAAACAAATTGATTTCTCCTTCTTTTATGTAGGTAACAACCGAGAGAGAGGGATAAGAAGGCCTTAATTGGTGTGGATAGGTGGCAATTTAGGATTAGTCCAAGTTTTAAAAGAAAAGTCAAAGAAGCAACTACATTACTTTAATAAAATCCAACTTATCAACACTTATCAACCCAATTTTTGGTGTTTAAAAGTTTTAAGGTCCACATTTGGGTCCCACCAAAATATGCAATGGTTTAATATCAAATAACAGTAAAAAAATCAACCGGTTCGTCATATGGCGATTTTTCCGGTCCGGGAATTTCCCCGAATCATTTTTTTGAAAATTACCTAAATTGCCCAAAATTGTAAAACATATGACAGTCCACTCCCAATAATTGTTCAAACACGAAAACCACATTTTCCATAACAAAAACACATTAAGGTCATTTACCGACGATTTTGCCGGTCCGGGAATTTTCTCCGGACAATTCTAAAAAAATTCCTATAAATCCCTAAAAATGTAAAACACTCAATGGCGTACTCCAAATAATTTTTCAAATACAATTATCCCATAAATTTCACAAAAGATTTCAATTTGAAACCTAAGCCGGAAAATGTCATGAATGCATATTTACCATGTGCAAGTGCAACAAGCCATCAATCATAGATACGATAAGTTGTATGTTCAAGTCGAGATATAATTCAATACTCTTAACCCGTCCCAATTTATGAAAAGACCCTTCCCATCGGAGATGGGATGTTACAATTCTCCCCTCCTAATAAAAATTTCGTCCGCGAAATTTCATATACGGTTGATCAGGAAGGCAGGGGAGTCTTTTCGATTAATACTCTCTATTTCCCACTGATTTCACTACACGACCAAATTCTGTCAATTAACGGAAATCAAAACAACCAATTACTCTTTTTCCTTTCTCAAACTTTACATGATTTTACTGCTTTCTCATGACTACGCGCAATTCGTCACTTTCAATATCAAACACATATATATCGAATCCTAACAATATTTCCTAATTCTAGCTATGAAACACGTTGTGAATCTGAATCATCTTTTAGGTTTTAGCCTAACTTACCAATCCATAATGCTATTCACACCACAATCGCATAGAGGCCACTCCTCACGAATTCAATTTTCTGTAATTACACCTTTATTTCTACCTAAGTACATTGTGGCCGGGGTGACACACTTCAAAATATTTCATTTATTACCTATCAGATTTCGTTATTATCAACCCACAAATCTCATGACATTTGTAACCTCAGTGTGAATCAATTCGATTCATTGTCACCATCTTAACTTATTTAACCTATCACTTTATTGCCCTGATCACATAATATAGGGATAACGACTCTTTTTAGCAGTAAGACCCCTTAGATACTATTCGTCACCAATATAATGATTGTCATACCACAATCACTTTACACTAGACATCAATCTCATATCCCAATGAACTCCAAAATTATCAGTTTCACATTTGTCTCCAGCAGTCAAGCCTGTTGGTTAATCTCTCTTATAATCATTCGATTTCCCATTCTAACCTTTCAATTACACTTTCCATCCGCTCTTGTTGGAACATAAAGCTTCGATTATTCCTTAAGTTTTCACTAAAAGTTCCCGTAATGGGTATTACCCATATTTCTTAATTTGAACCATACCTATCACTTCCCTCAACAATTGGAGTTATTTTCATTTCCTCAATACGGTTTATAATTTCTGCATCCTCACTTCGGGTTTTGCCAATCCATTTTGATGCACACCAACTCGAAATTCCAATAACTAATAATACTTTCTTTTGCCCCCTTTTTTTTATCAGTTCGACTATGAACATAATACACTAGATTTGATAACCTAATTGCCCAAATTTCGATCTTCTGCAATTGAGATTTGGTTCCGTTCAATCCATTGAATTGCACCATTAGCTTAGTTTGAAGAAATTAGCCGCTTAATCCTTTTTAAATCATTCAAATGCACGAAATAACTCAATCGTTATCGATTTGCATAATCATAGACATCTCCAAACTATTTCTGTACTATTCATGTCTCCAAGATTTTAGGCCACACTCAGTATAACAAATTTTAAATCATCAATCATAATACCGCCCATGGAATTATATTTGTCTCAAGGTGCATAAAATAGATCACATCATAACCTTTACTGGAACACTTCAATATTATATAGTAAATTCTCCAAATGTCTCCTTTGTGATCATCAGTCATAACATTCACACGTTTTCCTCAAATATTCTTGTCACTTTCCTAAAACCAGAAAATCTTTGACAATTTCCGAACGTATCCAGCATTCCGTTAGTTCTAATAAATTTCAAATTCCGCATACACATATCTTTTGAACTTTCGCATTTTATCAATACCTATATCTTTATTAATTCTCCCAATATACCAAGTTCGTATACTAATTCATCCCTTATTCATTCAATCAGGTTAAGATTCACTCTTATGAGACTTGCATGCTCACCAATTTCCTCAACTATACCAATTCATCTATTTCTTATGCTTATATCCATTATCCACTCCAAACACAATTGAGACATGTTCCTTTTCAGTAATACAATAAACTTCTTATACCCACATTTGATTTATATAACTCTTTAATTATCGAACGTTTCCAATGAGGAACAATTTTCTTATAATTTTCTCAGCATAACATATTCTGCCATATGTTCCTTACCTTAATTTCTCCACATAACTTCATTTATTCGTGATAGATCACTCACTGACTTGAATAAAAAATCGTTATATCGATCTCTTACTTTCAGAATATAATTACACAAAGTATACACGAACTTTTAATCCCCTCAAATTCGCAATTAATATTTTCTTAATATTCAGTACTTCTCTTTCATAATCAGAGTCATCTCATTAGCGTAATGTACACTTTTTCAGTAGTTAATACAGTTCATAAAACTTTATCAATCAACTATTTTTCATCACTATATAGATATACATATCAGTTACTCTTGATACTTCACGAAGATCAATCTCTGAAGAGCACTTAAACAATTTCTTTTCCTCTACTATCTTGCCATACATCACCATAATCATCACATCTTATCTGACAATATATCTCTATATTCCCATCAATTTGCCCGTTAATATCTCATACTGCTAAGAACACCTTAATTGCATTTAATTCTTGATAACCATTCTCTTTTTGGTACCAATTCTCGATCATAGGGACCTTACTATATTCATGTTCCTCATGTTATTTCCTCAAGCTCATTACCGATGCTAACATCTTTAACTGTCTCACTTCTTTCTCAATTAATCAGTACAAGTATTCTCATGCCTTACTCTAACTCATTTTGCACTTGAGCTACTGACATTATAATCAGAGCTTATGTAATAGGCCACCGATTACGTCCTATATCATATTCACGCAAATTATTCATTTATGCTTAATCATATCACCCGTGATAGTAATCCCACTAACAGATATACACTTACAGTGACAATATATTCTGAACTCAGCAACCTTCCTATTTACACCCGTCCTCGCTCGTGAGAATCATATACAATCTCTATTCATATACAACTGATCAGTATAAGCACTTTCGTTTCTTATTCTAACGCATAAAGGTTTTTTTTTTCCGACAAGAATTCTGGCTAGTAATTATCCATTAACTCATCAATTGCAGCTTAACATTTTCACTTACCATAGGGCGCCCATAATCAGGTGTGCATTTACTTAGACAGATCAATTAAACCCGAACAACTTTTTCATCTACCAATTTCATTGTCTTACATTTCAATCTTTTCATTATTGCATTATACCCATATATTTCCGCACTCAAATCAATATCACAGATATGAAATCATTCTTGATTTTGCACTTAATATCTTTTGACTCCAAATCATGAATCCTTATTTATAACTCTTATTACGGTAATCAATCCCAATTGTAACTTCTCTATATCATAGAACACTTTATTTGCATTCACCTTATACACTGGAAATCTTACCATTATCACATCTTTATTTTCCTATATTAATTCACAACTATAATCTTTATTTCAAACTCACAGTCAAGGATATACCCCATATCACTCTAATAGTATATTTCACAAGATATCCATCAATACCAGTACACTAAATATTCATCTGTCTGATCGAATCATACACTTTTTCTTATTTTGCGATATCCATTTCTTCCATTTATCACATTCTAACACATTATCCTTTTCTCATTTTTTTGAATCATAAACGATCGAGTCATACTTATCGCATCGACTCATATACTACACTGGGATCATTGTCACCGCTCTGCCGTGACATGACTTAAATGCACGTAACTTGACACATTTTTTTGTTCGAAAGCCCATGTAAGATTGTACTTACGGGCTCGATACCACAAATGTAGCATCCCACTCCCACGAGACTCGAACGACATCGATCGTGATATCCGAGCTCACGACCGCGAGAGTGGTATACTAGAGCGATCAATGCGATTTAAAACTTGGTAATATATATAAATTTTTAAAACCCATCGAAAGCGCAAATATCGGTAAATAATTTGGGCCCGTTCTAATACGTAAATCATTTTCAATCGAACATTATTTCGTAATCAAATTACAATACAACATTAATCAATCGGCACTCAAAGAATACCAAGACGAATCTTGCGGAAATACAAGTTTACATATAATTCAAAAGACACAAATGCAGACGTGAACCGATCCCGACCTTAACTCGACTTGCAATTGGTAATCATACTCCCATGCCCAACGGGTACTCTTGATCCACGAAAAATATTTGCAATTTTGGGTGAGTTTGCGAACTCAATGAGAAACCATCATCGATGGTTCACTCAATTCATGCATAAACACACAATTTACCAATTATCACATACAATCACAATTCACAAATGTAAGGCGAACGCCTTTCATACCATCCACATTTACTCATACTATATATGCAATGCACATGAGACCCTTTTCATTTTCATTACGTTGTTGTGACCGTGCCTGGCGTCCCGATGATGGGCACATTGCGTTGAGCCGCTGGCTCGAAAACATTGGGCTTGAAGCCTCGATACATTGAGCCCGAGGCTCGAATACGTTGGACCCGAGGTCTGTGCGTTGGTGAAAGCTCTCATATTCGATTAGGCGTGATATGCCCGATACAGTCTTCGCTCGGCCACAATCGCTTTTATCGATCATGCCATCATGCATGGATGCATATGCTCCAATTCCCATTTCTGATCGGTTATAGTTCAGTGAACAATTTCGTTTCTTGGACCTTCGGTCCGGTGTTTCAGTCATATACATTTACAATTTATTGCATCCTACCATCTCATATTAAAAGTCACATCCAATGTATCAAAACAAACAATTAACACTTCAATATTAATTTCCCATTCCCTCGGACCTTTGGTCCGAGATCTCCAATGTAATTATTCACAAACAGTCACACACAAATAGCACTTCGATAACAAGTTTCCAATACTTCGGACACCTATGGTCCGAAATCAATCAAAAGTAAACACACATAATCCCTCCATTATCTCCACATGGTATCAATGCGTCATATTAAACACACATAGATTAAGAAACCAACTAGGTTACTCACCTATTACTTCTGAGCTATTGCCGGGAAGTCTCTGCAACGTCCGTAGAACGACGTTCCAACTGAGCCTCTATAACAATGAAAATAAGTACACATTACCAACTGTATAGTTAGAATAACCAAGCAATGCACATGGAATCATTAAAACGTGTATAATGCATGTTCATGGCATTCCCGGCCCTAATCTAAAATTTTCCCGTCATAATAATTTCATCTAAAAATTAGAAAGCTATAGCCACTGACAGCATTCAATTCGGACCTCGATCGGTCCAAAAATAAATAAAACGGTGACCATAGAACAATTACCCGGGTCCACGTCAATTTCTCGGCTAAAAATTTCCAATTTCTCACAAAATGAAATTCAATGTGTTACCAATCCGATGCCTCAAGAATCAGGTCAATCGGACGTCGGACGGAAAAGGAATTGACAAAAGAAACCAAAATTCAAATTAAACAATTAATATCTATATATATACCTAACCCTTATTCCCTTCTTTAATTTCTTGATTTCAAGCCAACTTTCAACACCAATAACTCATTGCACACAATTCAGAAAATTACCAACTATATCTCATTGGAAAGATCATGAAACCCTCTACAATTCTCAAGAAGACCATAAAAATCAATTTCACCCCTAAGGGTGTCAAAAATCCTATCAAATCTACTGCCTACTCAAAACCTATCATCACAGGGCAGTACATTGCAAATTCAATAACTCTCTGATTCTTCAGTCAACAATTACACAATAATTAAGGCAGTAATATCACAATGTTATCTACAACTTTCATGAACAACCCAAAATCAGATTCACTTGCTAACAAGGTCAAACAATTCCACAAAGAATCTGCCTACTGCAATCAACCAATCTGGGCAATAATTTTCCAAACAGTTATTATCTTAGCACAAAAGTCACAAAATTCACTACCTTATATCCCTGAAAAGATAAGATCTCAAACTTCAATTTTCATGAAGAACTCAAACTCCAATTCGATTTCTAATAATTTCAAAACTGTTATGGAAACTACTGTCATGATCAGTCATTCACAACCTAGTTTAGGTTCAGTTTTTGAAAAATCATAACTCCCAAATCTGACCTTCAAAAATGACATGCCATATATCATTTTCAAGATAATTTCTTCCTATACAACTTTTCAGAAGATCACTCACACCAATTCAGTCCACATAAATTTTTAAAATTGCCTCCAATCCGAAAGCTCACAAAATCGACAATGAGGCTAGCTTTCCACACATGACAAAAATCAGTCAACATGCCACAATGCATAACTCCCAATATACTGATCGAACAATTACAAGATCAGTGGAAATAGAAAGCTAACAATGTAGGCTTCAACTCTCATGAAGAACATTTTCCCTAATTCCATATCAATTAATTTAGAAAAATCAACAAAA
Organism: Erythroxylum novogranatense; assembly: GCA_029891385.1. NCBI lineage: Eukaryota > Viridiplantae > Streptophyta > Magnoliopsida > Malpighiales > Erythroxylaceae > Erythroxylum > Erythroxylum novogranatense. The sequence goes on along the minus strand of CM057231.1, from coordinate 82,251,384 downwards.
TAATCAGGTCATATATGCGGGTACTGTTCACAGACCCTACAAACAGAAACTTTCCATGCAAAAATTCACCCTTCTAACATTACAATTTAACAACACCTATTTCACACAAAATTGTAGCCAACATCCCAAAGTTTCATTGAGCACAAACCTTACCTCATTTTCTCACCTACACAATTAGTTATGATCAAAACATTGCAATAGGTCAAAAACAATTTTTCCAGCTTTACTTCTCCATTCACTTCCTATCATGCCAAGTCCAATTCTACTTCACTAAGCATACCAAATGGACAAGAAATCAGTCCCTAGGTCATGCTTACATTCACTAGGAAATACTATCTCAACTTGGCAGCATTAAACTTCTTAAGTTATATGCAAGTTCAATCCAAATTCAAAACTACATAATTAAAGCTTAATTAAAACTAACTTAAAACCTTACCTAACTTAAGCTTCCAATCTTCACTTCCTTTCAAATCTTTGCTTCCTACCCTCTCTAACAACTTCTTCTAGTACCAAGCAAGGGCAAGTCTCCATGGCAAGAAAATAACTTGACTTCATGAAGGAGCTCTTAAGGTTTGGAGGAGGTTTGAGGGAGGAAGAAGAAAATCGATGGTGAGAGTAAAATGGAATGAGTTTCGGTGGATGGAGAGCAAGTAAAGCAAACAAATTGATTTCTCCTTCTTTTATGTAGGTAACAACCGAGAGAGAGGGATAAGAAGGCCTTAATTGGTGTGGATAGGTGGCAATTTAGGATTAGTCCAAGTTTTAAAAGAAAAGTCAAAGAAGCAACTACATTACTTTAATAAAATCCAACTTATCAACACTTATCAACCCAATTTTTGGTGCTTAAAAGTTTTAAGCGTCCACATTTGGGTCCCACCAAAATATGCAATGGTTTAATACCAAATAACAGTAAAAAAATCAACCGGATCGTCATATGGCGATTTTTTCGGTCCGGGAATTTTCGAGAATTTCCCCGAATAATTTTTTTGAAAATTACCTAAATTGCCCAAAATTGTAAAACATATGACAGTCCACTCCCAATAATTGTTCAAACACGAAAACCACATTTTTCACAACAAAAACACATTAAGGCCATTTACCGACGATTTTGTCGGTCCGGAAATTTTCTCCGGACAATTCCAGAAAAATTTCTATAAATCTCTAAAAATGTAAAACACTCAATGGCGTACTCCAAATAATTTTTCAAATACAATTATCCAATAAATTTCACAAAAGATCTCAATTTGAAACCTAAGCCGGAAAATGTCATGAATGCATGTTTACCATGTGCAAGTGCAACAAACCATCAATCATAGAGGCGATAAGTTGTATGTTCAAGCCGAGATATAATTCAATACTCCTAACCCGTCTCAATTTATGAAAAGACCCTTCCCATCAGAGATGGGATGTTACAGTAGCACTGCAGATAAATTATTCCGTTTATACCTATTATGCTATTATATCAATACTGTGATCGGGCTCTATTTGAAATCACTTTATTTTACAATAACACAATACAACATACATTAAATACAAATTAAAAATAGTTGTCGGTTGGATTTTGAAGCAATAAATAAAGATAATGAAACTAGTGAGAATAACAAAATAATGAGAGACCTCAAATTGAGCCCACTAAAGAATAAAAGTCAACTTGTAAAGATAGTGGACTAAGTGAGCCTATTGAAGCAAAAAAGATGGTTACCAACCGTGAAACAAGGTATCATGCTTATAGACTAAATGAGCCTATTGTTTTATAATTTTAGTTTAACAACAAGACTACACCACATTGCTTAATGGGCTAAGTCAACGTGACCAAGAGGCCATTAAACATCAACGACCTACTAGAAGCCTTATTATAAGTAGTCTTTTATGAAATGAGCTCGGTGAATGGCAATGTGGAGGGGAGTGCTTCATCTAGTATTGACAACTTAGCTCGAGTTAGTCTAACTTGATTCAACTCAATTTAAAGTCAATACATTCAGCTTAAGTTTACTATACTTCGAATTGGACTCCTTTTTTTTAATTTTTGAGTTTTAGACTTGGTTCAAACTCGGGCTCAACAGTCCAGTACGACCCAAAATCATACTATTTTTTAATTAATTTTTAAATTAAAACAATTTTGTTTAGTTATTATAAAATTTATCCTAGATGCTTATTTTTTACTTTTTGACCAAAGCCTAATCCAACCAAATGTCATCTCTGACTTTATCTAGTATTAATATAAATGAAGCTTTATAAGAAGACATTGATTCATAAACAAATGGGGCAATGAATTTGGGTAAAAGTAAATTGTATGTTGAATTAGCTCAAAATCATGAAGGGGTTTGAATTGATTCATCTTACTATAAGAGCTTTCTAGAAAATTATAAATAACTAAGAGGGGAAGAGTTTGATGTAGTAGTAAAGAGGTCAAGCGAAACAATTAGGCATGAAGCAAACAAAGAGTCAATATAATAGAAATTAGGAATGATGTTTCCAAGTGCTTCAAAATTTAAAGATGTGTGGACTATTTAGCATCAAGTGGATTAAATATTAGGTTCAAGAATAATGAACTTAAAAGACTCATATATGGAAACATCGTGGATCAAATTGGGAGTATTTAGTAGTTACGATAAAAATGATGGGTGTTTTGTAACATCTTGTTGCCCATATTAAGGCTAAAATAGTAAATGTGAGAGATTACTGAGAGATTAGAAATGTGTTTCATGCTCAAGCGTTATGTGATATGCTCATACACATGAATATTGAATCTTTGCACATGAAAATGACTGTATATGCATTCATTGACATTCCAGGTATAATTATTCATAAATGTGAGTTATATTGAGAAACGTGGTTTTATGTGTTGAAAATTAATTTGGAGAGTGTAATTGTTGATTTAGAAATTTTGGAGAATTTTAAGAAATTTTATGAAAAAAATTGGGATAATTTTGGACTAGAAAAAATTCCAAGTGGCAAGATAAATGATAAATGGTAGTAAAAATTAATATCTAATGACAATGGAAATTTTGACGAATCACTTTAGGACAAGTGCCATTGAAAATTGGGGAACAATTGGAGTAGAAATTGAAATTGATAAGACTAGTTAAATGAAAGAACCAATCAAATACTTTAGAAAATGGACATGTGGCAAGTGACAAACATCACTTGCCAAACAATGCCTTAAGCCCACCACCCTTTTTAATTAAACCCCCACCCCTTTTTTTGGCTTCCACGATGCTCTCTCCCTTAAAAGCCATTGATGTTTTATTTGGCTCCCTCCATCATTTTCGTAGCTCTCTTCTCCCTCTTTTCTTCTTGAGTTTTAACCCTTCAAATCTCATCTTTCATGCTACTCTTCCACCTTGCTCTCTCCTTTATTCTCACTAAAAGAACCAACCTATTTCTCCATGAAAGTTGATAATGGTGGAGATGAAAGAGTTAGGGTTTAATGGTGATTTTGAAGATATGGAAGCTAAACCAAGTAAGTTATGCTTTAAATGTTATGGGTATTGTTAAATGAAACTAGAATGAAGAGAAATGTGGGATTGATGACTTGATTTTTGTGAGTTGAATGCGTGTGACATGGATGGTGAAAAATCTATGTAAATGTCATGTTTTTGTAATTGTAAATGATCATTAATGACCCCATGATTTGTTATAGGTATGTTTTGGAAGTTGGATGATCCATATAATGGTGTTAGGATAAGTGTAGGATATCAATTATGAATGGGAAAATGACTATGTTCTATTTTTGGATAATGATCAAATATAGATCATGAATTGATTTGTGAATGTTTTGGAGTTGAAATGGAGTTAGAAAAATGGGGAAATGATGAATAAGTGAGCTATAAGTGATAGATTAGGCATTTGGTGTTGAGTGTGAAAAGTAAAGAGCTAGAAATTTGGAAAAATGTGCACTGAGTATGCTTTAATTTTTTAGTTATAACTTTTTCTCTACTTATCCAAATGAGATGATTCTTAATTTGGATTAAACTAGAGACGTATAGCTACATTTTTCATTGGAATTCAAATTCAAATTCTATTTATAAGAGTCTCAAAATATGATCTGAATTTGAAAAACTGGGTATGCATCTGTGGAAGTTCGTGGTGACAAACTCCTTGCTTCGCCGCAGTGAACTTGAACGATTTAATGAGGATTTCTTTCGGGTAAAGTTTGTCGTGGCCAACTTTAGGTTTCGCCTCGGCAAACATGTGAAAATTTCATGAGAATTCCTCTCTGGAGGAGTTCACCACGACGAACTTCTGTGAGTTCGCTGTGGTGAACTTTTCTCTATACTAAACATACTTCAGTAATTTAGGCATATCTTCTTCTATAATTATCTGAATGGACTTATTATTGATTTGAAGTAAACTAGAGACATAGGGTATAAATAATCGGAAGAAAAAAAATCTGAACTGGAATCTAGGAATTTCAATTTATGGGTGGACGTTGAGTATAAGGTACTGTCTCAGAATAAAAGCAGTCTGAAAATATTTGGAGTATAACTTTTACAATACTGACTCAAATTGAATGATCTTGGTGTCATTAGAAACTTAAGACAAAGGGGAGAAATTTTATAGAAGAAAGTGATCTCAAATTTCCCCATTTGCATTGTCTAAATGATCAATAATAGTAGACCCAAAAGTCAATTTTTGGGGAAAATCTAGAATTTTGATCAATGAGTTATGAAGTGTGATTTTAAAGCTTTTATTAGGATATAGAACATAAGTATACATGGTACTTATGTGAGTTGGTAATAAAAATGTTTATGTGATGAGAATAATGGAAAAAAAAACCCAGGATTATTATGAACATGCATGGTATATATTTCATTGCATACTTGTGCATTATTAAACACTTATAATTGTGCAAATTGTGATATGTGTATATTTTGCATGATATAGTGGATCGTATTGAGAGCCATCATCCAGAAATTTCCAGACCTTGGAAGTAAATGATAATCTGGAGCATACTGCGAGTAGACCTAGATGGACTCATTTTATTGTTTGTTTTGTTTGAACTTTTGTATTGATTGACTATTGAATGCTTATATGAATGTGATTGATTATGTTGAATTCCGGACAGAAAGTCCGATGATTGTGAAATGTGAATGGGATATTGAAGTGCTGCTTGAAGGTGAATGTGACGAACTATGTGCTTCATGATATGATTGATTGAAAATGTGAGATGCATTCCATACATGAATGCATGATCAGATAATGGGAGTTGTGACCAAAGTAGCCACCAATCAGAGCTTAAAGCTCAAAGTGTGAAAAGAGCCTCAGCTCAGAAAGTGATTCAGAGCTTAAAGCTCAAAGTGTAAAAAGAGCCTCGAGCTCATAAAGTGATTCAGAGCCTCAAGCTCAACAATTAAGAAGCTCGGTATCTAATGGATGCAGGATAGTTTAGGCACTCGGTCACAACAAAGTAATAAATAGAAAGTGGGTCTCATGCACACTGCATATGAATAATATGAATGATTAAATTGTATTGAATGTGAAATGTGAAATGATGCGAATGTGATTTATTTGTTATGTGATTGGGTAAGCCATCGATGATGGTAACTCATTGAGTTCGCAAAACTTATCCAAATTTTGCAAATAGTTTTAAGGATCAGAAGAATACCATGTTAGGAAAACGGGAGTATCCCTATAACATACAAATAAGGGATAGAGGTCGGGATTAGTTCACATCTGCATTGTATTTCTTTCGTTTTGTATCGAATTGTATATTCCGCAACTTTTGTATCAAATTATGTATTCCGAAAGTTTTGTAAAAAGGTGTGTATGATTTATGTTGTAATGTAAAGACTTTATGACTAAAGTGTTTTGTTTGTGTGAAAGGGCTCAAATAGCTATTGAAAATTCTGTTGATTGTATTATTATGATTTAAAAAGTTTGCGAATAAAGTGGGCTTGACTTGGTTATGGATTTCCGCATATTATGTTTATGGTTCCAAAAAAAAATTGCACTGAGTTTTGACTGATTCAGTGTTCTAGTACGCCGTCCTAGTGGAGCACGGACTCAGATATCACGCAAGATGTCAGGTACTTGTCTTGTGGGAGTGGGGTGCTACATGTTTGAAGATGAAAACTTACATCCCGAAATATTTTTGCTTCACTACCAACAAACCAAGATTGGTGTCAACAAATTTCCTTACTTGGCAATTTAAACAACAAATATTCAATAAGCTTAGTATTAAAATAGTTTTAAAAATGTTTTAAGACTTTAAAGAGAAGCTTAATATTTTTGTCAATTCATTAATATATCAGACTACCAAGAAAAAGATGTATAAAGTAAGAGCAAGGGACAACATAAGTGACTACATGAAGCTATACGGTTACATTAATAAGCTTAAAACAAGCAATCCAGGTAATAGTTAGTTATCAAGAAATCAAGAGTTCAATGTTTTATAGTTCAAGAGGTTTTATATATGTTCCCATACAATGAAGCAAGGTGGTGTTGGTTTATGGATGGCACAGAAAAGGAGGGTGAATTATTATGTTCAATTTTATCTTTATTTTAAAACAAATGAATGAATTGTCTATGTTAATGAATGATTATGATAATTTCATATATAACAATCATAAATCAATCACAAAAATAACCAAATAGAGTAATGAAATATAGATAAAATTTTTGTAGTGATTTAATCAAAATATCCTTAGCCTATGTTCAGTTTCTTCCATATGCAAAGAAAAGCCTTTCATATATATGTCTTCTTTCCGGTAAAGAGGAACCCTTACAAATCTTCCTTTCTTATGGGGGGTTACTACTCGTATATATATATATATGAAAGGAATTGAAAGTGTTAGTTTCACATGAAAAAAGACCTATAAAAATATGCATATATGCATTTTTAAGTCTTCATAGATGATGTAGGTGATATAATGCTCTCTTTTAAATATGTGAAAGATTATTAACTCTCCTCATATGACTTAAAGATCTAGTTTATGAATTCACAAATGACATGCTTCTTTGATTGAAATATGACCTATGATGAATGCAGGCACATGTACTGCCTTTTGATAAATGTTGAGACCTATAATGATAAATGAGCTTGATGAGATTGTTACATGCTATTTTGAGATGCTTTTGTATACAAGTTGTGCTTAATCTTATTTTTGAATGTCATGCCATCTAAGTCATATCATTAAGTATAAAATTTCTCTTTAGCTTAGGACATAAAAGATGATGCATAAGCATTATTGTTTTCAAGTCAAGAATTATATATCATATCATCATTTGGTGATTTAGGCAATAGGTCATCATGTTAATGTTTATGCCTCACAAAAATTATGTGATAATTAAAATTCCCTATAAGTGATGTAGGTCTAGCATTTTTCTTAATTGATCTTTATTTACTAGTTATTTGCTTTGTTTTTAATAGTTTAATGTTGTTCGAACTAAATGCTATTGAAATTCCTTTTATGTTTTAACCTCCAATGATACTAATTTTTATTTAATTTTTAATAAAATTTTTATACCTTGCCTCTAAATTGATCATCATCTATAGAAAATTATAATTTCAATTTTGTGCACATCATCTTGCATCAAATATTAGCTCATCTCTATAGACTATTAACCTTGCACTATACGTTTTAGTCACTTCTACATATTAACATTGTGTCTTCAAATTATTGAAATTAAAATCTCCAAGTATTTTCATCTAATTCATACAATTCATATAATATACATTGAATAGTTGTTAACATTTCTAACTAATAAAGTCACTATATGTAACCGATAAAGTATTTCTCATGTTATTCTAAGTATTCTTTATACTAAAACTTTATGATTATGAAATAGCATCTTAAGTTCATTTAACTTAATAGAATTCTAAAATCATAGAATTTGGAGTAAAGAAATTTTCAAGCTTACTAAATAATTAAGGCCTTATTTGATTCTAATGTAGTTTTTATTTTTATTTTTAAGTTTACTAAAAGACATGTTTTATTGATTTTCAGTTTCTTTTTAGTTTTTCAAATTTTCATTTTTATGAAAATCATAAAATTTTGACTGAATATTCAAAGATACATGTTAGGTAATAACAATGACTCGATCATCTCTAAGTTATAACTTCGAAGGTTAAGTAATAAGATGAAGCAAAATTAAAAAGATAAACATATAAGTGATGCAAAGTGTGAAATAGTTTAGAATTGACTGAATATATTATAACTTTTCATGGCCAAATAAGGCTTAATGATCTTATTACTAGAGAATCAACATGAACAATTATAACTTAAACGAAACATGCAACATGATGATGATAATAATAATGATGATGATGATGATGATGATGATGATGGCTAATCTAATTTATTTACTCAATTTATTTTAATTTTAATTAAAATTTTAAAATATCAAATATTCAATTCTAAATAATAATATCAGTTTCAATAACTAAAATATATTAATTATCAATGAATTTTTACAACTTTTTAATTTTATTTTAATAAAATACAATAAAATTTTATTATTAGATATAATATACAAGATTGAAATAAAAGTATTTACTTAATTAATTTATTTCTAAATTTCATATATTAATTTAAATATTATTTCACTACAAAATATAAATGAAACAAAATGGTCTTACGACAATCAAAAAATCTTTTAGATAAATTTTGGTCACTTTATAAAGTCCAAATAGATACATTTAAAATAAAACTTTAATGTGGATGCACCGTTGTCACTGAGTTCAAGGACTCATTTCCTTGTATCAAAAGCAATTTAACAAGGCTTAGTAATACAGTTTGGAAAGCAACCCTAGGCTCCACATTCGTACCTAGCTTAAAGCCTAATATATATATATATATATGAAAAAAAAAATCTATTTTTTTTTCACTTCAAGCATTCTTTGATTCTTTTTATTTTTGTTAATTTCTCTGTTATATTATTGTTGCTTCCATCTCTATGAATATCTTTGTTTTATGACTATCGTAGCAACTCCCTCTTCATCATCTTTCTTCTCTTCTCTATTTCTTTGTTTGTTTTTGCTTCTTCAGTTTTCTATGTTGTGTTGTTTGTAATGGTCTAATGGAAGGTGATGCATTGTTGATGTTTGACTCTTTACTAGTATTGTTGATCGAATCTTTGGTCAAAGACGCCCATCAATCGAAGGCATGAGCGACGAGGATGAGGTTGTTGGGGAGGGGTGGGTTCATTGAGAAATTGATTACTTAAGGAATTACGAGAACTAATCATGAGTACATAGAGTTTTGGCAATATTTGTTTGAATTAACAATGCCCCCAACATTATTATGGCTTTGAAGGATAACATGATCCAATTTTGTTTGAATTAAATAATAACTATGATCATTAATGGTATTTGAATGTATTCGAAAAGTTGAAAAGAATATTTTGATTACTTTAGAAAAAACTGTGGTTTTGAATGAATATGAAATTCTGTCTGCTCATTAAAAGTGAAAGCTATACGTGACATATTTTGTTATATGAAGCATTGCATATAATGCTTGTTCAGATAAAGGTGTTGTGATCAGAGTAGCCTGTCTAAAAGTGCTTTAAGCTCAGAATTTTGCACGTAGATCTTTGCTCCGTGATTTCTGTTTCAGACTAAGCCTAATGGCCAATATCTGTATTTTGTATCTGAAAGGCACTCGATCACAACAAATAATAATGAATTTGGAGATTTTGTAATATAAAGCAATGTCTCACATTAGAAATTAAGATGCACTTTGTTGCAATATAATAAACTGATTTTGTATGCATAGAGACAAATAAAATCTCATGAGTTGAATATTTGATACATGATTTGAAATTTGTTGAAATAGCCATTGCTTTGACAACTTGGAGACACTATATGTACAGTGAGACATTTCGGATAGTTTATATAAATATGCAGATCAATAAAGTTTGAGGTACTTAGTGAGTTTGAAAGAATTTTATACGACACTGAGATAATGGATAGAAGTATTGAAGGACTATGATTGTACAAATGAGTACTATCTTGGTAAAATCAGTGTACATATTGACACTTGAATAGAAAATTCAATAAAGGAATAACACAAATTCAGATATTGTGGTTACTAAATCTAGTGCATTGAAGAGCGTAAAATATTGAGTTGACTTTTGAGCAAATCAAAGTACTATTAGCTAAAGATTTTTAAATCAGCTTCGCATGAAAATATTGGCAAAACCTAAATTGAGGATTCAAAAATTATGAATCTTATTGAGGAAATTGAAAATTGATAATGAAACCAAATTTTGAGTTTGAATAGGAAATTGATACCTTGTGTTTGTTATATGAAGATTGTGTACACAATAAAGCTGATTGAGTAAAAGATTGTTAGAGAAAGCACAAACAACTTATGTTATATATCTTAGTAGGAATATGATGAAATAACGTTTGATGGCTATGGACGAAAAAAAAAGAGTGACTATATGTAATTGTTGCCAACAGTCTTAATTGTTGGAGATATACTTAAAACTTATATTATGGAGTTCATAGGAACATGAGGTCAAAGTTTAGTTTTAATTGACCTTAAGCATAATAATCAATATCACAGTGATATCATTAGAGTATCATATGAGGTGTTATATGATAGAAAGAGTTGACCGCCTTTATATTTGGATGAATAAAACCTAAAAATAGTTTAAGGCTAGAATTGATAGGAGATGTTAATGATAAGTGACATTAATGTGCATTAGAAATTAAGTGAATCAAGAAAGACAAATGAATTAGGTGGATCAACACCGAAGATCTGGAATAAAGTGAGATAGACATATGAGTTAAGTGTATTAACACTAAAGAGATGTGAATTATCAAGCAATAGATGAATTATTTCTAAAAGTATCACCTTGCCAAGGTATGCTCAGTTTGGGAAAAAGTATAAGCTAAGCCGACATAAATTGGTCCACCTGAAATTATTGTAAAAATAGGACCATAACATATGAGTTTGTAACACCAACAAATATGTTTAAAATACATAAAGTGTGATATATGAGTATGCTAAGAAATATCGATATGATCTGACTAAGATTTATCGTTCGCATAGGAAATGAGAATTTTAAGTAATTTGAAATATATTGAGGAAATAGACAAGATAGTGTGATATCTGGATAAGTAATTGGAAATTTGATTGATTCCATTGACTATAGTCAAGTGGAAAAGAATCATTTGAGTGAGGAAGCCACATGGGAAACAGAGGAGCATATGAGGAATCAGTACTCCTACCTGTTCGACCATTCAAGTAAGAATTTCGATGATGAAATTTTTTATTAGGATGGGAGAATTGTAACTTCCCATTACCCATATTAAGGCTAGAATTGTGATTTATGAGAAAGTACTAAGAAATTAAGAAATGCACATTATGCTTTAGTTAAATATGACATGTACATTTTTGCACATGAATATGATTGTACATGCATTCATTGACATTTTTCCTGGTATAATTGATTTATAAATGTGATTAAAATGTGAATTATTAGTTATTTGTGTTAAAAATTTATTGGAGATTATTAGTATTATTTTAAAAAAAATAGTGAATTTGAGGTATATTTGGACTAGGATAAATGCCAAGTGGTAGGATAAATTCATACATGAAAAATTTGGGTGATTAAGCCTAAATTTGAGTGACATTTGGCATAGTTAAATTGGTGACAAATGGACTAGTAATTAAATGACAATTGGACCAATCTTGGAGTGACATATAGACTGATAAAAGGGTGACAAATGGCAACATAATGAGTAGATTAGTGGTAGCTTAATTGTTGAACAAATGGCTAGCATGCTTTAAGACATATGTCTTTATAAGTTATTGACACCTAGTATGTTGAAGTGGCAAATTCCAGCACCCAAGTTTCTGCTTTCTTTCTTGCTTCCTTCACCGAAATTTGCTCCAACTTTCTTCTCTCTAATTTGCCTTAACCCTAGCGAAATTGCTGCACCAAAACCAGATTTTTACCTTACACAAAATAGCCAAGAAAACTAGTTGAAAGTTACCTTCATCTAGTTGTACAAAATCAATCTATTTTTGCCATAAGTTTGGGATGAATTTTGCTTACATAGAGACTTGATTTAATCTGAAGCTTGAGCTGAATTGAAAGTCTAACAAAGGAGCACATTGGACGCCAGTCGGATATTATTGGACCATCTAGGCAATCGCATATTGGAGTGTATTGTGCGTAACCTAAGATGGTCTCACCTTGATTTGTTTTGTTTATTACTAAATTGAATTTGATATTGATGAATGTGTACTAAATTCCAGACTATAATTGTCTTAGGCATTCGATGCATATGATTATCATTGGAAGTGCTACTTGTATGTGAATGAGATTACCTACTTGAATATTCTGATTCTTAACTGGGAAGTTGAATGCTGGATTTATGTCCAATGACCTATAAATGATATTTGAATTCTCAATGAAAGTTGAATACCAGACTTAGGTCTGATGACTATGAGATTTTGATTATGAATTATGAATGTCTACTATACATAAGTTAATTATGTATTTGATACATTTCATAAATGCATACTTAGATAAAGACGTTGTGACCGGAGTAGCCAGTATGAAAGCGCTTATACGTAGAGCTTTGCTCCGTGATTACTGTTTCTGCACGTAGAGCTATGCTCTGTGATTCTGTTCTAGCTGAGCCCAATGGGCCAGTATTTCTATATGTATGTGATAGGCTCTCAGTCACAATAATAAAAATGAATGTGAGACTCATGCATATAGCATTCATATATGATTGAAATTCATTGAATGATTTGTAAGGCTAAAATATAATGATAAATTGATATAAACTATTTGAATATATGAACTATATTATATAATGATTGAATTTTGTTATATGAGTGAGCCATCGAGGATGGTTACTCAACTGAATTCGCAAAACTCATCAAAAATTGCAACATGGCTTTCAAGGTTTAGTACAGAACTCCAAAGAGGCTCCGAGTAAGAGTTTTAGGTCGGGATCAGTGTGCGCTGGCATATATCTTCAGTGAATTTTATGTTTTTGAATTATGTTCCGCAAGAATTGTACAAAGTGTATGTTTATAATTTGGTAATGAAATGACTTTATGATTGCAAGTGTTTTATTCTGTAATGGGCCCAAATGATTACTGAAACTCTAATAAGTTCAATAATGATTGTAATTTTGTGATTGAAATTGTTTATAAATAAGTTGGATCAAAATTGATTATTGATTTTCCACATATATGTACTTTGTTTCAAACAATTTGCAATGTGTTTTAACCGATGACTTTTAGCATGCTGCTCTTACGGGCTTCGTACTTGAATATCACTTAAGATGTCGAGTACATGTCTTGTAAGAGGTGGGTGTTACAAATTGATTCAAGGAAAAAAACATCAATGGCAAAAGGCACAAGTGGAGCTAAGTTACAAAGAATAGAAGAAAACTCTAAGAGTCTCATAGAGGTTCAAACCATAAACAAAAAACTATTGCTAGAATCACAAAATAGGACAAATAATCATGAGAAACATATGTTGGAGCTTAAAGTCATTTTTCATGTAATTGATGTAATAGCAAAGAGTAGAGTCAGGAGTTGCGATTCCAGTTACTTCGAAACATATTAATAGAAGTGATAAGGTCACACAGGAGAATGACAAAATTCTAGTTCCTACAAGGTTGAGACGGTGAGCGAATTAAATTGTGGTTGTATAGATGTGAGCAACTTTTTTAACTGGATCAAATGACTGAGAAGACAAAAGTGAGCATGGTAGTCCTTCATATGGATGAACAAGCTCAGGAATGGTATAAACTCTAGTTAAGGAATCAAAATAAAGCAGAAATGGTGGGTTGGAAGGAATTTTTGAATATGTTCAACCAACGTTTTGACATGAAAATATTAGATGACCCAGTAAGAGATTTTAAAGAATTGAAGAAGGAAGGTTTGGTGATGGAGTATTGCGTCAAGTTCGATCACTATTCAAACCAACTATCACCGTCTAAAAAATATCTAATTGGGTTTTTCTTGAGGCCCCTCAAACCAAAGATTGAAGGAATAATGAGTTTGAATAAACCCTCTTTCCTACACCAGGCACATATGCTAGTAAGGAAGCAGGAAGCAATATTGATTACAAAAGGGAGTACTTTCTTTTCTCAAGGAAACATAATGGAGAATGTAAATCCTGGGGGAAGCTATAGTATAATTCTGAGAACGCAACAAATAACTAATGTAAACAAGTGCTTATCCCCAGACAGAATATTGCCTACTCAGATGACTTCAAAACGTCTGACAATGGTGAAGGCGGTCAAAAAATGTAAGCACATCAGTAATAAGGAGTTCGACGAGAAAAGAGTACGTGGACTCTGCTTCTGGTGTAACGAAAAATACAACCCAGGCCATAAATGCAAGAAGAATCAACTATAATTTTATCTTATCGCTAAATACGAAGACTTCATAGGAATTGTAACATAGGGAGATAATGAAGAGTGCAAGGAAAAACAATTACTTGTTCATTGTCCCAATGTGTCAATGCAGGCGATGATTGGACCATTAAATGAGTGAAACTTTAAATAAATGAGGATAATAGGAATACATCGAAGCAATGTGATTCATATCCTGAATGATAATGATAGTACCCACAATTTTGTGGATGCATTGATCATGAAGAAAGGCAATGGAAATTTGAGGGATATATAACCAATATAAATCACAATAAGCTAGGGATTGAGGCTAGAATATAAACAATGTTGTATGAATTTGATGTGGACAATGCAAGGTAACCAATTCACCAAGAATGCACTAATGTTATCGCTGGGAGGTTGTGATGTGGTACTAGGAGTTCAATGGTTAGGGGAGTTCAATGGTTAGGGGGGTTGAATGACATACTTTGTAATTTCAAGCAAAGAATCATGACGTTCAACTGGGAGGGCCAAATAGTTACATTGAACAGAAATTCGGATAGGAGATCACTAGTCGTATCTGGCAAGGAATTTCACATAACATTACAACGCTCGAAGGGAAGGAAACTCTTCATGATGCAACTGACATTTTTTGATTGAATGTCAACTCCAACAACTAGGAGTAAATGAGGAGCAGTGGAGCGCATTCGACAAAATCAATGAGGTGTTGTCAAAGTTTTCCATAATTTTAAAAAAACCGACCTAACCTCTACCGGACAGGAAACACAACCATCATATTCACTTGAAGGAGGGGGTAAAAGCCATTAATATATGATTATACTGATACTCGGGTGCTTAGAAGGATGTCATCAAACAATTCGCTAGAGATTTAATAAACCATCAGACACAGCTACGGACCATATGCATCACCTGCAGTACTCATCAAAAAGAAGGACATTTCTTCGCAGATGTGCATAGATTATCGTGAGATTAACAAGCACACGGTCAAGGACAAATTCCCTATCCCATTAATAGAAGAATTATTAGATGAATTATATGAAGCCAGCTGGTTTACCAAACTAGATCTACGTTAGGGGTGTCACCAAATCTGAATGCAACTTGAAGACATTCTGAAGATAGCACTCAAGATGCATGAAAGGCATTACGAGTTATCAATTTTGCCATTCGATTTGACCAACACACCTTCAACTTTATAGAGGTTGATGAACGAATTATTTAAACCACACCTTCGACGCTTCATTATGGTATTTTTAATGATATATTAATCTATAGTCAGTTTCTGCAATCACATGTAGAGCACCTCACTACAACAATGGGGACTCTAAAAGATAATCAATTATACTTATGCAGGAGTAAATGTGTTTTTAAAGCAAGACAAATCTAATATTTAGGTTAATAATGGGCTAGCAACTGACATAAGGAAGGTGAGGACAATTACAGGCTGGCTGAAACCAAAGAACCTTAAGGAGATAAAAGGTTTCCTAGGGATTACAAATATCATAGAAGATTTATTAAAGAATATGGCTTAATTGCAAGACCCCTTACAGAATTACTAAAAAAAGAAAAATCTTCACAATGGAGATGGCAGCCAGAAGACAATAGAGCATTCAAAAGGCTAAAGGAAGCAATTATGATAGTGCCAGTTATGACATTTCCTAACTTCTCGAAAACTTTTGTGGTAGAAGTGGACACCAGTGGAATGAGCATCGAAGCTATGCTACAGCAAGATGATCACCTAATTGCTTTTCTTAACAAAACACTAGCTCTAAGACATCATGGGCTAACAACATATGAAAAAGAGTTTTTGACTACGATTAAAGCAATAAAACATTGGCACCACTATCTTAGCATCAAACCATTTATTGTGAGAACTGATCACGGAGCCTAAAATATTAATTGAAGCAACACCTATCTACACCCTTTCAACAATCATGGCTCCCAAAACTCTTAGGTTACGACTTTGAGGTTTAATACCATAGCAAAAAAGAGAACACAATAGTCAATGCTCTATCCAGGTTTACCAACTCAAAGTTACTGATGATTTTGGTATCACTAATACAGGGAGGATTGATGGAAGAATTTCAAAAAAGTTGAGAAAGTGATCACTCTATATAGGACATGATTACAAAATTGACAACAATAGAAATTATTCAAACAATTACGAGTGAAAAAATGGATTATTATGATGGAAAAAAAGACTAGTGGTAGGCGCTAATAATACATTAAAAGAACAATTAATCAACGCTAGTCATGACAAAGCGATGGGAGGGCACTCTGATGTATTGGCAACCACAAAGAAACTACAATTTTTATTCTGCAAGAAGGGGTTAGCAAAGGATGCGTGGAACTACATCAAAAACTGCATGATTTGCCAGAAGAAAAAGTTTGATACATCAGCTTATCTAGGGTTACCCTTACGATTCCATAAGGTAGCTAAAGAGAGCTTAGTATAGATTTTATAAAAGGGCTACCAAAGTCGAAGGGAAATTCAGTGATTTTTGTGATGGTCGATATATTAACAAAATATGCTCATTTTATTTCGATGAAACGCCCGTATTTAGTGAAATACATTGCATAATTATTTCTCAACCATGTTTTTAAATTGCATGGGATGCTAGAATCAATCATTAGTGACAGAGATCTCACGTTTTTAAGCAGGTTTTGGTAAGAGTTATTTAGGGTACAAAGAATTATCCTAAAATATTCAACAGCCTACCACTCACAAAAGGATGGATAGACAGAGGTGATCAACAAAATTTTGGAAATCTACTTGAGATGCTTCTATGGAGAAACACCTCACAAATGGAGTGAATGTGTACTCTAGCCAAATGGTGGTACAATACAACATACCACTCATCCATCAACGCAACACCCTTTGAAGTTTTAAAGTTTTATATGGGTACTCTCCCCCTGTTTACATTTTGTATATCGCTGGTGATTTAAGGAAAATTGGGTTGGATCAAGCTCTCAAAGATAAAGAAGCAATGATGGAGATAACACGGCTCCATTTACAAAGAGCAAAAAATAGAATGAAACAATATGCATACTAAAAAACTACAACCATCTTAGCTTATAAACTGGAGTTACCCACAGAAACCTCTATTCACTTTGTTTTTCATGTGTCTCAACTCAAGAAAGCTCATTTGGGACAAGAGTGAATGTCTACAATATTGCCAGAAATACTCATCCCCACAGAGCACGTTCTAGTAGCGGTGTTGGGAAGGAGAAAGGTTAAACGAAACAATCACCTAACTACACAACCACTAATCCAGTGGTCGGATGGCCGAAGTGATAGCGCTTTGTGGGAATACCTTTTTGAAGTCCATAAATGATTTCCAGAGGTTAATTTGGTGGATAAGGAAGTAAAGAGAGAGGGGATTGTTACAGAAAATTAACGAAAAAGACAAGTGAATCACAGGAAACAGAGTAGGCTCAAGGCAGTGGCCGCTAGAAAGAAAGAGTACTGAAGACGGGAAGGGAGCACATCAAGACAGTAAAGAAATTGTCACACCAAGTAATAGACGCTACTAATCTCGCATGACTCTGGATTCCCACACAAACAAGAAGGTGATCGAAGAGGCCGGTATCAGCTCATCGAAGCGCCCTCAGAACAAGATTGTAGGATTCTCCACCCACCTTATGAAGCAGATCCCGAACGGCCTAGTTCGAGGAATCTCGCGCAAGCTTCAGGAGGAAGAGCATGAGTGTCGCATGGACTTTGTTCTTGATATGTTTATCAACAAAACTAACCAGATTGAAGTCGATAAGGAGAGTATTGACATGTTTGCTACTCTGAGCATGTCTAATATTCTTGGCGTCATTCAGGTGAACCCAATTGCTGTGCCCGTGACCAAGTTTGGTTTCGGCTAAGGTGGTGTTGGTAGCAAGTTTTAAGGGTTAAATCATTGGTGAATTGAGTTTAAATTTTGGGAAATTTTCGTCGTTTGCTCTTCACATGGCTAGTTATGGATGTTTCTTGTTCTTAATTAATTAAAGCATCACCCTTGGGATGAATGGGGATGTTTTGTTTCAAGATGAGAGGTTTGATTTTTACATATGGCTAGAGATATTGCCTTTATTTGTTTATATAACTAGCAATTTTATTCTAATGCAAAAGTAGTTGAAATGAGTGGGAACCAAATGGATATGAAGCATAGTTGTATCAGCTACTATCTAGCAATGTTATTCTAATGTAAAAGTAGTTGAAATGAGTGGGAACCAAATGGATATGAAGCATAGTTATATGATAATGAAATCTGAGGAACGAAATGAATATATAGTAGTTGTTACAATTTCCATCAGTCGATCAACTACAAAATCTATACTGACCATCGAAGGAATATGCCAACTCTCAATCCATTTAAGTGTTTTATAATAGGTTCACGACTCTGGAGTAGACTTGGAATCAAACATAACAGCAGCATAAGTACTTTTAAGGATACAGGTAGATTCAGATCATTTCTGATGATAGTATTATTCACTAGAATTAGCAGCAAGACCAACCATGTTGAGCATGTGGCGGTCCTCCTTAAATCTCTGTAATACAGACCCAGCAGCTGACGCTGAGACAGCATCTTGTTTCTGGTGATGTGCACCATTTTGAACAATGCCCCAGCACTCGATCACTTCTGGGTATATGTGATTGGTCTTGGAAAGGCAAGGGCTACCGAATGTGGTGCAACTGAAGGTATGCCCCACATCAAGGCTTGCTGACAGAAACAGGCCCAAGTGACTTGCTCGTCCTCCAAATCCAATTCCATTTGGGATGTTTTCAGAACTGAAGTTCACTGCACACTGCAAGAAAGATATTAAGAAGCCATGCAACCTCAGCTTTCTATAAACCAATTAATGCTTGGCAAGAAGTAACTAAAGGCTCTATCCGCATAGTCCAAGCTAATTCCTACAATCATATATACAATCCTCGAGAGAAGGGAATTGTACCAGCAGTTGATAGACATCTTTTTGAAGAGTGATTTTGTTAAAAAGAAGAAAATTCAAAGCCACATACCCATTGAATATTGTGATTTGCTCCGGTGGGCTTAAAAATTGATGCCTTGGGGTATAGCTGGAAGAGAAAAGACTTCATGTCTCCATAGAAATCACCGTGCCTCTCCCAAGGCTGAGAGGCATACCCACCGTAAATGTGACCTTCTCTATCCTTGACTATCAAAACTGTCGATCCATCACATGTTCTGCAGTTCAATTGAACAATTACCCATCCCACTCCTATTCAGAAAACAGTTCCAGCAGCTAAGAAACTGAAACGAAATTTGAAGTTTCCAAGCACTTATAGGGAGAAAAAAAAAAAGTGCTGCTAAAAAGCATAAACCAAGCAAGTAATTAAGCCAGAATTTTATCAAGTGGTTTCCATTAGGGCAACATTATGTGTGTTTTGACGTGTAGATATAAAACAAGACAACAAGCATGCATATCTAAGTCAAAACGATGATTATTTTCTTATACTGGCAGTGAAAGTCAATCCAGCAATTAAAATAACAGCTTTCAGATTAGGAGCATGATGCTTCTACAACAAGGCTTTCACTACCAAGCAACACCTTTCCTCTGATTCTGTATATTAGCATGTTTCAAAAGATGTCTTGAAGAGAAGCTCACAGATCAACCGATTCCAGCACACACCAATAAATTGGGTACATGAAAATTATAATTTTCATGAATACAACACAAAATCCCAATCAATATAATATAACAGCATATGTAGGGACTCAATGTAACATAAGTGAAAAACATGTCAAAACATTACCCTGAAGCACACGTATAAGCCCTGATATCATCATGAGCCATAAATGGTGTACACAAAGTTTTATCAATATCCCACTAAGTGAGGCAAATTACTTACGATAGGTTGCCTATAAATGTGTTGAAACTTAGTCCATTAGTAGCACTATGGTACAGAAGCTTCCATCCTTCCAGCTCTGGCTGAGAAAGGGCTCCTGCTATATGCCAGGCATATTCCTTCCTCATCAGTAATAAACTGGGATCCATGTTTTCCCCATACAACAACTTGGGAATTTGAGAACCAGGTCTTCCTACATCAGATCCAAATAGTAAAACTTGAAAATCAATTGATGTTTCTTTTTTATTAATTGTACTTCAACAAGAAAATATGACAATAGTAATGAAAGAATCCAAAACAAAAGAATAGTACAATCATTACTCCATATCAATAATGACTGTTGCAGGTAAATGTCATGAATGTTTTTTAACATGCATTCCACGTGAATGAGCAACAAATTTCCAGTTGTTAAAGGACATACTGAGATATACTCTTAAGTCTGCTAAGATCGACCGTTCACATTAAACAGAGTAAAAACATTTCTTGCTCCTCTTGTATTCAATAAACTTAAAAGGTAACCAAAATATAACGAGGAACAAAACTTCATAAATGGAACCAGAAAGCCAGAAAAGACAATGAAATGGTCTTAGGCATAACAGTCGTTGAGTTATTACAAAATGAATGTTCAAGTTTACCACAATGTCAACATAGACTTAAGTTTGTTCATGAGCGAGTGGCCTCAAAAGAAGAAACATAAAACTGAAGTTGAACATTATATAGGACGACTAAAAGTTTGAAGAAAGAAGAAAAACCTGCATCAGCAGTCATCAACAAGCTTCCAAGAAACTTTCTGGCTGAAGGGACAAGAGTACACCAAATTTTAAATTCCTCAAAAGACATACTTTTTTCAGCAGTTCCCTGAACATCATTATCAAAGGTTGCAGCTTTAAGGAACACATCCACAATGTGCTGACTTGAACTCGATCCAGGTTCAGAAAAACCAATGGAGAAAATACTCCCCAAAATTGCAATTAGAACAGATTCTAGATCAGACCTGACAGGCAAACTGTTAATGCCACCACCGACAACAAATCCAAATAAACTTGAAAAATGAAAGGTAAATCAATTTATAAAAATATACCATGAATCAAGAGAAAATGCAACCAACCATCCAGCGGGTAGAAAAGCTAGTACCTTTTCAGAACGCCATCACCAGTTACATCCATTAATTGATAAATAAACTCTTCAATTTCATCATTTGAACCTTTCTCATACACGCTCTTAAAATAGAAAAAAGAACAGAATAAATAATCAAACAACACATAAAAGAATCCAAATTTCCACTCAATTTCATACCCAACCACGGGTTGAAACAAAAGGCCTTACTTTAGCGATAACGAGGTCTTCAAAGGTGAGCTTACTATCTTTCCGATGGTTGGTAAGTAAATCAAACAACCGCTCACCAAGAGGACCCTTCACTCCAAAATACGCCTAAGACCAGAAATTGCTTGGTTACATTTAAAATTCACAAATTGGGTGCAAAAACTAAGCTAGATAGTGAAGAGGGAATGAAGTGACCTGAAAGACAGAGGTTGAGATGTATTGACCGCCGCTCTGTGATTGAGCCGCAAGCGACACGAATATCGATTTCAGGTCTTCTAGTTCTTTTTGAGTAAAAGCTCTGTTTTGAACAAAAAGAAAAATCCGTGAATTGTTTGACAGGACTTAGTGTCTGAAGATAGTTGAGACCAAAACCTGGTGGCAGAAGCAAAACGAGGATCGGGCAGAGTGGCCTGAGTGTTCCCCATTGCCTCTTTTCCTCGGTTCGACACAATTCTTCTTTGTTTTCTTTATCTGTTTCATACATCCAAACGACACCCGACATACCCCTATCTGCACTAATTTTGCTCCATAACCATCTCTTCCAAAGAATAACGGCGAGTTTTCTTGAATTCTTAATTCAAACGAGGAAAAAAACAAATATAAATTTAAAAGATACAAAAAAAAATTCTAAAAATTTGTTCAATTTTATAATTATAATATAAATTATAAAAATGAAAGAAAAATATTCAAACTTTCGATAATTTAAATTTTAGCTTAAACTTAAAAATGGACAATAAAATGTTTAAACTTTAAATTTTTTAATTTTAACTTAACTTCTAAAAATGACAATAAAATATTCAAACTTAACATTAATATCTACGTTAAGTTTTCTGACGTAGTTTATGACATATTCCAAAATTCCTAATTATTAATATACGTCAACCAATTTTAACACAACAAATAAAAATTAATAAGACGACATCGTTTTTAAAAATAAAAGCTCTAAATCAATATACGCAGCTTTAGCTTTTTATTATCTGTTTATTCTGTTGACCCCTTAGTCATTTGTTTTTTGTTTGTTCTTCAATCGCTCTAAACTACTTTTGCATTGTAGCACACTATACCAACAAGTTTTTTTCTTTTTTTTTTTTTTTTTTTTTTGAAATCATTGATGAAAAAGGCAGAGACAAAACTAACCCAAGTCAACAAGCTTACCTCGTACACCCGGATCCTACTAGCCTTTCACCATCAAAATCCGAACAAGCAGAAATATCTGAAACTAAAATGGAATCTAAACATGAAGGGCTAACACTCCAATATTGAAGGTTTGCATGTAATAAGGCTACTCGGGCAAGTGAGTGAGCCGCCTTATTAGCAATCCTACGTGTCCAATGGAAGGACAAGTGAAGGAAATGTCGCTTGAGTGAGAGACAGTCAAGGGCCAAAATTCCAATCTCAGTACTGTTCAAAGACGGAGCTAAAATAGCTTGGACAGCCGTCAAACAATCAGACTTCACAATGACACGATCAATTTGTTTTTCTTTTAACCAAGATAGAACTTCCCTTATTGACATAAGCTCCGCAAGGACTGGGTCAAGCAGAAAAGGGTAATGTCCGGAGATAGCAGCAATAAAGCAACCTCTATCATCCCTGCGAATGGCAGCAAAACCTGAGTCATTCTTATCTTGAAAAACAGTCGCATCAACGTTGCACTTCAGAAAACCCTCCGTTGGTCTAATCCATCCAGTGTTGATAATGCGACCCTTCTCAGTCGGATCAGTAACCCTCCTAAAAACCTCCCGTGAAGCCTGCCAATCTTTAAGAAATCTATCTACGAAATGGACTATCATCAGAGGGGACATGTTCTTACCTTGCCATACTCGTAAGTTTCGATGATACCAAATGCTCCATAACAAAGTAAGCTGGCTTTCGATGGTGGAGATCGACGAAATTTGTAATATCTGCTTTAAGAACGTATCCACTCCCTGACGTGGGCGACTCCAACCTATCAATGCCCAGACGTCTTGAGCTTTCGGGCAGCCCACTAAGACATGATAAAGATCTTCTAGATGACCACAAACATCGCATTCAATATTGAGCAAGATACCCTTACAACGTAGACGGTCTTTACAAGGGAGAAAGCCACGAAAACATCGCCATACAAAGTCTTTAATTTTGGGAGGTATAGGCAGATTCCAGATCTTGGTCCAAAGACCCTCAACGAAGAGAGTACCAAAATTAGTATACATAGAGAGAGCCAATTTGTACCCTGTTTTGACTGAATAAACACCATTCAAACTGTAATGTCAGATAAGTTGATCTGGCAGTTTAGAGTAAGCCATAGGGATCCTGGAAACACGTCCCACATCAAGAGGCGTTAACAATCCTTCTAGCAATTGAACATCCCACCTTGATCCCTCCTCATTAAATTAAACAAACCGCACACCTTAAGATCATCGAATTCCTGGATGGACGGAGAGGTAACAAAAAAATTATTTGCTTCATTGATCCATGGATCAGCAAAAACATTAATAGAGAAACCATCCCCCAGTCTCCATCTTACACCTTTAAGCATAACATCCTTAGCCGCAAATATACTCTTCTAGATAAAGCTTGAATTGGGACGATCTTTGGCCTTCATAAAACTATAGGAAGGGAAATATTTTGCTTTAAAGAGCTTGCTCGGTAACGAGTCAGGGAAAGCCATAAATCGCCAGGCTTGTTTAGCAAGCATTGCTAGGTTAAAACAGTGAAGGTCCCGAAAACCCATACCCCCATATTTCTTCGGAACACATAAGCGATCCCAACTCGCCCCAATGGATTTTCTTGCGATTGTTTGTACCCGATCCCCACCAATAAGCATTCATCATCTTCTGAAGTTCATCACAGGTGCCTTGGGGAATAAGAAATACACTCATACAATAAGCCGGCAATGCTTGCGCAATTGTCTTGATGACAATCTCTTTCCCCGGTTTTGAGAGCAATTTGTTTTTCCAACTCGTAATACGTTTGCTAAGTCTATCCTTGATGAAAGCAAAGACTTGTTTCTTGTTCCTCCCAATTAGAGAGGGAAGACCTAAATATCTCCCGTGGTCGATAGGCATGTTTACCTCTAAAATGATCTCCACTTCACATCTTTCAGAAGATTTCGTATTTGAATTGAACATAATACCTGACTTTTGAAAATTAATTGCCTGCCCTGACGCGGCTTCATAGATGGTGAGTATCCGTTTGATGTTTTGTCCTTCCAACCTATTCGCACGAAAGAAAAGGAAACTGTCATCGGCGAAAAAAAGATGAGAGACACTAGGACTGCCAGGACAGATAGTCACACCATGAATATCCCCTCTTGCCTCACTTTCCCTTAACAAAGCAGACAACCCTTCAGCACAAAGAATGAAAAGATATGGTGACAGAGGGTCTCCTTGCCGCAGACCACGCTTTGGCATGATAGGTTCGACTTCAGAACCATTAAACGCCACAGAATAACGCACAATAGTAACACAAGTCATAACAAGCTCAACCCACTTACTATCAAACCCCAACTTTACCAGGATAAAGCGGAGATAATCCCAATCGACTCTGTCATAGGCTTTGTTGATATCAATTTTGAGAGTTGCCTCCTCATGCTTCCCTTTCCCTTTATTCTTCATATAGTGGATGATCTCAAAAGCCACCATGATGTTGTCAGTGATGAGCCGACCTGGGACGAAAACCGATTGCATGGGAGAAATGATCCTCGGGAGCAAAGTTTTTAGGTGGTTAGCAATCACCTTAGCTATGAGTTTGTAAAGAACATTGCACAAAGCTATAGGTCGAATGTAGCAACCCACTCCCGCAAGACCCGAACTCGATATCGTGGGTGATATCCGAGTCCGTACCTCACGAGAGTGGTATGCTAGAGTACTCGAATACCGTCAAACATTCAGTATAATTTTTTTTTTGGACATTTTAGGTCATCATAATACAGTCACAGTATTTAGTCATCGAATGCACAAAAATCCATAATCACATTGGGCCCAGTTTTATTCATAAACACTACAGTGATCACATTACAATCAATAAAATTACAATAGCCCATTTGGGGCCCACTAGAACTACAACACTATTTTTCAAAAAAAATGTGGAATCTATAATTGTATAAAAGTAAGATGACACTAATGCAGACGTGAACTGATCCCGACCCCTATTTTTTCCTGACATGCAGTAGACATACTCCCGTGTCTAACGGAGTACTCTTCAAGGCCTGAAAAATAGTTGCAAATTTTGGGTGAGTTTTGTGAACTCAGTGAGGAACCATCATCGATGGTTCACCCAATTCATGCATCACTTAATCACGTCACAGTAATAACACAGCACACAAGCAATCACAGTTTAGTTTGCAATAACACCGTTAGAAGTACCATATCATTACATACAAGCAAATCGCAATTGAATAAGGCACTCATGCCTTTTTCCCATTTCCAATAGTCAGTCCAGTGTATATGCAATACATATGTGACCCTTTCTCATTTTATTGCAGTGTTGTGACCGAGCGCTTAAACAAGAACGAAGATCTGATGAGACGCGTCTAGGAGTAGGAGAGCCCTCCGGTATGCACTATCTCCCTTCGAGCTTGAGGCTCTTTTTCAGTATCAGTGGCGACTCTGGTCACAACTGTTGTTATTATCCGTTTATGCATTTGTGTATAAAATGCACATGCCCAATTTAACAGTCCATATAACACAGTCTGCCATAGTAGAGGCAATGAAATGAAGCACGGTATAGCAAGCAGTTGACCACAGTATATCACAGTAATAGCAAACAATTCCCAATGTATTCATATAGCACAATTCTACCAATCACAATTAATCACACAAGAGAAGCAAGTCACTCACGTAATCACAAAGAGACACTTCTATGTCGATCTCCCAATTCATCGGACCATCCGTCCTAATCCGAGCATAAACAAAAACACAATCTTAATCCCTCCATTATTCTCCACATTGGACATATAATAATTGAATGAACCATCTAGGTTACTCACCTGTACTTCCGAGCTAATACCTGGAAGTCTCAGTAACGTCGGTGGATCGACGCTCCAATGTGCCTCTATAATAGTGCAATTGCATACACATTACCAAATGTACAGGCAGAACTATTTAAAGATGCACATGTATCAATGAAAATGTGTATAATGTATGTTCGTGACATTTCCGGTATCATTCTATAAATCATACTGTAAAATCATTCCATAAATCATACTGTAAAAATGTCCCCCTATGTCCAAAGAAACCATAGACACTAAAATCGCTCAATTCGGACGTCAAAAGGTCTAAAAATTGCTACCCGATTCTCTCACTTTCACTTAACCAATTTCCGTCAATTTCGCTTTTAAAAATTCCCACATTCACATAGAAATGAAATTAAATGATTCACGAATCCGATGCTTCAAAAATCAGGTCAATCGGAGGTCGGATGGACAAGTTATAAGCAAAAGAAGGAAAATATATGATCCTAATCGACTTGCTTGAGAATCCTAGTCGACTTATGCTACTGTGTATGTTCTAGTCGACTTGTCTGAGGATGCAAGTCGACTTATGCTACTACAATGGCAGTTCTGGACAAACGTCCACTGATATCCCAACTTTCACAATTCATAACTCCTTGCTCTGAATTTCAAATTGGACAACTTAGTATCTATTTTATAGAGAAAAGAGAGCTCTACAAGTTTCATGAAGGACACAAAAATTAATTTCACCTCTAAGGATGTCAAAAATACACTCAAAGTTACTGCCTTCACAATGCCTCTCAAAACAGTGCAACATTTTGTCAAAACAGTGCAACATTTTATAAAATCCATAACTTATCATTCCCTTTGTTAAAAATTACAAGATTTATGCCAAAAGAAAGATCAGAATGTGACCTACAACTTTCATGAACAATATGAAATCAAATTCAATTGCTAAGTAGGTCAAACAATTCAATCACTGATTCTGCCCACCGAAATCACCTGAACTGAATAGCAATTTTCCAAAAGCATAACTTCTTACACAAACGTCAAAAATTTGCATACTTTATACCCATGAAAAGATCAAACAGAATACTACACTTCTCATGAAGGGCTTAATGCCAATTCTATCTCTAACAAACTCAAAACTGTCATGCAAGTGGCTACCCTGATCACTAGCCAATGACCTAACTTAGGTCCAGTCTTTGAAAATTCATAACTCCCAATTCTGATATCCAAAAATAGTATAGTATATCCCATTTTCAAGATAATTTCTTCCTCTACATCTTTCCAGAAGCACACTTGAGCCAATTCAAATCACAGAAATCTCTAAATTTGCTCCCAATCACAATACTCACAAAACCTACACTTATAGCTAGGTTTCACCCAAAATGCACATAACCAGTCAATAGTTAACAATTCATAACTCCCAACGTACATATCAAAAAATTGCAAAATCAGTGGCAATGGAAAGATAGCAAGATAGGCTTCAACTTTCATTGAGACCAATTTCACCAATTCATCCTCAAGCAATCTAGAAAAATTCATCAAAAGTTCAGGTCATCAAGCTCGAATCACTGTTCATACTGCACCTAAACTTCACTTTAAAAACAAGATTCAACACTCTTCTAATCAGAATTGGCCAGCACTTCCTTCACAAAAATTATAGCCACATGTCTCAATTTTAATTTAAGACAAACCTCACCTCAATTGCTTAAGCACACAACTAGTTATAGCAAAAAACATTAACCCATGTACAAATGATAATTTCCAGCTTTGATACTCAATTCAATTCCTTTCATTCCCTTTTCAATTCTACTTCAATTAGCACTCAATTTACCCACCTATTCAACCAATCTTTCATTAAACACTTCAGTTCAACATAAACCCTCAAAATTGCAGCATCCATACTCAATCAATTTCTTTTGAATATTAGTCATCTAACATTGCTAGAATCACTTCAACATACACAATTTACACACTAATCATATTCAATCCCATTAACTCTTACACAAGCATAAGCTTATACCCAATAAATCAAGCATAGGTTTCATGAAATCAAGACATCATAACTCATATTTCATGAACAATAGTTCCCAATTAATGCATCAAACTACTAAGAAAAGAACATAATTAATTTCTTACCTACTTTAAAGCTTCCAACTCCAACTCTTCAATTCTTTAATTTATACTCTAACTATTATCCTCTCTCTCCTTCACACCATCATAGTAAGGAAGTAGGAGGTTTGTAAGCATGAAAGGAAAACACCCAAGGTTGAAAGGAAAGTAGCAATTTAAGCCAAAGTTGAAGGAGAGACCAAAGAAGAGGATGAAGTTTCGGTTGGAGAAGGAAAAATCAAGAAGTGACTCATCTTTTCATTCTTTTATTTGAAGAAACGTGGATGATCAAAGACCAAGCAAAGCCAAATACCCTTCTTTTTCCTTCTTTCAATTGGAACCACCGAGAAAGCAAGCATTAAATGGGATGGATATGTGTCAATATGACACTTGTCCAAGTTAAGGAAGAAAAGACAAAATTAATAAATGATCTTTGATAAAAATAATCCAAACAAATAAAAATAATCAAATTGTTAAACCATTTTCAAGGGTCCCAATTTCGGTTCCCACATAATGCACCCAATAGTCCAGTACCATTTGACAAAAATTTTCGATACCGAAAATCAACCGGTTTGCCACTTGGCGGTTCTTTCGATCCTGGAATTTTTCTCCGGAAAAGTCTAGAAAAATTTCTAAAATTCTCTGAAAATATAAAACATATAAAGACTCACTCCAAATGTTGGGACCCGATCCAGAAATCGGATCCCAACCGGAAAAGCGGAAACGGATACGAAGAACGAGGCGAATTCCAATTGGATAAATTGAATTCGATATCGACAAATTAAGTGAAAGCGGAAGCAAAACGAATGCAAATCGAATATAGAATCGAAAGAAGCAAATCGGGACGATTACCATTTAAGGCGCAATAGAGACGGATCGAATTCAAACTTAAAATCAAAGTATACAAATGAAGCCAAATCAATGGAAACAAATGCGAAGAGCGAAGAACAAACCCAAGCGAAGGCAAAAACACAAAGCGAAACAACAAGCGGAACCGAAAGCAAATCAGATAACAAAGCGAAAATAGATCGAATCGGATATAGGAAAGCGGAGCAAACAATCGCGTTGGAAACCTAGACTATCCAAATCCGGTATAATTTTTTTTTCTTTTCTTTACTCATTAATCAAATCTGATTTCCTATTTCTTGGAATTTTCCTCAATCAATCTCTCATATAATAACGAACCTTGCAACAATCATAAAAATCGCTAAATCCATCTTTTAAACATCTAAATCTTATTTTTCTTCTTTTCCAATTTATTTTCTAACAAAAATTCGGCAGCATAACGGCTATCTTTGACCTAACCCAAAACCTGCAAGGTGTTCAAAAACACTTCTATAATCCCAAACACAGCTCAGAATCATCGGACTCTCCCGTCCGGAATCCAAACACCAGCAAAACACACGTCTATACCTAATACTTTCATAATTCTCAATTAGTCAACACAACAAACTCATTATCTATATCCAAATCACAATCATCATATTTATAATCAATATACAATCACCATCATTCATAAAAGAAAATTCAATCTAATTAACCATTCATAAATGACACAATTCCAGAAATCGAATACGTTATACTCAAATCTCTTCCATAATTTTCTTAAATACACATGTCCAGAACTCATAAAACATTCTCATAATGACTTACACAATACACTTTATTGGCATTCTAAGCCCAAATACATAAGATACACTCTGAACAAAATCGAACAAATATCTTTACTTTCTTTCATCCGATCTCCTGCACGAAACCTGGAGTTGGGGATGAAAGGAGGGTGAGTTACACAGCTCAGTGGATAACACATTTATAAATTGAAAAATAAGTATAAATCATTTTTCATAAACTTTTTGCCAAAATGCTTATTTTTTAAACTTTACAACCTTTCAAACATTTTCCTTAAACCTTTCAATATTTTTCAAACTTTTCATAATAAATTTCACTTTTTCATTTCTCAATTTTAAACATGAATGCAGCACACAGAAACAAAACAAAAGCACGTAACATATCAAAATGGTCTGGTTCGGTCCGAAGCGAACGATCGCACATTCTCAAGCGATCCATGCGGTAAGTGAACGTAACGTACTACACTTTCTCGCATAGCGGTCCAGTATAGTCGTGAAGGGAGTCCGAAATCGGAGCTCCGTGTCACTAGCGGGCAGCCTGAAAAAAGGCTATAAACGAATAGAGACAGTGCACTGACTCACAAGGACCTGACCAAACCCACATAACACATAAGCGAAAGCGAAAATTTGAATTGCTCGAAGGCCTTTTCAAAATCCTAATTTTCACACATAATGCATACAATTCAATCAATTCATCATTCAAATACTAATTTCAATAATCAAATCATTTAATCAATGTTTTCAACCATGGGCATAATTCAACAATGTATTTATAACAAATGAATTTTAAACTTGTACTAATTTCTCAGAAATCATATTTTCAAACATTATTCAACTTTGTTTTCAAACATTTACAAAAACCATTATTTATCAAAAATCCAATTTTTGCTTTCAATAAATTTTTCAAAATTGCTTTCTTTAATTTTTCAAAATTGCATGTATAGCTTACAAATCAAAATATAAATATGCTACCCACCTTGAATTATTGCCAAAAACTTGTTTCATGCTCCAAATTGACTACTTCTTCTTTCTTCCTTCCAATTTAAAATAACCTAAGCCATACATATCCAAATTCAACATCATAAAAATCATAATCTTCAAAATTAACTATAGGAAACCCAAATTCATCACTTTTCTAAGCTTTCTAAAACCAGAATTTCTAAAATCCCCAAATTCAAAATTTTACCTAAACCAATTCACTCAAATTCAATGTCATTAATAACTTAATTTCTCAAATTAAGCTTAGAAAATATTATTTCCTCACATATTTAAACTATCTAAATCTCCAATTTTCAAAAACCTCAATTTCTAAAATTGGCCTAAACCAATTTACACAAATTTCATATCATAAATCACAATTTCTTCAAAATTGATTTCATATATCACCAATTCATCATATTTTCCATGATTCTAAGCCAATAATTTCCAAAAATTCCAAATTCTAAAATTGGGCAAAATCTCTACTCACATAAATCCAAAATTAAACATAACCTAAAGCATATACATCACAATTAGCTTCATAAATCACAAACCCATGTCCTTTACCACAATTCTAAACCAAAAATTTATCAAAAATCACACGTCAAATTTTCGACCTTACCTCATTCTTCACTGAAATCCGACTTTTCTTAGCTTGGAAGGAAGCTCTTGTGCTCCTCCATCTTTTTCTCTCTTGGTACAACCTCAAAATTCCTAAGAATTAAGTAGAAAAATTGAAACTTAGCTTTCTCTCTCATCTTTTCTCCATAGCCGACCTTCTCCTCTTCTCTTCTCCTTATTCTTCTTCTTTTCTCAAGTTTTTGGCTTCTCCATGAAAAAAACGACAGCCCACTTGATTTTTAAAGCCATGTCATTAAATGATGATTAAAAGACCAAAATGCCCCTAATACTTGCTTTTAAGTTATTCTCACTTGCGGGTCTGATTCGCACTATCAAGTTGAAGGAATTTGTCAAAACTTCCTTCTAGAAAAATGTTCCTCTATGTCTTAATTTCATAATGTCATAAGAATCATCCAATTCGGAGCACTACATCAAAAGTTATGCGCAAAACATTACGGGTATATCCATATTCTAACACATTTTCCATGCACGTTATTTCCATCCAGAAATTAACATTCTTAATCCCAAAAATGACATTCGATGTCTTCATAACAATTGTAGCCCTATGTCTCTGGTTTAATTCAAAATAAGAATTGCCTCATTTCGATTCCCAGATCAAAAGTTATGCGCAAAATACTCTCAGGTGTTCCTAACCCAAAAACTGCACACTAATCCAAACTTCTATTCAGAAATTGGAAGTCTTAGGGGTAAAATTGACATTTCATTTCTTCATATGATTTGTAGCCCCCTGTCTTAATTTTATTTCGTCTCAAGAATCGCTTCAATCGGATCACCACAGATCCCTAATTTCTCAAAATACTGAACTATATTCGAAAAATTTCTCGACTCACTTTGATTAAAATAATCATCCTTAATTTAATCTCAAAAATTCACAAATTTTCCTTAAAAATGAAATTCACTGTCTTAGGAATCCAACGCTTCGAGAATCGACTCAATCGGATGTCGGACGGAAAAGATATAAACAAAAGATTGAACGAAGGTCGGATTGAAGGAGGAAACTAACAAAGAAATCAAAACGGCGTCGCATGAAAGGGTTCGAAAGCGACGCCGTATGAAGCAAAGCGCGCGCGCAGAGGAGATGAGAAATCAAAACGACGTCGCGTGGAGAAACGAAAACGGCATCGATCGTGAACGCCTGCTAGCGTTAGGCGAGGGCCGCCTCCTGAGGGCTCACGGGCATGGCTTCATACTAGCGAGGGCCCTCATGAGGGGCATGGACCAAAACCCTCTTTTTTTTTCTTTTTTTCACATAAGTAAAATCTAAAATTTTCAAAATTCATAACTCTTGATCCCAAACTCCAAATATGACAAATTTGGTCTCTATAGAAAGCTTGAAGGAAGCTCTACAACTTCTATGAAGGACATAAAAATCAATTCAACTCCTAAGGGAGTCCATT
This sequence comes from Erythroxylum novogranatense, assembly GCA_029891385.1. NCBI lineage: Eukaryota > Viridiplantae > Streptophyta > Magnoliopsida > Malpighiales > Erythroxylaceae > Erythroxylum > Erythroxylum novogranatense. Next base: position 82,218,179 of record CM057231.1, on the reverse strand, counting down.
TTCCAGTCAAAGATTCTGTCCTCTAATATATCATGTTAAAACCATAACATAAACTTGTAAAAATCGTAACTTATTATTCCTTGAACGAAAAATTGCATATTTTATATCAAATTAAAAAATCAAATCAAATCCTTCAACGTTCATGAAGAACATCAAAGCTCAATTAACCTCTAACTATGTTAATTTCTCAGTCAAAGTGTCAGCCATACCAATAGTCAACCTGAACATACTTAAACTTTAACTGATCATAACTTTTACTCCCGATATCGAAAAATTGCAAACTTAATGGCTACAGAAAGCTCTTAACATAACCTACAAGTTTCATGTAGACCATTTTCTCAAATTTTGCCTAAATCAAAAGTCAACTCTTAAAGGTAAAAAGTCAAACTTTTCATATTTTCATATTTTCACACTTTTTCTCTTTATTTCTTGATTTTCAACTTAATTTCAATCAACTCATCCACTTTTAAATATTTCTTATTTTCACTCAAAAATCAGGGTCCAACACCAAATAATTTTTCAAACACAATTACCACGTTATTCACAATAAAATTTCATTAGGCACAAATACCGGGAAATGTCATGAATGCATGTACAGTCAAGTTCATGTGCAATTTCACTATACACGCACAATGATATGCATAAATGTTGCAACCCAATACTAAACACTCTCGGCCTTTTCCAAATTACTATTTTATCCTTCCTATTGGGGGTGAGATGTTACACCGAAGGTCTTTCATACACATAGGGTTATCTTTTTTAGGAATCAGAATAATGATTGTATCATTTAATGTATCCGGAAACGCACGCTGCTCCATCCAATTGCGACAATTTTCAAACAAATCAGCTCCCAAAAGAGGCCAACACTTCTAAAAAAAAAGCTGGGTTTATACTATCAGGACCAGGAGCCTTGTCCGGGTGCATGTCAAACATTGCCAACAAATTTTTTTCAATTCATTTTTTTTATTCCCTCATCGTGAGGGTTGGGACTGCGTAATATGAAAATAGAAGGGTGAGGACGTCAAAAAAACAAACTAAAAAGAAAAAGAAAAAACTGAAATACTAACGTCAGATTAAAATTTAAAAAAGTAGAAAGTTTGAACATTTTATTGTCATTTTTTAAAGTTCGGGTTATAATTGAAAAAAATTAAACATTTTATTAATTGAATTATAATTGAAAAAATGAGTAAAGTTTCAATTTTTTATAATAAACTCATTTATTTATTTAGTCAAATTTTTTATATTTTTAATAGGGCAATCTTGGAATAATGATAAAATTAATCCAAAATGGAGAACCGTGTGAACCGAGCAACTCTTTATTATACATCTTTAAAGGTATTTTAAAAGCTACGTTAAAATAGCATTTATGTGTTTCTTAGGATTAAGAATGAAGGTGAAGATTACCTAATCAGAAATTTTACTTAAAAATAAAACTAAAAACCTCAAGAAATGATTAAACCAAATTCTAATATGTAAGAAGGGTAGGGTTTTGGAAATAGAGGAAGAATGAAGCGTACAAAGAGACATTTGTCACCCTTTTTACATTCCATTAACTGGCTCTCAAAATGCTGCCATCAGTGAGTAGACCATTCTTAAGAATCTACATTAAATCTTCTATTTATTTGTTTAATTAACAAAGTCTAAAACTTTGCATTTGCAGGTTAATACTTTATATCCTTCTTACCGACATTTAGAATAAAACACGACATAAGTATAGATCGATGTCTGCTGCAAACCTGTTGTCTATAACAGCAAAATTCCAAGCAAATTCATCTCACCGACGACTCCAAGACAGTGGCCGCCGAATTGCTGAAGAACAATGAGACACGTGCCGCTCTCATTGAGCCCCGATCTGTAAGCGTCTGTTACTAGAGGTTGGGTATGTGGAGAGTAGTTAGTAGTGTATGTGAAAGTGAAAGTGAAAGGTGGCAGAGTGCAGGATGCCAAGGCCTTGGGTGCTTGTTTTTCTGGTTTTGCTGATCGTATTCGGTACTCAATTTGAGTGGAAAGAACAGTTGGTGGAAGATATTGAAGCAAGTTCGAGCATTTCCCGGAAGGAAAAAAATGGTATCAAGCGAGAGGAAGTTGTCAAAGAAAAGGTTTGATTCTATTATATTTGTCATAAAGATTGATTTTTTCCACAAGGGTTGTTTGAATTGAGGTTAAAGAAGTTATTTTGTGGAAGGAATTAGCGATAGGACTTGAGGGGTTGTATGTTTATTTTACACATGTTCAAGAAGATTATGTGGGTTCGTCCTGGAATTTTCTTTTATTTTGCGTAGGAAAGGGAATGTTATGCTTAAGTTGAGTTGTGAACCTTGAATTTGAACCAAGATGATATGGTGGAGAATGTATGGAAGAGATCTAGGAAGTTTTATTACTGATCAATTATAATTTCATTTGCTTGAATTTGTCTGAGAATAATGTTAGCTGCGAGATTAGATTTTACTGCTATATTAGTTAGTATATCAGTTTTATTTATTTCTCAAGTGAAAGGATCGTAGAATTTCCCTGCTGAAACTTTATTTTCCCTTTCCTGCATCTTCAATTCTCTCTACTCTTCCTTTCTAATTTTCTAGCTAGATTAACACTTAAAAGATTGAAAACTTTAACTGATGTCACAAGTATTGCTAGAGGCCTATTCATATGCATGTTTGACAATTATGTAGGATCGGCTTTCACTAGCATACTTCCCATGGTATATCCTAATGCTTGTCTTGATGACTGATAAGCTAGACAGCAATTCTTTCTTATCGTTCTTGGAAGTTTATTCTTAAGTGTCCAAACGTTTCTAGTATTAGGGAGTTGCCTGTTCAAGTTCATGCTCGTCTATATTTTCCATTATGCATTGTTGTTGCTATATAAATAAGAACAAGGACCTGTTTCTAAAGGATAACGAGGTTGACAACCACAATAGTAAGTATTCTCTCATTTATGACCAGTATATTTGCTTAATCCCATACCTCATTGATCACCGGTGGAGCTTTCTAATGAGACTAGAGGTTGATGCCTCCGGTTTGCTTCATTCCCTTTATGCTTTTTGATGCATTCTATTATGTGCCCCTTTTAAGAGGTTTGATTGGATAATAGCCTGTTCTTTTCTTCTTTTTCTTTTTGATACGTTGACCTTGATTTGCTAGACTTCTTGGTTCATTGATTCAAACAAGAAACTTGAATTATTTCTGGTGATTGTGCCATTCAAAATCTGAAACACAGTCTTGAGAAGTTGCTATAACCTTAACTTTCACTGTTGAGTTTCTGTTTCCAATGTCCAACAAATGGCTGAAGTTATGTGGGTATCTGCAAGTTCTCAAAGATTCATCAAGTAATGTTATGGATGCTGATGTGATTCACTGTTAATTGTGCTGCAGATCATCCTCTCTCAAGAAAAGAAAATCCAGAAACTTAATGTACTTGTCAAAACTCTTCAAGAACAGCTGACATTGTGTAGAGGTGAAAACTCTGCTGTCAATGGTACTACAAACGCTTTAATTGACCACTCAAATGAGCTTGAGCAACAGCCAATATTGGAGGATTAGGCTTACTATCAGGTTTAACAGGAATATAATTGATACATGCAAGGTGCTAGACCTGTTTTCTATACTGAGGGAATGTTATTTCATCATTGGATCAGCATTGCTCAAGTTCACATTTGTATCGAATTGTGATCACTGTCACATTCATATAAATTATAGTGGAATACTATATAAGTTGTGTATGTGGCTACTATATATTGTGGTTGATTCAGAAATTGTAATCATAAGGTACATGATTGTTGGTAATTGATGCTTTTATGCAAATGATTATAAGGAACTAAAGTGCATAAGAATATTTAGTTGTAGCAACAAATATCTACGTGAAATTGTTTTTGTCTGCATTTATTGTTTTCTATTGGCAAGTTCTAAATGAAATGACAGACTGATTTATTATCGGACAAAGTTTAGGATACATAATTCATAGAAGTTTTCAGTTGTATTAGCAATAAGCACATTGGGTGTGGTGGAGTACAAGGAAGGGAAGGGCTGCCCTTCGTAGTTTTTAGCTTGTCCAGTTGGCATTAAAAAACATTTACATGAACTTGTTTTTGATGTTTAGAACGGTTTTTAAAATGGTTTTGCTTCTGTTTTATTATCATGATAAAGTAAGTTGCTATTTACCTACAAGAGCAGTAATTTAGTAAATGTCACCTTCAACTTGCAGAAAGACAGTAATACGGTGGCATTGCTACTCTTTGTATGACTTCTGTATAGTACTTTGTCCGGTATGGCTGTTAAAGAAGGAATTGATTAATAAGTGGGCAAAGTAGTAGCTTGCTTCTTCGATGGAGAGTTGAAAACATTTCAAGTTGCCCCTGAAATTTACTAATTGGAAAAACTTCTTTCCAAGCAGAGATCATTATGAGATTCAAAATTATTATTTAGTTGCTCTATTTCTTTGACATTGATAATCATACTGTCTACGTGTTTCACATTGTTTGGACCATTTCATCCTTTCATTTGTGGTCTATGACATGATTATTAATCTGAGTAATATTTCTATATACCCTTCACCTTCAGTTAACTGTTGTTCCCATTTGTTTGTGGTCTCTGTCTAGCTATATTGATTAAACCTTTTATCTTCCTTGTAAAGATTGGATATCTATTAATCAGCATTTATGGAATACTTGCTAGTTCTGAATGCTTCATTGTTGGTTGTGAAGTTTGCAACTTTTGTGTAATTCGTGCTTTTAATTTAGCATCCATGAAGATGGACCACCTTGACTCTCTCTCTCTCTCAGTGTGGCTAGTCAGTCTGGCCCCCAGTTGGCACATATCAGTCTACTTCCTGAGTCAAATCTGGTGTCAACGACAGATCTTCCGAAATAGCTTTTGCTCATATCTTACCATGTTTAGTCACATTAATTTTTTTATTAGTGGCGTCGTGGTATCTTGTTATATACATGGCTTGTCTTCGATTTAGTTAAGGTGGAACACAGTCTGTAATGCTGTAAATTCATTAATGCTGTGAAGTCTCTAATTCTACGATGTTCTCCGACCTGAAACTATTTCATATTCACTAGAACTGATGGTCATTCAACAGATTATTAGTTGTGTGTTTGTCTCCTTGCCCTACGGCCTAAAATTTGGTATATCCTTTAAAGTTCTTTTCTTGTATCAAATTTTTGGTGCATAACATGGAGAGCATGTAATAGCCCTAGTCATCCATGCTATATATGAAGTGGTGAAGATGTGCTTGAATTCCAGATGTTTATTGTACCTATTAACTGCTTACTTGGACCAGTTTTTTTTCTTTTTAGTTTTTATAAGATAACATGTAGAGCATGCAGTTCCTTGCTGAGTTGTTATCAGGAAATGAAAGGGTTGATTCTTACTCTAAAGTTGATACCCATTTTCAACATAATTCATAGCTGGACTTGGAACAGATTTGCCCTAGCTTTGCTACTAGTATAACATTTCGTTTTAGCTCTACTGGATATCTTTTTCTACAGAAAAAAACTGATTAAACTGACATGGTTTTCCATACCAAGTACGGTAGAGTCGTTGATACAAAGAAACACAAAAATGCCAACTTTCTTTTTCCTTATCCGGAGATGAAAAATGAAACTAAAAGCAAGGCTTACTGCATGGAAAATGCATTACACATGGCAAAACATACTCCTCCTTTGTCTGTTCATCCATCTTAAATTTGGTCGGAAACAGAAAGGATGGAGACACCGCGTCCTGGATACATCAACCATAAATTGTAATCTCAACCACCCAAGGAACCCTCAACAGATTGTAATTATGACCCAGTAATGAGGATATTTATATCAGTAGTTAGCGGTCTCTTGAAGGAAACTGAGCGGGACATGTGCGACTCCCAACCTTAGCATAGCCTCCATCAAAATCTAACTGTGGGAAGTTGCCAGATTTCACATGATGCTTCAACAATTGAATCAATCCTCGTTCCTAATCAGTCGATGTCTTATCTTTATCAAAAGTAAATGACATTCCATATAAAGTTTAGAGAACTGTCTTAAGAGCAGCGGCTAAGATGATTGAAAGCATCAAAATGCACCAACCCAGAAGCAGTAACTTGTAATTAGAAGAGGCGGTGGAGAACAGCTTAGAATGTGGCTTTCAGCTACAGCCTCGCCTTTCTCACATAATGTGGATCTTTTGTTGAATACTAAGAGCGAAGGCGTGGTTTTTAACTACTTTGTAAGAACAGTATCCCTTAAGCCCATTTGTTGTGTGGGTTCCATGGATATGGGAACGTGTGGGTCAATCTGAAACCTGAAGGACCAGATCCATACCAAGTTCCTGATAAAACGAGAAATCCACAGCTAGCAGAAATACTCTGCCAATTATTTTAAGGGAAGCAATCCAGACGAAAAAATAGTTATATTACAGCTATTCTTTAGTCCGTACTTCAAGGACCACATATGAATGCCATTGAATATGAAAAAAGAAAAAATGGTAATAAGTATAATTGATTATATTTAAGAACACGCATGAATATTGAATGGTACATGTTGAAGAATCTTATGTCACATGACACTGTAGAGCTGGGAAAATCTGTCAAAATCTTTGGCATTAATAATATTTGTTGTATAAAGTTGTAAATGGTGCATTGAAGTTGCTCATAGAAAAATGCAACTAGAATTTAAAGACGGGGTTGGCCTTAAACACCACCATTTAAACTCTCTGATGTCTTCTTCTTCCTCTTTTATATGTATAACAATCAATAAGCAGAGAAAGTTGAATTAATGTTCTTAATGGGATTTGAATGGCACTGAGAGGTTTCTTGGTGGAGTTTGGTTGACATCGCATATATGTTAATGGCGGTTTCAATGCTTCTGTGCATACAATTTAAAAGTAACCAATCAAAAGAGAGTACTATTTCTCTCTCTTTCTCTGCTCTCCAGATTTAGAGGCTAATCTATAGGCATCCCCACTAAATGCATTGCATGCATTTCAATGAGGGGGAGGTTGAGAGAATTGAATTCCATTTTCAATATCAATCGAGTAGAAGTAGTACACATAATTTATTTCCTTTGCAGCCATTTCAGTATTAAATTTTCCTCACATAAATGCAAAGTCTGGTGGTGATCATGCCATGTATGAGACCTTCTTTCAGATTTTGCATGTGCTTTACTTAATTCCACGTATCATTAATCTGCTAGCTTACAATAGTCAGTAAATGTACACTTAGTTGATTGTTTGTTCTTATCCCATCTGATTCGTAGGGAATCAAAAAACACGAAACCTGTTGTATTTACACGAGTGACCTAATATCTTATCTAAGCGATTGACACAGCCTGTTTTAAAGATCTGTCAAGAGGTTTAGAGTACGCCTAGCTTCTTGATGGCTTACTCTTCTCGGTAAGAAGTAAAAGAGAAAACTTCATCACGACTTTCCATTGTGCTCACCTCATATAGTAGAATGATGCACAAATAAAGCATAGACATACATTAAAAAGATATGGAAAGGGGAAAAGGGGGAGAAAGGTAGGAAAGATTCCAAACATAATCGGTATTGTATTAAAGATTATAATTCAATCCAAAAAAAAAAATCAATAAATGACTTGGACTGTACAGGTATCAATTATTTATCTAATATTAATTATTTTATCAATACGTGATATGTTCATTAGTATCAATGAAATCACACATTGCTTAAATTAAAATTATTAACTGATTAACTTAATATGTTTAATTTAATTAAAGTCACAAGCCATGTCACTCTCAATAATAGATTTTTGTATAAAATGATGCTTTGCTTTAGGTCAATGTCAATGCAACTATAAAGTTAAAATTTAAAATTAAAACATATATATGATATGATGTTCCTCCCTTGTAACTTCAGTTTTGCAGATTGCTGATTATTACTCGTATCTGATCAGCAGACTCAAGTTGGCATTACTGATTGAAGTATAAACCCAGACAAGCACTTCTAAATTCCTTTCCTGTCAATTAAAATTGGAACATAAGTGAGTTGTGAACCCCACCTGCCTATGCAACCCAGCTACGTTGCAGGCTTGAGGTAGTCCATGACCCACAAGTGTTAATGTTTTCGCTTACTCGTTTTAGAGTCGTATTTAGATGAATTGAGGTGACCCTTATCATCCTATTTATGGTATGGAGGGAACTAATCATGTGTTAAGAATGGATCTTTTTTATGAAAATTATATTTAAAATTTTAAACTTTAATGTCAAATTGTGAAAATTTGACATTGTCGTAAGAAAATAATACTAAAGTATATAATTAAGCAAAAAAGGAAGAATATATTAGAGTATTGGCCCAACATCTAAGAGAATAAATGTTCTTTGGTTCACAACTTAACAGGTGTTCCATGTTTATAAATAACGACAATTTGGAGAAGTTAGGGCCAGGGACGGAGCTATGTTATGAGGAGGGGGGGCTATGGCCCCCCTTTTAAATATTTTTTTTAAAAAAATTACTTATATAATTAAAATTTTTAAAATTATAAATATAAATGGCCCCTTTTAAAAATATAAGTGTCCCCTTTAGATGTTAACCCCCAGCTTCCCTTTAAAGTTGAGTCTAGCTCCGTTTCTAATTAGGGTTAGTGGTTCCAGTATAGCAACTAAAAACAGCAAAGTTATGGTCATCACAGGATTCCTATGAAAAACGAGTTCTGAAAGGGAGATACAAGTTGTTAGGTCGCAAAAGACGACAGGCATTAAGCAGATAGGTTTATGTCTAGATCCATATCAGGTTTAAGCAAAATTAATTACTAGAACGTGCAACCTCAAACTGGACAAGTATCAGTATCAAGAAACCACCTTTCATTAATAAGACAAACCAATTTGACACAATTCTGTACCAATAATATATAATTACACAAATAAAACATTCAAGAACATAGGATAGGACTATATCAATTACAATCTCTTTTTTTTACCCCTTGAGGAGCGTTTTTACTAGATCCACAAAAGCAGGGTCAACCTCCCAATAAGCAAGTCTTAGAGAATTAGTAGTCCATATCATGTGTGTAGTTTTACTTGATTAGTAAAAGAAATTTGGTAATATTGAATATGCATTTTGATTTTGTAGCTTTCAAGGGATATGGTTCGATGGTTGAGAGCGAGGTTTGACTTTAGTTAGGTCCCAGGTTCGATTCCATATTAGCCTCTATTGTAAGAGCCTGAGGCTGTCGGGGTTTTACCTGTAGATGAATAACTAGTTGAGTCCTCAATGATGAGGTGCACCCACTTGATCTGCTTATGGGGTGGTGCGTCAGTTGAATCTTTAAAAAAGTGTGTCTGTTTGGTCCGCCTACAGAGTTTCTTCGAATCTAAAATTTTTTTTTGATTTTGTAGCTCGATTTAACACAGTAATTCCTTCTAACTTCTGATCTATTATAATTTGTTTTTATAAAAAAAGAAATATGTAAAGGAAAAAAGCCAAGCTCAACAAAAGTGACGCCTAACCCATTAGGCGTCCTTCTAGATAAGAGTAAGGCCACTCAATTATTATGTATTGTTCAAGTTCAACTGTCTAATTAATAGTGTCTCATTCGTGGCTAATTTATTTGGATCATATCTCACCATTACAATTAATATCTATGACAATACAAATTAATGGCCACCTTTTCGTGTGGCCGACAGGGAATTCTGTACAAGATTTTCACTACGCGTCCATGGATTAGAGGCCTTTTTTTTTTAAATTCCTGTCATTATTAAATACTTAAGCTTATAGTAGGTCTTAATAAAATTTCATCATGACATATTATATGTGGGTCTATCAAAAATAACCTCTCTATTAAGTAAAAAAAAAGTTGCGTACTATCGAATCTCTTTAAATCCCAAATCTTAGCGGATCTTCAATGTGTATTAATAATGATGATGATGACTGAAACAGATAATCTTAAGCTTATAGATTTTAATGAAAATTTTTACCTACTTTAGTCCTATTGATTTTTTAAAATAAATACTTCCACTCAAATGAAATTATAAAGTTGTTTTAGAATTGCATATATTTTTGTTTGATTAGAAAGGAATATAGGAAACCATATGTGCCAAAAATAAAGGATTGGAATTAAGCTGCTACTAAATTACTATAGCACACATTCCATTTTATTAATTAAATGATAATTTTATATATAAAAATAAGAAGTTAATGTTTGTTATTTTATGATCATTTCTAGAATAAGGGCCAGTCTTGAAGTAACTATTTAAATTACTCTTTTTATAATAAAAACTCACAAATTCAAGTCATAAAATAATCTTTTGTAAAAAATACAAAAGAAAATCTTGGTACATTGATAGCTCTCCCTTAACTTTCACAGAGCGAGAAGCCTTACGTTGTGTTTTTGTGTTTTTTTTTTTTCTAGAATTGTCAACAACCGAAAAAAGAAACCAGATTTCTTAGCTCGTACCATTTGAATAGAGAACATGTGGATTATAATATAAATAATTAAATTTCAGATATGTGTACGTATTTTTTTATTATCTGAAAATAATTTGAACAAAATGGGATAACAGCACTAACGATGGTTTATACTTTATAGAATTACTGAATACTGACTAGCCTTAATGCTTATCAAACACTAGTAACTACTCAAGAAGGGAATAGGTCATTGTCAGGAATGAAGAAGAAACAAATCCTGTACAAAGTCTAGGACTAGATGTCCTTTCTGGAAATCTACCTGAGTGAGAGTTGTATGGTAGACTTTGTGTGTGTTCAGGTACTATAAACAGGATTGACAAGGACTAATTGGGATGGTCCCTTCCCTTCCATCTTTTATTCTCAAACAAGTTAAAAGAGCCTTGATGCTTGTGATTGGAGATGGCACTTGGAGGTTGAAGTACAAAGAAAAAGTTGAGATCTGAAGAGTCAAACTCCAAAAAAAAGTCTTTGCATTTGTCAAGAGAGTTGGAAATTTCTCTTTCGTCAATCCCATTTAGCAAACAAATCGTATTGTTCTGAGGTATAAATCACTTTCATTACTCTTTATCGTATGGCCAATGAATAAACTTTCACCTCTACTCCTCCTACTTAATGAAAGAAGATTTGACTCAGATTTAAGTAAATCACAAATCTTCCTCTTGCTTAGTAAAGTAAAGGACTTTGTTACGTAATTATGCATTTGTTAATATTATACACACAAGCAGTTTTAAGAATTCGTGCAGAGCACTATCTCGCAGATTCAAACATCATTCATGGATCTAATTGCTTTCCTTTCTCTTTAACTGCACCAAGCCTGCATAAAAGAAAGGTACACTTAAGTCCACCTTGACCTTTTATGGTTCTAGATAAAAAAATAAATAAATGAGACATCTGCTTAATTCATCTGATGCCAAGCTTTACTAATTAACCATGAAAAAAAAGAGTTTCTTTTATTTAAGGAATGATTAAAAGAAAACAAAATAAGCCAAAATTAAGAACAAAGAATGAAGACTCATAGAACCTGGTTCAGAAACATTTCGAGCTTAGATCCGAATCAATATAACAAAATAAACAAGAATGAAGAGAGATACTTTCATCTGTTTTCCTTTTCTATGATAGACCTCTCACTGATTCTCGGGCACACATCAAGGTGCATTTAACTCACTTTGACTTCCACCTTATCTAATAAAATCGGAGTGGTACATTACACATGTTCATGTGTTGACCAAATTTGAGCAAATATAAATTAAGTGAAGCTCAAGATAAATGCACTTTTGGTATTTTTGCAGGCTATTAGAATTTCAGCTATATTATCATATTAATTAGAACATAAAGTTAACAACTTCTACATTAAAAAGGATATGACAATACTGGAAATTTACTACAAGGGATGGTTGACAGAACGCAGGTCACAGCTCATGAGAGGGTTGGAAGTTGGATAGAGAGAGGTAATCTTTAAATTTCCTGTGTAAATTCTGGATGTTACCATTTAATATTTTGGTGTCTTTTGCTATCAGAATTGGTGAGTACTGTTGGGAAATATTTAATTTAAAAAAGGGGTTTTAGCTGTTATGCTTTGCTTTTTATTTGGTTGACATTTATTAATTTCCATTAAATTCTTAGGTGGTGATAGCTTCAAAATGTAATTTGGTTCTTTAAAGGCGATTTGGTATTTCCTGTGCTTCTTGTATTGTATGTGTTGTTGCTCTCTTTCTCTGTCACATAAACACACAAACTTTAAAACACCGACCCCTTTTCCTTTCTCTTCCCTTTAAAAGCAATGAATGAAAGCTCCCTCCTGCACTTTGTAATTGCAATATTTACTCCAAATTTCCTCCTCCTGCAAATACACTCCTTGGGATTTTTTCCATTCATAAATACATTTCCTGCCCTCAATTTACACACTCTTCCACCAAAAACTTCAATTCAATTCACCTCTTCCTCTCTCTCTCTCTCTCTACTCTTACACCCTCCACCTCTCCTCCATAATTAAGGTAAGCTTTTAATTAAACCTAATCTCTCTCCCTTCATTTTCTTTATATATATACATAATGGCCTTAGAGGTCCAAACCACCAAGATCATGTTTTTGGTGCTATAGGAGCTGCCACTTATGGTTCAATCCTAGCCACCATCATAAAGTTTGAGTCTTTCTCATCATCACCATCACAATCCTTGTATTCAATTGAAAGAACCCTTTATCTTTCTTCTGATTCCCAAAGTTCCTGAACCTTAAGGTAACGCATGCTCAACTAGTTCTTGTAAGACCTCCTTTTATATGATCAGCTTTGATCTGGGTGAGAGACTTTGTAGTACAATTCAGTTGTGTTTTTATCTCTTTTTTTTGTTTTTGTTTAGTGATCGTTTGTTTCCGAATTAAGACTGTCTTTCTGTTGTTGCAGAAAGGCGGGTTTACTACTAGACAGGATACAGAGAAGATGAGTCGAAGAAACGGAAACATCCCAAAGCTTGACTTAAAACTGAACCTATCACCGCCAAGAATGGGCCAAAGAGTGGAGTCACCGGCCCGATCGGTGACGGAGTCAACAACCTCACCGCCGAGCTCATGTGTGTCGTCGGAGCTGAACCAAGAAGATGGCAGTCTTCCACACTCCAATAGCCCTGAGGCGACATCTATGGTGCTTGTAGGTTGCCCAAGATGTCTCATGTACGTGATGCTCTCGGAGGACGACCCCAAATGCCCCAAATGCAAGAGTACAGTGTTGCTTGATTTCCTCCAAGACAGCAGGGCCACCATGAAGACTAGGAGAAGCTAGAATGTAGGCTCCTTTTCCCCCGCTAATTCTCGGCTACTATAGCTTTAGTAGGACTTCAATATAGGCTTTATCTGTTTCATCTCCTTTTTATTCTATCTCAATCTCAAGTAGTGCTACTTGCGCTCCACCTTGTAGCTCCATGTCTCATGTTGCAACCTGAGTATGGAAGAAAAGTGGAGCGAAAATAGCACTGCTTCTCTTTTCCAAGCTTCCCGTTCAGTGTTTTGTTTTTATTATTATGGTTTATCTTTGGAATCATAGAAGATAGGAAATATGGGGGATATGGTGACACTGACAGAGGTAGTTTCTTGCGTTTGTTTCCTACTGATCCTGGGCTAGGTCCAGCTTTTCTTCCTCTTCCCCTGTTTAGCAGAAAACAATGTAAACCGGTTAAACTACTGCCAAAATTCGCCATGCAATCGCAATGTTAGGTATTTTACTATTTCATATGTCATGATGCCACGTCAGAAATTACTAGACAATAGACAATGTCAATGACGCAGTCTTCAGTTTAACTGGACGATGAAGCCAAAAGCTGATAAGTGAGGCTTGTATTACAGAAAAAGAATGCAGTGGCCCACCATGAACTCAAATGTGTAGGGCTAGGCAATAGGCATAGGAATTCTGACAAAATCCTATTCAGTATTATCCTGTTTTATTCTATCTCATAAAATTTTAACTATTTATTTTGCGAGACTTACGCAGAATTCACACAGAACTCACATAAATAAATAATTGATATTTATTGAGCATAATATTAGACATGAGATCTGAACTCTAGAAAACCATAATACCAATCACAAAAAATGAACCCATGCAAGGTGCTTCAGACTGGGACACGAAAAGAAATGCCCACTTGACCCTTATTTTTCACTTTTTTATGAGGCTCAAAGGAAAGGAAATGAAATGAAATGGATATATAGTTATATACTGTTTCTTCAAGTGAATGGAAAAAGGGGGAGGAGGTGTAACCTGTTAGGTAGTTCTAGCATTGAAATAAAAGTCCATTTAAAACACATAAATGCTAAGAGTAATTGAGATGGTTGAAGTGTATGTATTACGTCAGATGATAAATACAAAATTTAAATTCCCCCTTCGCCCCTCTAGTCTAGTCCATCCCATGCCCATCGTTCACACTAATCTAAATGCCACCTTTCTTGTGCCATTAACACCACTCTTCTTTTCCATTTAAGGTTGTGAGTCCATAGGAATCATTTCCATCAGGTAAGAAGTAAAGCAAATACAATGTTTAAACCATAGATTGAGATGGCAAGCACAACAGACTGCCTTTTCATTTTACAGGAAAAACCAACAGATGCCATTGCAACATCTACAGTATTCTCCTTTGGTTAGACAAGGAGAGGGAGAGAGAAATAATGAAACGAAACCATACATCAGTTGCTCCACAATCTCTGATGCAAAAGTAAAAGAACAAAAGATGATCGAACTAATAGATTCTGAAACATTCATCATAAGAAAATGATGTCTCTTCAAACACAGTCTATCCAAAATCAAAATGGTTTCCTTCACCCAATAAATCTATGTATTAGTCGTTAAAACACTACTTCTTGCAAGGCAGGCCCCTAAATAATTCTTCTTTTTTTAATTTGAAGAAACCCTACAGATATGCCAAGCGGGTATACTTCTTTGAGAGTTCAATTAGCGCATCACCCTACAGGTGGGTCAAGCGGACACAACTCATCATCGAGGACCCAACTGGCGCTTCACCTATAGTTAAAATCTCTACTGTCTTAGGCTCTTATAAGAGAAACTAACATAAAATCAAATCTAGGATCTGACCAAAACTAAGCCCTACTCTCAATCATCTAGCCACATCTCTTGAGGGCTTTCCGCTAAATACGATACAGGTATAAGATGAGATTGGATGTGCACAAAAATAATACCTAACACATTTCTCTTTTTAACTTTTTTTGTTACCTTAGAAGGCGTCTTCAGCCAAAGGGATGAAAGTTTGTGACTGTTAAGCAATTTGGGAATTCCCATGGTTCGAGGTAATGTCACGTCTTAAAGAACCCTACAATCCTGAGATGGTATAGTACATGCACAATCTTTGACTAAAGAAGAAAGGAAAATGAAACCTTTTTTTTTTTTTTAAGAAAGAAACAACAGAAGTATTATCTCGTGGAGGGGACGAGATCTGCTTGAGATTTGTTGGCTCAGAGTTGGAATTGGTTAATGGGCACAAGAGATCTCATCCCCTAATGGAGAGGCTAAGCGTTTGGTTACTCCCGCGATCTGAGTAGAGAAAGAATTAGCTCCTCCATGCGATATTCTACTAAATTTAAATCCCAAGAGTTTTTTCCACTGAAAGTGTCTACTGATCCAACAGATTCACGGATGACTAATAAAGATTATGAATATGGAGGCAGTTGGATTTCTAGAAGATGATTGAGTTTCACGATCTCTGATAGTTGTCAGATAAATGGATACCCTTTGGCTCCACAGATTTTATGGACAAAAAGGAAACAATAGTCATTTCCTACTCACGTTAGAAGCAAAAGAAAATTACTAGATATTTATGTAACATGGCATATAAAATTTGAATCATGAGAACAAGAACGAAAAACTTCTTAACATTCCAGTTCCACACATCTGAAAACATCCCGTAGCAGATCAAAACAAGATACATTCCAAAGATACTTCAATCATAAAAGTTGAATTCACAGTAAATTGGCAGGAAGGGAAGTGCAAGTCTGCAGTATGTTGATGATAGAGAGCAAAGAAACATACCATTTTCTTCAATTTACTTTGCAAGAAGTCTATCATAGTTAAGGATGATGACAATGGCCCAGGTCCAAGCCAGCCCAGCCAGTCCTTTTATAAAAAATTAAAAAAACGATGACGCTTTATTGTTGCTAGCCTTGGGCTCCAAAAAAAGGTCCCTAGGCCCGCCCGGTGATTTTGGGCCACGTCGGTCAGGACCAGGCCTATTGCCAATACTAATCATAGCAAACATAAGTTCGATAGTAAAACACTTATCATTTAGATTAATATGGCTCATATTTGTATATTTACATTCGATAAATCCAGGAAAAGTATGCAAATAAAAGAGCTTCATAAAATCAGTTCTAGATACATTCCAAATTCAAGTGATCCCACTATGCATCAATCCTCAAAAAAGACCAACTGGATACAATCATATGAATCCTAAAGCTATGGAAGGTCATCATAACCAGGTGCAACATTCTGCAATATACCAATACCAGTTCAAAGTTACCTAAAATATTTGCTAGTGACATCGCCATGTGAACTCCAGTAAAATAAGGGGCTGAAGTGCAGATTTGCTAAATGCAATAATCGAAGAATGTGATTGTAATCTTGGCATATCAACCAAAAAAAAACTTTCAAGGGTTTCCTTGGCTCAATTCTCCCCATCCACTACTGCTTCTTACATATTTGTCAATAATCCCGAACTCCCGGTTCTGTTCAATCCGCCTTGCATAATTTTCAACGGTGATAGGACCCTTCTTCAACCTCCTATAGTAGATGATCTCCCACGGCCACAAACGTGCAGAACCAAAATAAGCCTCTGCAGTATGATTTTTGTGTTCCTCTTGGAGCTCAAAGCCATAGTGCTTCAAAACCATGAATAATTCATCTGAGGTAAGGCTTGCTGTATGTCTGGAGTATGCAACATCTGCTGCTTCAGAATCTGGACACTCCCCTGTTTCATTCAAAACCTCTTTATAGGAACTTTCAGTTGCAATTGCTTTGTCTGCTAGTTGTGTGCTTGGATCTGTTCCTTCATTCAGGGCCCTTGATGTAATTTGGCGCACACAGCTATTCTTATTAAGAGGCTCATCCTTTTCAATTTCAGATTCCATTCTGGAGATTGAAACTGCAGTATTATTGTTCACTGCCAGTAATCCACCTTCAAGTTTAGTATCTTCCAACTGAGTATCAACTCTTGCCGTTTGCTCAGGCTCAATTAAAATATCCTTGGATTCCGGTGTATTATCAACTGAGCCTTTTGGAATCAACTGAGCCTTATTTGAAGAGGAAGGTAAAGGTCGACCAAGTGATACAGATAAAGATAATGATGTAGGAGAGCTTGATCTTGACCTAGACTTTGATCTTATAGATCTTGATCTAGAATTAGGCGATTTTGAAGTAGACCTAGAATGAAATGATCCTGAATTTCCTCGGGAAGATAATGATCTTAACCTAGAGTGGGAACTGGATCTTGGGACTTGCTTAGAGGATGGTAATGTAGACTGCAATTTGGATGGAGTGTAATCAGAAAGAGAAGATGAAACTGACCTTCTTGCTTTCTTGGTATTAAGTCGTTTTGGAGAACCAATTTCCTTCTTGTTTCTTTTCTTTCCTACGTAATCTTGTCTCACAGATTTGTCAGTTTCTTGAGAAACTTGGTAGCTTCCACCGATCATTGATCTCCCTCCAGAGCCTGGTTTCATGTCATTCAAGAGTTGCATGTTCAAGTTAGCATCCCTACTCCGCAATCCTTCCCTTGACCTGGACCTAAATCTTTCCAGCTCCTCTTTGTCTCTACCTCTTCTATCAATATCATGCCTATGGTCAAAGCTAGTTAAGTTTCTTCGTGAAGCATTCTTTTGGGGGCAATTCCGCATTTTGTGACCTGAGCCTCCACATCGATAGCAATTTCCTCGCCGTTTTGCATCATTGGGGTGCTTTGAAGTCCCTTCACCAATGTGAGCTCTGCCAATATTGTGAGAGCTTCCCAAAGCAGACCCACCAGTGTAGGTCATTTGACGACTATAATCATCAATTTTCTCATCATAAACTTTGTTAGGTTCATACCTATCAAACTCTAGTCCATTGTCAACACCATTGCCATCCATAGGGTCATGGAATTGATGACCCCATCGATCATCATCTACTGGATTGCGAACACCCATATGACCTTCCAAAGCATCTTCCCTATAATCATGACCTTCCCTGATAAAATCTTTAGTACCATCCTGATGATAAGCTATCTCTTCATCAAGCATGTTGGCAGAACCAATCCTTCCTACATTACTATCAGGCTGCTTAATAATATTCATCCTGCTATCTCCATAATCACTTGAATCAGCCAAATTTCTTCCAACAATATCTTCTTCTCGTCTTGTATCCCTTCCATGACGTGCCTCATAGGATCCCTCAGATCTTGCAGATCCCTTAAATGCTCTAGGTTGCTTGTTCGACCATGAGAGAGTTAATTGCTCCCCACATATATAACTCCTGCGAAGTGCTCTCAGTGCTTTCTCTGCATGTGGAGGAAACTCATACACCACAAATCCGTATCCATCTTTCAGTCTTACACTGCACCGTCCAAACCTTTGGAAAACACGTTCAAGTTCATCTCTACGGATGCGAGATGAAATATTACCAATATGCAATGACATCTACAACCAAATTTCGAAATTCAATCAGTGTATAAATTGAGTTCTCCAATAAATGCCTGCAAACTGCAGAAAATCTTTGAATTTGCAGCACAAGAGACTTTACTATTAACATCAACAATTACCCAGGCAGTTTCAATATATTTTGTTGTGTCTACAAAATATACTTCTACACGATAAAGCTGCAACTCTAACTACCACTCCAACCCATAAAGATGCTTTTAAGTTCCCCACTTAACCCGACAGTAGAAATAGTGGTTAATCAATTTGATTTAAGTTCTAACTACGGAAAAAGGAAAAATATGGAGTGCGTCGTTAGCTCCACTATTGGAGATCCAAAACGCAAATGATCTCATTTTGGAATCAAAATGGACCCCGACTTATGCTGGAAAGTTAGAGGTAAGTCAGCCAGAACTAAGAATCGAAATATTCATTGCTTAAGAACTTGCTGATAAAGCATTCTTTTCAAATCCAAAACATAAACTAGATATATAATACCAGATTTGTGATTTTCACTGGAACGAGCTAGGGTTTAAAAAACAAGAGACAAGCCCAGAAATGATTTTAATTCCTGATGTTTGAAATGTTCTAGACTACCTTCCCAATACCAATATTTTCACATCAGATATACATCGACACATGCAGAAATTAAAAGATAAACACAAATACCATAAACAACGAAAAACCCTACCTTCACAAAAAATGAAATAAAAAGAAATGGGATATCAAAGAAGTCCCAGCAACGAGAAGAATAACTCAAAAAAGAAGTGAGATTCACCAGGAAAAGGGTAACAAACACACAGTCGAGAATTTCATCGAACAAGTTAGGCGCATCAAAATGAATGGAGAAATCTCAGGGCACAGGGAATAAAAACCTGGAGCAGATGATTATGGAAACAAAAGGGTTATTTGGAAGCCCGAGAAATTTCTTCTTCTTTCTTCAAAACTTTTGATTCATTGCACTACTGCTAATCTGCTTGCAAAGTCGAACGGAGCACCAAAACGAAGTCTGGTCTAAAGCTTCGAAGTTTTATGTGCCTTGTTCTTTGGCTGGCGAGCAATGGGGTATGAACACGTGGCACTCATCGTTTACTGCCTACTGGGAGCCACCAACGTTTTTATTCACTGGTCACTTTCCATTAAAATACATAAAAGTAGTTGCTGATGGGACAAATATTCAAATTTAAGTGAACAACATTTATATTCTTAATATTATTCAAAAAAAATTCAGTTTAACCGTAAAAATTTCAAATTTTTTAATTTTTATAGTTTAGTTTTTAACTTTAAGATTTAATTTATTTTAATAATTTTATTGTTAAAATTAATCAGTTTATTAATTAATCATTAATTTTTGTAAATTAATAAATTACTATAAACTAAAATATATCACTTAATTTTTATTTAGTAATTTTTAAATTAAACTTTAAATTTTTATGAATAAAAACAATTACTTTCAACCATAGTTTAAATTGATTAATATTATTAAATATTTAACTGATTTTACAACATTCTAATATCGTTTAATCTTTTAAACCTTAAATATCTTATCTTATCGGTTTAACTTTCTATCCGATTTTTAAAATATTATTTTAATAGAATTAATAATTATTCTTCTTATTTATTCAAACAAAAATTACCTATGAATATATTTTATTATGAGTTCAATTATATTTAAGTTCGTAAATGCAAATTTTATTTATAACAATTGTACCAATCTCAAAGATTTCTTATTTAATATATAATATAACTATGATTTAACTTGGAATTATAGTAGAAGTTTTAAAGTTTTATTATTCTTTAAAGTATATTCAATAAATCATGATTCACATTGTTATTAACGGTATCTATTTATTATGTTTTTTCACAAAGTATTCGAAATAATAATATTACTAATGAATTATTGAAATTTGCCAAACCCAAATTACAGTAACGACATCTGAATCTAGTGGAGAAGCTCTTATATTGATGAAATGAGAAATCCAAAAGTTGTTTAAAAAAAGTGTGAAAAATCCTCAAAATTGAAATTTTGATAGAGGAGGGAGCTTGAAAGATAGTAATACTCTTTTCATTGTTCTTTTGACTTACAGAAATACGCATGCCACTTGGGACCTGGTGTCCTGTACTGTCCCGTTTTGCAAATTGATTCCGCTTTGTAATTATCAATGCATTAAACTCACCAAGTCTGTCTCCCCTTTTTTTTTTTTTTAACTCAGAATTTGACTTGGATTATTCTTAATTCCATGGAATCACCCACTCAGATTTATAGATGAGTAAATTCAGGTCTGATCCTAATCAGTATTAGAAGTACCTGCATCCAAAGGATGGGTCATCATTACCAGGGGGATTACAACACCTCAAATAGAAGCTGCTCCTCCCAAGGTTCGAACCCACGACCTCTCTTACAATCATCTCCCCCTTTCTACTGGTAGGCTACCCCGTGAGGGGCCTGTCTCCCGTTTCTTTTTAAAAGCACATGCAAGTGGATGCAAGGTAATCATCTGCTTTCTAGTTAATATGTTGACAATTTTATAATTATTAAATTTATTAGTTTTTAATGACACATAAAAAAGGTTAATTTAAAAAAAAAACTAAAATTTCGTCAATCTTTCAATTATAGCACGAACTTTAAAAAATAAAAAAATATATCTAAATATTTAATTTTTTTCGATTTTAACAAAAACTTCAAAAAGTAATAATAAAATGTTCGAACTTTTAATTTTTTTCAATGCGTTAGTATTTTTGTTAAATTTGCTGACGTGACTTACCACTTGTTTCAGAAATTTTAGGGGTTGTTTGTTTCTATTTTTTTCTCCGTTTTTTATTGTCGTTTTTGTAAAAAGAAAAACAGGTAAGTAAAACGTGTTTGGCTTACTCTGTTACGATTTTTTGTTTCTGAAAATAAAAAAAACCACAACAGTTTTACAGAAACCAAAAAACATCGTTTCTCTGAATTTTAAAAACATGTTTTTTTGGACAAAAAACTAGCATAACCCTAATTTCTATCTCAAAAATAATAATAATAATAATAATAATAATAATAATAATAATAAATTTTATAATAATAATTATTAATAATAAATTTTATAATAATAATAAGATAATTAGTTTGGTATAATAAAATAATAATATTAATAGTATTAAAAATAGTAAGTAGAAAATTTATAACAAAATTAACAATAATAATAATATTATTAACAATATAATAATAATAATTAAAAAATTAATCATAATAAAATTAATAAGAATAAGAATAACTTAATAATAATAACAACAACAACAACAATAATAATAATAATAATGAGTTTAATAATAATAATAAAAAGTAAGTGGAAAATTTATAACAATAATTAATAATAATATTATTATTAACAATAAATAATAATAATAATAATAATGAGTTTAATAATAATAATAATAATAGTGAGTAGAAATTTTATAACAATAATTATTAATAATTAATAATATTATTATTAACAATAAATAATAATAATAATAGTAGAAATTTATAACAATAATTAATAATACTATTATTATTAACAATAAATAATAATAATAATAATAATAATAATAAGTAGAAATTTTATAACAACAATTAATAATATTATTATTAACAATAAATAATAATAATAATAATAATAATAATAATAATAATAATAATAAATTTATTAGAAATCTCAACCAAACAGGTTTTTATTTTCAGTTTTTATGTTACAAGTCTCAACCAAACAAGTTTTTATTTGTTTAAGCAAAAAAAACAGAAACCGAAAATAGGAAACAGAAACTAAAAACAACAACAGAAAAATAAAAGTGGAACCAAACGAGCTCTTAACTATTAATACACATAAACCAAAATTAACATAACAAATGAAGATTAATAAAATGACATTGTTTATTCACATAAATAAAAAGGCATTGTGTTAAAAAATGACATAAATCAGATTATGCAGCCCTGACGATCTTACGTTTTGATTTCAGTTTTTTCCTTCATTTTTAGTTTGTTCTCTCGACGCTCTCTCCCTTCGATTTTCAGATTATGTATCCCTGACGTCCTCACATTAAGGACATCAGAAGAACGAGTTAAAAACGAAGAGCTTACTGGTGCAATACGCTATAACGTGAGAGTAGTTTGGGATGTTAAAAGAACAAACAAACAAACAATAAAGGGTTGAGGATATTGAGAGAATAATAAATAACGTTGGGCTAGAATTGAAGAAAATTGAAAATTTGAACATTTTATTGCCATTTTTTAAAGTTTGAGCTAGAATTGAAAAAATTGAAAGTTTAGACTTTTATTGCTACTTTTTAAAGTAAAAGCTATAATTGAAAAATTGATGAAAGTTTGAATTTTTTGGTAATTAACCCTTAAAAATAAGATGAATTAGATATTTACAAAATGTAACAAAATTTTTAGTCAACAATCTTAATTTACTAGCATTTAATATATATAAATAAATTTCTTTATACAAATCAATCAAATAATTGAATAATAATTTAAAAAGAGTAGAAAGAGAGCATGTAAACTTATTTATTGTAGTTTGGTAAATAACCCTTGTTTACGTCTATTCCTAAGACTCTTTTAAATTTTCACTATAATTCTTCATTTAAAGCAAAAATAACTTTTGTATAATCTTTTCTCAATAAAGATGAATCCTTTTACATTTTTCTTTTATAGTGAATAAAAATAAATAAGAATCCCAGTAGAAACTTACAACTCAAAATGTCTCACTTTACCACTTTTACGATATCAAAAAGGCTCACTCACTTAAAATAAGACAAAAAATGCACAAATGATTAAAAAACGCTTAAAAGTGTATGTAATAGACACTTGAATACTTCTTAATGTAAGAGCCAATAAAAAAAGCAATTATGGGATTAAAGAACCCCCTGCTGGTAGTTGGAGTTAAGAATTAACTGTTCAAATGGCTAGTTACAAAGCGTTGGTCAACCAAAAAATGTCAATTACTTCATGTGCATTGAATGCACAAATTTACTAGTCATTGAGATATGGGTTAATTACTGTTGAGTAATATAGTACATTAGTTGACCAATATAGCAATTAATGTCACTACAAATTCTTGGTACATCAAATTTGACATATTTAATCTATATTGATCAACCACTAACTTAATAAATCGACTTATCTCTAGGAAAATATGATTTTAATAAATTCAAATACTCAAACTCAATTTATTTAATATAATTATGATTTAAACATTTTCAAAATATTTCCTAATATATGCAAAAGTCAAGAGGCTTTTCTCTTAAAAACAAAAGCTTTAACATCCCCGATAAATGAAAAACTCATGTAATAAAATAATATAAAATGTTTATGCAAAGTAAAAATTTGAGATTACCAAATTAACAAAGTGAGATTACAATTAATAATTCAAAATATTAAATGACCTTGATTAGCCTTGATCTTCTTTTGTTGTTGACTTGATTTTCACTTTGTAACGTACAAGTTTCATCTTTTCTTGTATGATCTTTAGAATATCTTCTTGAATTGACTGCTACATCTTATTATCATATTCTTTCTCATCAATATGATAAATTCATTAGTAGTACTTATATTTTGTTATTATCAAAATATAAATAGGAACTTCTCTTGATTCAATAATCTTCTCCTTTTTATGATGACAATATTTATGATATTAAAGAGCAACAATAAAATTAAGTACACAAATAACTATTTATACTAAGATAATGATTAGCTCCTTCTTAATTAATGCATAAAGCACAATTTAATATTAAAAACAAAAGAGATATTCAAAGAATTATCCATACTTACAAATAAAAATTTACTTAGATATAAAATTATTATATACAAAATTGCCATATATAAAAAAGTCACTCCTTCCAATTGTCATCACTCCCTTAAATCTAATATCACAAATCTTTCTCTCCCCTTTAGAAATCATCAAAAAGAAATCATTTATTTAAAAGTGCAAAATGTAAAGTGTCGTGTATTAAGCTAACTTAGTTAAAAGAACGTAATGAATTTGATCAGGATTGCTAAATTTTCTCAATAAAGATTGCTAATAGACATGTAAAGGTCAAAAGGTTAATTTTACTAGAAATATCCTACTATATCTAATTTTAAAAAATCTTCAATTTCGATCCTAAGTTGAACAAATCAATAAAGCTAAAAACAACAAGTTTGAAATAATTAGAGGTTGAAATTATGCAAAAAAAAGTATAAATGCAATATCCAACCATCAATTTTATAAAGGAGTGCATAATTTTGAAATTCCTAAAAATTTTCAAAAATAGTAATATGAACAAGTGCTCAAATACCACAATTGAACAAAATCAAAGATGTATCAATATAACTAAAAGAGAAATAGCTTTGACTCCTTTTATAATTTAACAATGGAAGCATCAATTTGAAAAGATAGTAATTAACTAATAAATCTTTTGAAAATCCCCAAATTTAAAAACCAAGAATGACAAAGTTTTAATTAGATGCAATTTAATTAGAGTTTTTAATGAATTGGGGGATAATTTTTTCAAAAAGGAGAATTTGTTCAGGGTTTTAGAAGATATGAACATCCAAGGTGAAAATTAAAAAAAGAAGAAGAGAAGAACAACTTAATATGTGAAGACTGATTGACTATATAGCTTCATTGCTCGACTAGTGTATGTGATCGAGTATACTTGTTTACTAACCAAGTTCCAAACTCACTGAAACAACATTTTTTTGGAAAAAGAGCACAAAGGTTGATCACTTGAAGACACTGGTTGATTAAAATTCATATGTGGTCAACTAGAGGAATGACCAAACTCCTTATAAACTCATTTTAGGGCAAAAGTTGGTAATTTTTAGGACATTGATCGACTACATTAAGATATTAGTAGAACAATTGACCTAATAACTTAAGAAACAACCTTTAAAATTAAATTAAAAACATTAAAAAAAACACTTCATAAGTCTTGTGAATATTAATCAAGAACTATCATAAGCAGTAAAGAGACTTTAATCAAATATAATCACTCCCAATTCTCTCCTAATATCCTTATTAATTAGTTTAGAGAAACTATTACTCGTTTTGTCTAGTGCATCAACAAGTTTTAATTTAATATCTCAATTTTGCATACGATCTATAAGTTTAAAGTCTATCATATACTTAAAAAGATCAATTTCGCTTCCATAGTGCAAATCTAAATATTCAACATTAAGGACTTATGTTCAAATTGATAGGTAAAAGCAACAAGTGATAAATTTCTAAAGCATAAAAATAATTATGTCTTGTCAAATATTACTTTTGATATAAATTGGATGATGATTCTTTTTGAATTTTCAATTGATTAGAAGCATCTCATTCTTTTTTATCATCCTCAATTGGTTCAATGATTGACTCTTTTGAAAGGTCTTTGATGATCATTACTGTTCTCTTCAAAGGCTAATTTCTCCATATTCTACATTAATATTTTCAAGAATTTCAAAGATACAAGAAGGTGAGATTCATCAATATAACAAGGCATAAAGTCTTCAAAAATGACGCTAGCATCTTTATTACATACTATTTGCTCTTTTTGCCCCTTAAAAGTACTACAAAATAAGGCAATCAATGTATTTTACATACCCAAATAAGTTTAGTTCCTTGATTAGTAGTCTCCTTCATCTTTTTCAATCTATATTTTCAAAAGTTTGCTTATCATTCTTTGTTTGAGAAAGCAAAATATATCAACATGCCCACTCTTACCACAAATATGATAATCAACGATGTATGAGTTATGATGATACATAAATGCACTATTTAAACCTCTTTATGTATATGCATAATGAGATATCATCCTTTGGATATTAAACATGTTGCATGCTCTTCTAGGGTAGTGAGATGAGCTATCATTATATATAAGGCATCTGCTATAAATAAAGACTTGATTTATACTTATTTGAGGTCTAAAAGGGTGTTAATGAATTTGTATGTTATTATTGAATTTATGTCTATTCTTCCCTTAAGACCATTGAACTATATACTTATAATGTAAGTCACATATGAAAGGATGATGTTTTGTCTTAGAATAATTATTAGTGAACGTGACATATGCATGCATATGCTTCGATGTGGATGCTCCCACTCATTTGTCACACTAGGTAATGGTTCTTTGCTATACTAATATTTTTCCTTTACAAACTTGATTCTAAAATTGTCTTTACTTATATGATTGTATCTTATTCCATGCCTATTATTAGAATTCTTTTGATTTTTCAGCATGTTTTCTACTTTTTTTACTTATTGATCTTCTTTTTCAATTCTCATGTTTATGTTTTAATATGTCTAAAGCATGATTATCATCAACGATCATATTTTTTTATGCTTTAATGCTATGCAATTCGCTTTTTTCTTTTCATTGTCATTAATGAATACAAGTATTTTTAAACTTCCTTGAGTTTAGAAGATAATTTATTTCTTTTCTTACTGTTGATTTCTAAACATTCGACTATTTCATCATATGTCAAATGTAATATCCCGTACTCATATTAAGGGTTAGAACCCAAAATTTCAGTACATGTGAGATCAAAGAGAGATTAAGGAAACACATTTTTCTTGCTCATGCATAATGTTAGCATATATGCATATAAATATTGAATCTTTGCACATGAAAAAAAAGTGGTGCATGTATTCATTGACAAATTCTACGTATAATTGATGTTAAATGCGATTTTATTAAAAATAGGAAGTAGAAAGAGTGATCTAGGTATGAGTTGTGATAAGAAAAGATTTGGAAACAAAATTGGCAGTGATCTGGAAAATGTTCACTGAGTGTGCTTCAGTATTTTAGCCACAACTTTTTTTCTAGTTATCCAAATGAGATTATTCTTGATTTTTATTAAATTAGAAATATATGGATACATTTCTTATGAAGACATCGAATTTAAATTATGTCTTTAAGAATCTCAAAGGTTGTCATGAATTTGAGAACTGGGAGCAGCACATTGGATGAATGTAAAAAATTCATATTATGTATTCAGGGGACATTCTGGATTAATCTAGGCTAATTTAGGTAAATGTGTCTTTTATAAAGTTGTAGGCCTTTCTTTTAGATTTCCATCAGTATATAGCATGAAAATTTTGAACATCCGAGCTGAAAGTTATGATCCTTGTAAGGGGGAATGTTCAAGAGTAAAGATGCTTCTTCTGCCTTTTTGCTTCTTCTGTGATGATGTCATCTTCTTATGTGTTTCTTCTGTGATGACGCCATCTTCTTTTGTATTCTGCTACTTCTGTGTTTTGCTTCTTCTGTGATGATGTCATCTTCTTCTGTGTTTTGTTTCTTCTGTGATGACGTCATCTTCCTCTATGTTTTGCTTCTTCTGCTTTTTCGCCTGACCTATCTTCTGTTCGACTTTTAGCCCTTCAGAAGGTAAAATTTTTCTTCTAGGTCTTCACAAAAGTTATAGATCTTGAAGTCTTCTTTCGAATTATATAAAGAACGTCCTAATCCAATATCTGTAGGGGAAGTCATAGCAATTTTTCTGATTCTTTTGTCTTTTGGCCATTAGTCTGTTTTTCCATTGGCTTCGTCTATACCTATCTTCTGTTTCACTTTTGGCCCTTGAGAAGATAGAATTTTTCTTTGAGGTCTTCATAAAAATTGTATATCTTGAAGCCTTATTTTGAACCATATAAAAAACATCATAATTCAATATCTTTAGGGAAAGTTATAGCAATTTTTCCGATTCTTCTGTCTTTTTTCCATTAGTTTGTTTTTCCATTGGCTTCGTTTATACCTATCTTCTGTTCCACTTTTGGTCCTTCAAAAGATAGAATTTGTCTTTGAGATCTTCATAAAAATTGTATATCTTGAAGCCCTATTTCGAACCATATAAAGAACACCATAATTCGATATCTGTAGGGAAAGTTATAGCAATTTTTTCGATTTTTTTGTCTTTTTTCCATTAGTCTATTTTTTTCATTGGTCTATACCTATATTCTATTCTACTTTTGGCCCTTAAGAAGATAGAATTTGTCTTTTAAGTCTTCATAAAAATTGTAGATCTTGAAGCCCTCTTTCAAACCATATAAAGAACACCATAATTCGATATCTGTAGGGAACGTTATAGTAATTTTCCCGATTCTTCTGCCTTTTTGCTTCTTCTGTGAAGACATCATCTTGTTCTGTGTTTCTTTTGTGATGACGCCATCTTCTTCTGTGTTTTTCTTTTTCTGTGTTTTGCTTCTTCTATTTTTTAGCTTCTTCTATCTTTTTGCTCCTTCTGTGTTTTGCTTATTCTTCTATGTTTTGCTTCTTCTGTTTTTCTTGCTATTTTCTACTATATTTTTGACCCCTCAAACGATAGAATTTGTCTTCAAGGTCTGCATAAACATTGTAGATCTTGAAGTTATCTTTCAATCCATCTAAAAAATACCTAAATCTGATATCAGTAGAGAAAGTTATGCTAATTGTAAAACATCTTCTGTGTTACCGTTCATAAACTTCTTCTGGGTTACTGTTTATCTTATATCTTTTATTCCATTTTTGATCCTTCAGAAGATAGAATTTGTCTTCAAGGTCTTCATCAAAGTTGTATCTCTTAAAGTCCTATTTTAAAACATCTAAGGAACACCTAAATCCTATATCTGTAGAGAAAGTTATGCTAATTGTAAAACATTTTCTGTGTTACTGTTTATAAACTTCTTCTGGGTTACTATTCACCTTACATCTTCTATTTCATTTTTTGATCCTTTAGAAGATGTAATTTGTCTTCTATGTTCTCATTAAAGTTTTATCTCTTGAAGTCCTCTTTCAAACCATCTAAAGAAAACCTAAATCCGATATCTGTAAAGAAAGTTATGACAATTGCAAAACATCTTCTATGTTACTATTCATAAACTTCTTCTGAGTTACTGTTCATCTTATATATTCTATTCCATTTTTGATCCTTCATAAGATAGAATTTGTCTTATAGGTCTTCATAAAAGTTGTAGGTTTTGAAGTCCTCTTTCGAATCATTTAAAGAACACCTAAATCATATATCTCTAGAGAAAGTTATACTAATTATCCCACAATAGGTTCAATATGATTGAGGATAAAACCAGATTGGATTCTTTTGGCCATAACTTCTTATCTAGACACTCAAATGACTTGATTCTTAAACCATTGGACTCGTAAGACATTTCTCTACATCTCCACCAAATATTGTAGCCATATGAAATGTAGTGAGAGAGATTGAGTGACAAACATGGGACGGGTACAATATGTGTGTTTTTAAATACTATGAACTGGTGTTATTCCACTGAACATACTTCAATATTTTGATTATTTTTTGATCGTTAGAGCTCCAAATGAGATGATTCCTAATTTGTGGTAAACTAGAGACATGGAGCTACAAATAGTATGAAAAAATTGGAATCTAATCCAGTCTCTATGATGTTTAAATTCCATATAGAAGTTGTGCCTAGTATACTTATTTAGACAAGAGCAGTCCAAAAATGTTTGAAGTATATCTTTCGAATCACTGACCTGAGTTGAATAATTTTGGTGTCATTAGAAATTTAAGAAAATGAGGGACATTTTTCTGGAATAAAATGTTATGTTAGAATGTTCAAGGGTACTGTTGGTAAGACACTGAAGTATAAAAGACATAAGGCATCAATGGAAGGGAAAATGGGACAATTCTCAATTATTAAGGACATAATTGGAAGAAGAAGTGTTGTCTTGCTTATAAATAAAGAAGAAAAACGTGAATGGAAGGATAAGCATAAGAGAATAACGAAAATGAGTAAGAAAGAGATAAAGAGTTTGGCGGTTTGAGAGAAAAGAAGAGAGTTGAGCTAGGGTTTAATTCTTCTTAGTCTTCAAGAAGATTTTGAAGCTGTCCAAGAAAAGAAAAAGGAAGAGGAAGAAAAGAGCTTCCATTTGAGCTAAAGATCTCTTCATTTGGTGAAGAATCAAAGTAAGACATTTTGAATCTTTTAGATTTTTGGAAGGATTCTAGTTCATGGAGTTTAGAAAATGCTTGTGTTTAAGTATTCTAGAATCAATTTTAGTGATTTTGCATTATGGGATTTTCAATTGGATTCCTATTGGATGAGAATTTGGATATTTTGAGATCATAGGATGTTAGAAAAGAGATGACGAGAAATTAAATTATGATATAAAGTAACCAAGTGTTCTTGAGGTGTAAGCTTATGAATAAGCTAGACACATGGAAAGGGTAAAGATTGAAATGAAAATTTAGAAAAATTATGTACAAATGAAGTGTAAAGCTAAGTTAAATTAGACACATATAAATTATGAAATGGGAATGAGCATAATATGTGTTCTAGAACATATGCCTAGGATTGTCATTAAGCATGCATTGTACATAGTCCATTTATACAATTGTGTATAAATAAATATTTATACGTGTGCAATGTGTGTCTTGCATAAATGGGTTGTGTAGGTCAAGTGTCCGCACTCAGGCGTTCCCAGAATTTGAAAGCAATGCTAATCTGGAGCGTACAGTGAGTAGACCGAGATGGTCTCACTTCATTGTTTGTTATTTAAATTCTTGTATTGTTTGACTATTGAATGATTTTGTGAATGTGAATTGGATAAACTAAGTGTATTGAAGTGTTTGCTAAGTGTTTTCTGAATGTGTAATTGCATGCAAGTAAAAGTGTGAATTCTGCACTATATGTTGAATGCCGGACTACAATCTGATGCTAAGCGAATATGATTGAATAAGAGCATGCAAATATGAGTGATGCATTTCATTTCGTGAATGCATTAAACATAATGGCTGTTGTAACCAGAGTAGCCGCTGATCAGAGCTTAAAACTCGACGAGTGAAAATGAGCTTCGAGCTCAAAAATAAAGCAAAGCCTCAGGCTCAACGTTTAATGAGCCCTATATGGGACAATTATCAATGAGCCATATATGGGACAGTTATCAATGAGCTCTATATGGGACAATTAGGCACTCGGTCACAACAAAGTAACAATGGAGAGTGAGTCTCGTGTGCACTGCATATGCATAATATGAATGATTAAATTGTATTGGATATGAAATTTTGTGAATTATGTGTTATGTGATTGAGTGAGCCATCGATGATGGTCACTCATTGAGTTCGTAAAATTCACCCAAAATTTGCAATTATTTTTTCAGGATCAGAAGAATATCCCGTTAGACCAACGGGAGTATACCTACAGCATTCAAGTGAATGATCAAGGTCGGGATCAGTTCGCGTCTGCATTGCATTTCTCTATTTTGTATTGAATTGTATATTCCACAACTTTTTGTATAAATTGGTATTCCGAAATGACTTAAGTGTATTATATTTGTGAAAGGGCCCATATGGCTATTAAAAATGTTTATGTAATAAAGTGAGCCCTATGTAATGATTGACTTTGGCATAATATGTTTGATTGTGGTATAAAAAAAATTATACCGATTTTTGACTAAGTGAGTTTCCAAACACGCTTCCCTCGCGGGGCATCGACTCGGTCATCACCCATCGATGTCGAGTTCAGGTCTTGCGGGAGTGCAGTGCTACATCAAATCATTATTACACAAATTAGAGTTTGATATTATCTCATCATCATCATAGTTGAAAACACATATAAACTATTTCTCTTTTTTATTGGTTATTTTGGATTCATTTGTCTCATCCCAAATTGAGGTTTTAAATGCTTTCTTCTTATTTATGTCCTTCTCTTTTTATTGTTTCTTTTATACTAGTAATTATGTTTAACTGGAGGGCATTGTGACTTCATATGACTAGATTTTTTCTATTCAAAATGAATAATGTTACCTAATTTAAGCATGGAATCACCTTTGTCTTCCACGAAGTCCTTTTTTTGGAAAATTTATTTCTCTTTAAAAACTTCTTGAATTTCCTAGTGATAATGGTGAGATCTTCATCATCACTTCCATTTTTATATATCTCTTCTTCACTTATTTCCTTCCTTGAGACTTTGAATGCTAAGTCCCTTTTTTTAGAGGCATTGTCTCTTCTTGTATCTCTTAGGGTCTCATTTTGTACATGAGAAGCGATCTAATAAGTTGTTTCAATAGTAGTATTATTAGATCCTTAGCTTCTGATATGACTATTACTTTAGCTTCCTATGTCTTTGAAAGTAACCTAAGCAAGTTTTTTTTTTTCCATTTTAGCAACACTATAGGTCTTGCCAAATTGAAAGTATTAGTAATATTAATAAATATAGTGTACATACTAAATTTTCTTTCATTATGGTTGATTTGAACAATTCATATTAATGTATTAATATGCTCACTTTGCTTTCCTTTACTTGATTTATTTCCTCATTTGTAATTTTTAAAGTTGACAAATTTGATGAGTCGTTTTACATATAGAGACCCTATTAAACTTATTTCTTTCTAATGCGTAAAATAAGATATGTATGGCCTTATATTTAAATAATTTCTTAATGTTCATTTTTCTAATTTGGATACCTTTTGTTATCTACAATTTTTGTAAGTAAAGGAACACTTGAAATTATTTCCTATAATTCAATACTCGTAGCCATTAATTAAAATTGTATCTTATTTTCCAATATATATAATCATTTCCATAAAATGGGAGCTTTACTAATGTTTTGTTCCTTTTGGTTGAATGATGATGATGATGATATTCCTAAATATGCTATTATGATTTTCACTATATGATCTCATTAGCAATACTAGTTTACTAGACCAACTTTGATACCACTTGCTAGTCCCTAAAGGCACTCAAGAGTGGTGAATTAGGTGTTTTCAAAATTTAACAAAATTTAATTAATTTTTTAACTAATAAACTTAATTTAATAACACTTAATATATAGACATGTATATATAAAGAATAAAGAAATTGTTCAATATAAATCAATAAAATAATTGAATAATAAGTAGAAAAGGATAAGGAAGAGAAGGGAAATCAATTTATAGTAGATTGAAAAATAACCCTTGTCTATTTCCATTCCTAAAATTCTTCTTAGAATGCTACTATAATTCTTCTTCAAAGCAAAAAACAACCTTTATACAATCTTTTCTCAACAAAGAGGAATCCTTTTACAATCTCCCCCCAATACAATAAACAAGAACTCTAGTAGAAACTTATAACTTAAAATAGTTCACTTTATCACTTTGATAATATCAAAAAGGGTCACTCACTCAAATTGAGGCAATTCATGCTCAAATGATTGGAAAAATACTTAGAAATATTTATAAAGGACACTCAAGTGCTTCTTCATTCAAGAACCAATGAAAGTGTATTTACAAGATTTCAAGATCCCTACTAGTCGTTAGAGGCAAGAATTAACTATTATGATAGTTAGTTGTGTAGCATTAGTTGACCAATATAGCATATTGATTGTCCAATATATATTAAATGCATAAATTCATGAGCTATTATGGCATTGGTCAACCATTAGACATATCAATCGATCAAGGTCAATTAATGACATATCAATCAACCAATATATAAACCAATGTTACTACAAACTTTTAGTACATCAAATTTAACAATTTTAACCTATTTTTATCAACCACTAACTTATAGAGGTTAATTAATGCCCCAAAACATGATTTTAACAATTTTAAATGCTCATATATGGTTCTTAAAGCAATTATGATTTTAAGCACTTCTCGAAATGTTTCTTAAAGAGTGTTACTTTTCTTTTAAAAGCAAAAGCTTTAACACCTCTTGATGAATGAAAAGACTTTGCTATAAATTAATATGAAATTGTTATACATAGTGAGCCTTTGAGATTGCTAATTAATAAAGTGAATTACAGTTAATAATATAAAATATAAAATAACCTTGATCTTCTTTTGTTCTTTTTTATAAAGTTAAAATATTAATTTTCAAAAGAAGTGAAAAACAATTAACTATCATTTACAATCCTCTCAACCCTCTCAACTATTGAATCTCACAAAACATGCTCTTACTTTACTATTTGATTAGGGTTAACTATTCAACAATGTGTCTCCCTATTTAGCAACTTGATTTGTAATTTGCTAGCCTACTTCTTCTATGATCAAGGATGGTTGGGGTTGGTTCCTCCACCTAAGGAAAGTTGTTCTCTACACCATTAAATGATTTCTTCAATTAAGTTTTCTTTTGTACTTTAATTTTCTTGAAACATCTGTTATTTCTTTTAAACTAAAATTTGTACATGCAAGCGCTTAGGAATATTAAAATAATATTACGTACTTCCATTCCTATGTTTTTATCACTATGAAGCTATTAGATCACTATCGGTGGTTAGTAGAAAATTTTTTGTACGTTTATTTTGTCTTGGATTCTGCCCCAAACCCGAATGCTGTAGCGACATTCAATGAACGCATTGGAGATTGTTTCCCTGTATGTTTTACAGAATTTACAAGTTTTTGGGATGTTTAAGAACATAATTATATCTTTAATGTTCAAGCTATTTTTAATTGCTAACCAAAGTAGGAAAGCTACCTTGAGAAGTAGAGTTTTGTTCTAGACTAGTTGATACCAATTCACCTTGTCCCCTATTTTCATTAATATCTTCTAAGAAGAGTGATTTGTGAATTTTCTAGTAGGCTGTCTAAGCCAAGTGTATCTATCCTCCATCCCCTTCAGTGGATTGTAGTCTGGAATTATGGGTGCTAATATTGGTGGGTAATTTCCCCAATTGTTGACCACAATCCAGTCTTTAACTTTAGTTGTTATAGGGAAAGTTGTTAACATGAGATTTCTATTTTTGGAGAAGAATAGTGGGCCTTCTTTATTCTAATTGTCAAAGTATAGCGAGGCCTTTTTCCCATTCCCTATTATACATTGGATTTGGCTCCTTAAGGCTTCTTTGAGTTTCATTAGTTG
Organism: Erythroxylum novogranatense; assembly: GCA_029891385.1. Taxonomy (NCBI): domain Eukaryota; kingdom Viridiplantae; phylum Streptophyta; class Magnoliopsida; order Malpighiales; family Erythroxylaceae; genus Erythroxylum; species Erythroxylum novogranatense. Next base: position 82,182,851 of record CM057231.1, on the reverse strand, counting down.
TGACATGAACAATGAGCTAGTGTCGATTTTATCCAATTCCCAAATGATTTTGTTTTTAAGCACATAGGTAATAATCTGTTTTGACTATAATTTCTCATTCCCTTCAAGCAACTTTCATAGCCTTTCAATGATTAAATCTTTTTGTTTGTGGCACTAGCCCTAGTGATTCCTATATCTCCCTCTTCCTTAGGTCTATGCACTTCTTCCCATTTAACTTTTGCCAACACTTTCCCCGCCTTCCTTCCTCACCATAAAAAGGATCTCAAGGTTCTTTCTATTGATTTTATAATGCCTTTGGAGAGGGAAAAGTGGGTTAACCAGAAGATGTTGAACGAGTTGAGGAAACATTTTATCAGTGTGAGCCTTCCACTTGTGAAAGGTCTTTGTGTGTCTAATGATTGAGCCTTTTTTTTAATTTTCTTTATTAATAGGATGCAATCCCTACATCCTAACTTTTTGGTGGTTATAGGTAGTCCTAAGTAGGCGATGAGGGGTTGTTTACTTGGAAGCCAAAAATTCTTGCTAATCATTCTATATGTGCCATAGAATTTAAGGAGAGGATGAATAGGCTTTTTTATGGCTAATTGCCAATCCTAAGAGGTCAGTGGGTTATGGAGACCATACATATGAAATTTTCATTAGCCTTAAAAAAAAATAAGAGATCATATGTAAAAGAAAAATTAGTTAAATTCAAATCTTTGCATTTATTTTGGTATTTAAACCTGGGGTTTAAGGCTATATTATAGTTCAATAATTTGGATAAAGCCTCCATTTTTAGTATGAAGAGGTAAGGGGATAGGGATTCCCCTTGCCTTTTTCCTATAAGGATGTTAATGGGTTCTACATTCAATAAGATGTTGTACAAGGTTGAGGTTATACATTCTTCAATCCACTTGCTGAACTGGTTTGGGAAATCAAAGGCTTGGAAAAGCTACGTTATAAATTCCTAACTAATTGTATCAAAGGCCTTATTAAAATCCACCTTTATAGCTCAAAATTTTGAAGCCCTTTCCTAGCATATTCCCTAAAGAGTTCTTATGCCAATATAAGGTTAATCCCAATAAGTCTACCTTCTAAGAAAGCTCCTTGTGGTTCACTTATTATGTTGTACAGAACTTTTTCTAATCTAGAAGTTAGTATTTTAGAGATAGTTTTGTATATAAAGTTGTAACATGCAATTAGCCTTTAGCTTTCCATAGTTTTTGGGTTTTGTTTCTTAAGGATTATATACATATGAGACTTATTAAGTTCCTTTAGTAGCTTCCATCTAGCAAAGAACTCTTGGATTGCCTCTATAACTATTTAATTAGTGGCATGTCTTATAGAAGAAGAACCCATTGAACCCATCAGATCTTAGTGCCTTATAAGGGTTTTGTTAAGAAATAGTTGTTTCCACTTCTTATAAGGATATAGGGTTGTATAGGAAGGTTTTCATTTATTCTCCCATTAGATTGTACATGAAGGACTTGAGAAAAAGGATTGTGGAGCTGCAGGGAGCTTTTTTCCCAAGAGAAACTTGAAAATATTTTAAAATTTCCTCCTTAAGCTCTTGTTTTATTCTGATTCTAAGACCATTAGGCTTTTTTAGGGAGTAAATTACGTTTGTAGAGTTTTTGGCTTTAATTGAGTTATTGAAGAATTTGGTGTTTTGGTCTCCTTTTAGGTTCCATTTGATGTGGGCCCTTTGAAAGTTGTCTTACTCTCTAAGAATGCCTCCATCCAGTCCTCATTTACTAGGGCTCAGTCTAATTTCTTCCTAAGCATCCTTTTTTTTGTTACTGTAAAAGTAGATCCAACCCCATATTTTTAGATCTACCACTTCAATATTTTAAACACAATCTTTAAGCTCTGAGTTACATGATCTAGGCCCTATATATCCTTCAATCTCATCCCTATTAAGAACAATATTGAATTCCTTCAGTAATAGCCATGGTCCTTAGACTGAAGGTTGTGTTTGTTTCAAATTTCTCTATAGGTGGTTCTTTTAGAAGTTAAAATTTAAAGCATACATAAATGTCACTTATATTCTCTAATTACTTCAATTCAGAAATGCTTCAAGGTGAATCATTTTGTCAGTAGAGTCTACTAGCTTGACCAGCACTTCTCTTTGATCAAAAGCCACTATTATATGGCCTGAATGATGTTTGGTGATTCATGAGGATTGACCAATTAATACCCAAAACTTTAAGCCTTGAGACATTTTCCAACTTTAGTTTGGTTCCCAAAAATACAAACAAAATGTGTTTAGTATCTGAGATAAAATCTCTAACTGTTGCTAATTTATTGAGGAAATTGATGCCCTTAGTGTTCTGTACTAGAATAGTCATTAATTAGTTAGGAGGGAAGTTTGTAGGATCCTTACCTTTCTTTTTTTGTCTGGTTTTCTCTTTATGGAACTTTGGAAGTCATCTTGCTTCTGGCTCTCTGTGTCATTCTCTTGTGTTCTCTCATTAGATGTTTGTTTCTCCTAGGATTATGAGTGTTGGACCTCGAACTTTTCTTAGAAATTAGAATTATTAAATGAAGAATTGGTGGTGATTTATTCATGTGCAAAGAAAAAGGAAAATTCTTGAATTTGAAATGATATACAAGATTTAGGTAGGTGAATGTAGTAAGTTGATGAAGATTGAAAAATCGATTTTGGTTTTTGATGATTATGAGAGTTTTGAGTAAACTTGTATGTTTAAGGGTACTATGAAATTTATGATGATCAAGTTGGTAGAAATGGAGTGGAAATGATTAGAATAAAAAGTTGAGATGTTGGTTTTTGAAAATTTGGAAGTCTAAAAATTTTGAGAATGAATAGTGGAGAGTTAGATTTTTCAATCTGAAAATTCTGTGATTTTTCTATGTTGATTAGAGAGATTTTGATAAAGTTGTCTTCACGAAAGTTGTAGCTTATCTTTTTAGCTTTCCAATGATATATAGTATGAAATTTTTAGACATTGGAGTTGGAAGTTATGATGCTTTGAAGTTTGAGATGTTGTTTGGGATGACAAATTTCGGACAATCACATTGAAGTAGAATTTTGACCCTTATAGAGGTAGAATTTATCTTTGATTTCTTCATTAAAGTTGTAGAGCTTTCTTTTAGCTTTCCATTGATACCAAATTTGAAAATTTTAGAGTTTTGGGTCAAACGATACGAATTTTGGAAGTTAGGTAGTCGGAGGAAAAAAAACAGGAGGTCGCACACGTCGCGAGTGCGACGTCACACACCCGTGTGCTTGCGAGGGCTATGCGTTGTGAGCGCGACGCCGCGTCTTCGCGCACTCACAAAGGCGAGCGTGTTGCCTCGCGACCTCGTCGCGAGGGTGACGTGATTTTTAAAACCCTTCACCAGACCTCTTTCCACTCTTTTGCTTATAACTTTTTCGTCTGACATCCGATTGACCTGATTTTTAAATAAATGGATTCCTAAAACATTCCTCTACCTCTCAATAAAATTTTGTAGGTTTTGATATTAATTTGAAAAGTATGTATTGAATCAAAGTGAGGGGATCGACTAAAAGAGTATGAGTGGGATATTTTTCTGAATATGCTTCAGTATTTTAGCGATATCTTGATCTGTTGAGATCTAATTTGGTTGATTCTTGTTGCAAAACAAACAAGAGACATGGAGATATAAGTTATCTGAAGGACTCAAATTTCAGTTCAGTCCCTAAGACTTTAAATTTCTAGAGTGAAGTTGGGTATAATGTACAGTCTCGGTTTAGTAACAATCCAAAAGTGTTTTGGCTATAACTTTTGCTCTAGTCATCCAAATAAGATGATTCTTGATTTGGATTAAACTAGAGAGATAAGGATAAAAATTGTACAATAAAATTGAGTTTTAATTCAGTCTCTAAGAGTATCAATTTTCAGATGGAAGTCAAGCGCAGGATAATGTTTTAGTATAAGAACAGTCTGAAAATGTTTGGGGTATAACTTTTAGAATATTGAATCAAATTGAATGATTTTGATGTCTTTGGAAAATTAATACAATGAGGAACATTTTTCTCGAAAGAAGTGTTAGCAAATTCCTTCAATTGCATGATTAGAAAAAGATCTTATTTTTGGAAGGAGTTAAGCATGACTTAAAGGAATTTTGAGGTTTTGCTAGATTAATTTTTTTGATTTGGAGTTAATTATTATGTTGATGTTTGTAGGATTTTATCATATGGTTCAATTGAATTAAAGTGGTAAGATATGGATGAGGCATTTTGGGAAGAACACTTAAGCCATTTAAGTTACAAGGCTTACATAAAAGGGTAGATTGGACTTTGCTCATTTATTAATGGCATTTTTGTAATTAGAAGATAGTCTTGCTTCTTAAGGAAGAAGCATGCAAGTAAATTAGAAAGAAAGAAGAGAGGAGAGAGTTCGGTCGAGGAAGGAGAGAAAGAAGAAAGAAGAAAAAGTTAGAGTTTTGATTTTTCTAAGCTTTCAAGATAGATTTTGAGTTGATTCAAGAGGGGAAAAGGAAGGGGATGATGGGAAGTTCCATCCAAGCTTAGAAACCCTTCTTTTGGTGAAGGATCAAGGTAAGAATGGGTTTGATTTGTTGGATTTGTGAAAGGGTTTTGGTTTAGATAGCTTAAGAAATGTATGTGTTTAAGTTTTTTAAGATCAATTTTATGATTATGTGTTATGAGTTGTCCAATTTTGGATTCCTATTTGATTTGGGAGTTTTGCCTTGGATGAAGGAAATTAAGAGAGGCCATGGGAGCAAGGAGAGAGAGATTTTTTGAGCAAGGTGTGCAAGCAAGGAAAATAAGGTGGGTTTCATGTTTATAATTTGAGTAATGAGCTATTAAGTTTTCTTTCCTATTTAAGAAAATAAAAGGATTTCAATTAAATGTTGCTTTATTGTTTTGATTGAATTGTCTATGATTATGTTATGCCATATGTCTTTTTCTTGTGAATAAATTTTGGGGAATGTTTTCATATTGTGTTGATGATTTGTAAAAACATGTGAAAATGATTTTTGAAAGAATGTTATGGTTATAAAATTGCTTTTCAGAAATGTGCCATTTTGGGCAATCTGTTTGAAAATATGAAATGCATTCTTATATGGGTTTGTGGTAGTCCCTTAAGTAAGTCAAGTGCACTTGTCTATAGGCTTTTCCCACCTGCCAGCTAGAGGTATCGAGCTCCTCACGGACTCCCCTAAGTTCACGGCTACACATAACCGCTACGCAGAAATGTGTAGTACGTTCTGTTTTGGTTCCACCCGAACCATTTCCGATGTACTTATGTGTTTATGATTTGTGATCATTTTGATGCATCTGTTATGTTTGATGTGTGAAGTACTTAATAAGTTTTGAATTTTTGGAAACTTATGTTGTATGGTTTTCAATGTGAATTTTACAATGGAAATAAGTATTTCAATGGTTTTTGCTTATTCCTCAGTTATAAGCTTGTTACCCACGAGCTTAAAGCTCACCCTCCCTTTCATCCCCATCCCCAGGTGATGAGAAAGAGATCGGGTGAAAAAAAGTAAAGGAATTTGTTTGTCTATGCACATGTTGTAATTTTTTTGTTAGATTGTCGTTAGAATAAGACCTTAGACATTTGTTGAGAATTTTGGAGTTTTATATTTTGTGTATTCTGATTTTTGATATGGATGGTTTATTATGGCTTGGAATGCCATTAAAGTTTGAAAACATTTATTTCATGATGTTAATGAGATATGGATTTGTGTATGGAATTGAAATGCGAATTTGTGTATGGATATGGCATGTAAATTGTATATGGATGAGATGAGTTGAGTTCGAATGTAATGTATTGGAAGAAGTTATCCGTTTAAGTTGATGAAATTTGTATATGAATTGTTGGTATATAGATATGTGTGTGAGCTTTTTATGGAAAAGAAAAATAAGATTTTTTTAAAATGATGAGAGATGATTGAATATGAAGAATCAAATGAATTGAGGTTTGAGTGTGGATGAATTTCAAATTGGAAATTGAAGTTGCTTTGAATGAAGTTGAAAAAAGAGAAGAAAAAAAACTATATCGATTTGGATTGGTTTAGATCTAATTGTCTACGCGGAATGATGTAGCTCGTCTTTATAGTTTTTTAACGTTTTTAAAGTAGGCGTTTTTAGATGTTGGAGTTAAAAGTTTTGACCTTAAGCTTTTTTATTTCTTTAGTTTTCGCTCACGTTTGTTTGACGAGAAATTCTGCGCATACGCTATATGATTCCGTATAAGAGTTGGATTTCGGAAACAAGTGGGATCCAACAATGAGAGCTTTCCATCGGTGTTTAATAATTGTATATTAATGCTATTTTACCTCTCTTTTTCTTGCATTACTTTTTTTAGGCAGGTTCCTTATCCTTTTTGTCTTAGGTATTGTGTGGGAATTTCTATTAATGAGTGTATCCTTATTCATATCATGTTTATGGAGCCTTCTTTCTAAGTTCATCAAATCTTTATAATCTCCTCATGTAAATAGTCTTCCTATAGCTTGCCATTTCATGATTTGATGTTTAGGAGATGGTATCCAGGTATAAGAGTCAGTCATTGTGTCCTCTATTAATGGTCCCTCCTCATTAAGTCTCATTATGGGTATAAAACCTAAAAGTTTATGGTATCTTCCAACACTGATGCATAGTCTAGTAAACCCCATCCTCTTTTGTTTAGCAGTTGTTTCATCCATACATAGTGGTTTTCTTGTCTAACTAGCTAGTGAACTTAAATCCTTTGTTATCCAATATTCCAATGGGATGTTATGTATGTTCAACCAAATCGGTATGTTTTCTTAGTTGATTATTTCAAGGCTAATTTTAAGGTTGGAAACATGGATCTTGAAGATGTTTCATGGACCAATTTATATAATGTCTTTAGTTTCAGCTTCGGTTTGGAATTTGAATAAAACTTGCTCTTCTTCAGATATGAGGATTTTCTATAAGCCTTTACCTTTCCATGCAATCAGTGCTCAGTTTTTAGTAAGGATGACAGTGGACCCAAGCCTACCGCTGCCTAATTAGGTTCGAAGCCTGTTTAAGCTCAAGTTGGCCAGAATTTTTTTTTGAAAATTTTAATAGAAATTTATTTAATCAATAATTTAAATTAACCAATTCAATTAATTAAAGTTACAAATTTCAGTTGATTTTACAATGAATAAATATACAAAACATACATATATTGATAAATGAATAAGATAAAATCAAATTCATTAATGAAAGGGATAGGATAATAGGAAATGAAAGAAAATAATTATAATTAAAGTGGTCAAATCATTTAATTAAAGTTATGAATTTCAATTGAATAATAAAAAGTGAGATTTTATAATGAATGAATATATAAAACATACATATATTGATAAAATAAATAAGATGAAATCAAATTCATTCATGAAGGATAATAGGAAATAAAAATATTAAAATTAAAGTGATCAATTGAAGTTATGAATTTCAATTGATTAATAAAATTGAAATTCATAATGAATGAATACATAAAGCGTACATATATTGATGAAATAAATAACATTAATTCAAATTCAGTAATGAAGGAAGATATGATTATAGAAAATGAAACAAAAGATTAAAATTAAAGTGATCAATTTAATTAATTGAAGTTACAAATTTCAATTGATTAATAAAAGCTGAGACTTTCTATTGAAAGAATATATAAATTGTACATATATTGATGAAATCAATAAAATAAAACCAAATTCATCAATAAATGAGGATATTATTATAAGAAGTGAAAGAAAAGATTAAATTAAAGTGATTAATTCAATTAATTGAAGTTACAATTTCAATTGATTAATAAAAATTGAAATTTATAATGAATAAATATATAAAATGTACATATATTGATGAAATAAATAAGATGAAACCAAATGCAATGATGAAGGAGGATATGATTATAGGAAATGAGACAAAAGATTAAAATTAAAGTGACCAATTTAATTAATTGAAGTTACAAATTTCAATTAATTAATAAAAACTAATATTGAATGGATATATAAACATATATTGATGAAATAAATAAACAGAAACCAAATTCATTAATGAATGAGGATGTGATTAAAACAAGTGAAAGAAGGATTAAATTTAAAGTGACCAATTCAATTAATTGAAATTACAATTTCAATTGATTAATAAAACTTGAGATTTTGTAATGAATGAATATATAAAATATACATATATTGATCAAATGAATAAGATGAAACCAAATTCATTAATGTAGAAATATAGGATTATAGGAAATGAAAGAAAATATTATAATTAAAGTGATCAATTCAATTAATTAAAGTCACAATTTTCAATTGATTAATAAAATTTGAGATTTTATAATGAATGAATAAAACTACATATATTGTTCAAAGAGGAAACCAAATTCATTAATGGGGAGGATAAGATTATAGGAAATGAAGGAAAAAGATTATAATTAAAATGATCAATTCAATTAAGTTGAATTTACAAATTTCATTTGATTAATAAAATTGACATTATATAGTGAATGAATGATATAAAACATACATAAATTGATCAAATGAATAAGATGAAATCAAATTCATTAATGAAGACATAGGATTATGGGAAATGAAAGAAAAGTGATCAATTCAATTGATTAAAATTACAATTTCAATTGATTAATAAAATTTGAGAGTTTAAATGAATGAATATATTAAGCATACATATATTGATTAACTGAATAAGATAAAACCAAATTCATTAATGAAGGAGGATAGTATTATATGAAATGAAAAAATATATAATTAAAGTAATCAATTCAATTAATTAAATTAAAATTTTAATTGATTAATAAAATTGAGATTTTAGAATGAATGAATATATAAAATATAGAGGAAATAAATAAGATGAAAACAAATTCATTATTGAAGGAGGATAGGATTATGGAAATGAAATAACAAGACTATAATTAAAATGATCACTTCAATTAATTGAAGTTACAAATTTTAATTGATTAAAAAATTGACATTTTATAATGTATGAATATATAAAACAACATATATTGATAAAATGAATAAGATAAATCCAAATTCTTTAATGAAGGATGATATAATTATAAGAATTGAAAGAAAATATTATAATTAAATTGATCAATTTAGTTAATTGATGATAAGAACAAAATTCATTAATTGATGACATAATTTACAAAATGATTACCCAAAATTTTAAATGATGCATTTTACAAAAAGTTAAGATAAAATATTGAAACAATGTTCTGGAGTAGGAATTTGGGATTGTGAGAGACTGAGAGAGGAGTACAAGGGAGAGCAACTAATTATTGTAGTCAATATTGTCAATAGTCGGCATTATTTCTTATGTTTATAGAAATATTATATTTTGTACCATAATATTAAAATTAAAAGAATATTAAGCACATCGTAATAATGAATAAATAATTAAATTTATCTTTATCATCAGTTATTTTATCAAAATAATGTCCACTTGATTTATAAGTATGAGTCTGTATATGACTAGTCACCAGTGCATCAGTATCGGTGGTTATATTAATGTACAAATTGACAAAACAAAATAAAGGTAAGATAATATGAAAATAACTGAAATTGATATATCAAAAAGAAATACATCTAACTACACACCTTCAACTTTGTCTACACAATTTTTTTTCAAATATTTATTTAACTATATCATATTGTATGAAGTCCTAGCCTTTTTTTTCCCTAAATTTTGGAAGTGAAAGTAACAAATTGTTTTTAGAAGATGAGTCTAAACCTAAAATTGAAACTAGAGTTGAATAGAGTAAACTACTATGATCCCGATCTTAAATTTTGTCCATTTTAAGTTGATAATCATTAAATAAATCATACTATAATTGTTTAATTACATTTGCATGCTCTTAAACTTAATCACCATACAACAAATTATATATAAAATTAACCCACTCCATATTGTATCTAAGGTCCAACACAGATAAGACTACAACAGTATGTCTAACCATATCATCATAAGAATTCAACTTCTCCATCATCTGCTCTATCATATGCCTAATAACTTCTTTGGAATCAAACATCCAATCATATAAAACTTTATTTATCTCATACATAGTGCTAAAGCAACAATGCGAAGTTGGATACTTTATTCCTGAAAACAATTCAGTCGCAGAATAAAGTAATTCAACTTCACACAAAGTTCTCTAGCCAACTCATATTGGTCTTCTATAGGTATGTAAATGTACTAATAACCTCTTTGTCTCAGTATGGTAACACATCAACATATTGGATTGTCAACTCCAACATCTTAAAGGTTGAGTTCCATCTGGTTGGACAATCCAAAACTAATTTCTTCTTACTCAGAATGCGTAGTTCTCAAGTAATTTCTTCAAAATTTTCTACTCTTTTAGTTGTTGCACTCCAATATATTACACTATTCCAAATCAAATCTATCACTTCTTTAGAGTATCCAACCTATCCTTCACAATCAAATTTAAAATATATGCAAAACAACAGATATGGAATAACCTTTTACCAACCAATAAGCTTCCAACCCATATCTTATTCTTTAACTCTTCAATCATAACATCATTCGTGCTCTAATTGTTGATTGTTATGGTGAAAAATTTACTGTCAATATTACAATGTATCAAATAGTATCCCAACATTGTTACCAACCTTTCACTTATATGTAGTGTTGACATATAAGTGAACCTACCATATACAAATATAACCAACATCAATCATAACATAACGAAAAAGTAAATGATAACAATATTAAATAATATAAATTACCTCAAAATTTTATTATGTAGATTCCATTCATTGTCAATATAGTATGTCGTCATTACCATATAATCCTTCTTTTGGTTATGGGATGTCCATATCTTTGTTGTAATAGTAATTCATCCTTCAATACTTGACAATGTTCTTAAAATTTCTTTCTTCTTATCCTCGTAAATCTTCATAATGTTCTTCTTTAACGTATTCCAAGTTAGAACCTTGAAGGTTGGTTAGAGTGAGTTAGAAAACATCCTAAACCATTTACCATATAAGCAATCAAAAATCTTGATATGTTGTTGTTATAAGATATTACAGTCATTTCATTCTTCTCTCTTATAAGGTTAGGTGTTACAAAATTTTTAACTCCTGATATGAATTTTTTTCTACTACACGATTCCATATGTCTCTTTAAATAAGAGGTTCCATCTTTTAAACTCCTGACCAACATCTCATGAAAATACTTATTTTAGGCTTTTTCTACTCCATCTATTAATCTAGTCTTGTTGAAGTGATTCCAATCTTCAACTTTCAATTAACATGGACTTCTTTCTTCACTTGGTATGAGATTAGAAGTTTCCGCTTCTGTCTCCGGAATCATATTGCAATTCTCTATTGAAGGAATATCCTCATCCATTAAAAAATCAACATATAAATATATATGTTATTCATAATCATAATTGATAACTCATAAATAGAGGAGAGAATAGGAGAACATAAATAATAATCATATATTTAAAAAATGTTAATTATCACTTATCAGTGACTCCCATGTATGTGACCATATAACTAACAAAGATCATGTCACACAGCACACGAGAGCGTGTATATGCCCGTTGATCGTATAAGTCACTTAATCATACTTATATGGCCATATACACAGCTGTGTATATGACCATGTAAGTTCTCGAAACTTATAGTCACTTATACGATCACATATACACTTATGTATGTGACCATGTAAGTCCGTAAAAACACCCCTTATATGGCAACAATATAAAAAATTCCAATATTTCATAAATTCAATCTTCAATCAAAATATTTAGGAACTTTACCTTAATGGTTAGGAGGTGAAGAAGCAAAAAAAGGATGGTAATAGGGAAGCAAGGCAGTGCAGTGTAATGCAGCAGGAAGAAAGGATGGCTGGAGGGAGTGCGAAGGGGTGAGTGACGAAGGGGCAATGCGGTAAAAGGAATACAATAGTAAATTAAAGTCTAGTAAGAGGGAGAGAGAGAGTGAGAAGGTAGGAGTCTGATGGGGGAGGAAGAAGACAAAGGAGAGGGAGGGTGGAATTTTTTAATCTAGACTAAAATGATGTCATTTACACTATATAAAACCAGAAAACTTACTAACAAAACGATGTCATTTTGTTTTTAAAAGAAAGCAGAGTTACTTTGGTGTGAGGTTTATCGGGCTTTAATCCAGGCTCGAACTTAGTGGCCTAAGCCTGGGCTCCAATAAATTTAGAATTTTTGGTTTCGAGGTGTAGTTAACCCAAGGCCTAGCCTATTGATCTCGGTCCGAGCTCAAATGTCATCCCTAGTTTATAATTGTCGGGCATGATGGTCTTCTATCTAGGAAGAAGCCTATGATTGTTGTGTTCGATAGTGTTGCTCCTTCCTTTAGGATTTCAATGTCTTATATAACAAGTTTACCTATTTAAAGTGGCAGGGTTTTGGGGGTGGTGTTGGCCCATACTGTGGGTTCAAGCTCGGAGGTTTTCTGGAGAAATTATTGGAGAGTGGGAGGGGTGGAAAGTTGTTTTTCGAGATAGTGTCAAAGAAAGGGTCTACATTAGAAGTTTACATTGCATAAGAGTGCAATGTGTCAAGGAGTAGTCCAAAAAGATTTTGAAAGCAGTTATTATTAATGGTAAAAGGGGACGAGCGAGAAGGAAAAATGATATGGTAATATACCAAAAGGCCCATGTGGAAAGGGTGGGGGCAATTAGTTGGAAAAAGTAAGGGGTGCAAAAGAAGATTGGAAATTAGAAACTAGGGTAAGGGAGGAAGGGTGGTAATAGTATAAAGGAAGGCATATATCAGGTAACCAGGTGAAGGAAGAAAAAAGTAAAAATAAGACAAAGGATTTTCGCACACATGGTTTCTCTATCAAAGCCTTTATTTGTTCTTGTCTTAACCTTCATTTTGTAAGTTGTAAACTTAGCCATTTCTTTTATAATCTTCATAGAGCATCTTTTTGAGTTTATGACTAAATCTTATTTTCATGTTGTTTCTCATCAAAATAATAGTCACCAGTAGTATTTATTTTTTATCATCAAAATATCGACCGAAAATTCCCTTAGTTTAACAAAATTAAGATTAACTAAATTATTTTCACATAATTTAAATTAGTTTATTAATATATAAAATTTTTGTATAATTAATTTTATTGATCATAAAATTATTAACAAATATAAACAAGTTATTAAGCTTATTTAATAAATATCCTTATTAAATGCTTTAACATTTTGATTGAATTGTCTAAGGATGAAATAATATAACACATCATCACCACACCATCGGTCAGTCGCTAAATCAATTCCCAATGACTTTTATTTTCATTTTTCTTCTATCACTCTCTTTTGGGAATTTTGATTTTGGTTGGTTGTACCATAATTACGTGTAAAACATAATCAATATTGAATATCTCCAATCTCCTTACAGCTGCCTACCAGCTCTAGTCTAATCATCCTCCTTCAATGCTCTAATGCTAGTCCGGTTTTCCACTTGCTTGCTCTAGTGCCATCGCTAGTCTAATAGTCTTCCTTCAATGCTCTTGCACTAATCTAGTTCTAGTTTATTGCTGGGATGTTTTTATTAAATTATAGATGATATCATTGCTGACACTATCTACTTTTGTCATCATCGATAGGAAACTTCTGAGTACCAGCTGAATGCTCCTTCATAAACTAGTGGAAACTTTGCATAAACCATCATCGAGTCCTATCAATCTTAAATATTGTCAGTAACAACTAATGGTAAATTCTAAATGGTAACTTTAGAAATTGTATTTTTGAGCTTCTTCATTTCCTTTTTGCCACCTCTAAATTTGTGCAAGCAACCATAATTTGAAGTTTTTAGGTTTCATTTATTTTTGGAATTAATTTTCTTTAAAATAGAATATTTTAATTTCTTATTATCTATTTTGGATAGAAATTAGGAAGTCTATTAACTGTATAGGAAACTTACATTTAAATTCACTCTAATTGGGGTCTCTTTGTTTTTTTTTCTCATTGTCGGTATTGGTAGTAATATTAGTGGAAATCATGATATTGATAAGAGGCTTCATCTTTACCTTTTTTCATGATTGCTTTCATTCTCCTTGTTTATTATCACTTTTTTATTTCCTAAGGTTGATATTAGTATAACTTATTTGCATTTATGTTCATACTATTTCAATTTTCCTTTTTCTTATCTCATTTATCTAATTTTCTTTTTTCTTTTTTTAAGTTTCAGCCCTTATTTCTTTTCTCAAGTAATAATAGAGTCATTTAGGGACTTATTGCGTTTGTCTTCTATAGCTCATGTTGGGCATTAGGGTAGGAGTGGTAACTTTGAATTTTGATGATAAAGTAAGGGCTAATCTTTTAGTGAGTTTTGGGTCTAGGAGAAAAGAAAATGTTGACATACTATAGATAGGTTCTTGCTCTTTGAAATTAGTGGAGATTTTAGACAAATATAAGATTCACAAAGTGGATTGGGGATAAAGCAAAAGAGATTAATGGGTTCAAACTTTGATATTTAGGTTGTTCGAGATGACAAAATGGGGTAGGTATCTTAGTTATCAAGGAACTCATACATTATGTTTTAATATAGTGTGTCCTTATGCATCTTAAGTAGGGTTAGATGAACAATTTAAATGTAAATTATAAAAAGAGCTATATGAGGTAATTCAGTGGATCTTCCCGATAAGAAAGTTATCCTAGGAGGAGACTTTAAAGGTCATATAGGGGAAACCTTAGACAAATATTCATATACTCAAAGGGGTTCTAAGTATGGTGATAGGAATGGTAGTGAAACTACTTTTTTGGATCTCATGGTAATGTTTGAGTTGGTGATACATAACTCTTTTTTTAAGAAAAATGAGGAGCACCTAATGACTTTTAAGAGGAGAACTATAAAACCTCAAATTGACTACTTCCTTGTAAGGCAAAGCAATCAACCTAGTTACAAGGATTGCAAGGTAATACCTAACGTTTGCTTGTCAACTCATCATAGATTGTTGTTTTGGATCTTATAATTAAGGTTTGGAGGAAGATGATAATTCTTATAAGGTGTAACAGAGTTAGATGGTGGAATCAAAAAGAGGATATGATGGAACAACTAAAGGACAGAGTAATATATGGAGATGAATGGAAATTAGAAGGAGATGTTAACTAAATGTGGGAGAGAATAGTAACTTTTAAAAAAAATACAACTAAATAAATCTTGGGTGTTTTTGAAGAGCCTACGAGTAGTAAGATAGAGTCTTGGTGGTGGAATAAAGATGTATAAAAAAAGTTAAGATCAAGAATGGTACCTATAAAGTTTTATTTGGTAGCACCATATAGGTAGAGAGAGTAGTTAATAGAGAAAGTGACAAAGTGACAAAGAACAAGGAAAACAAGATAATTTCAAAAACTAAAACTAGAGCTTACAAGAAATTATACCAATGATTTGAAACTAAAGACAGAGAAAAGGATATATTTATGTTAGTGATAGCTAGGAATGTAAAGCGAGAGACTTAGATGAAGTTCATTGTATAAAAGATGAAGTAAGGAGGGTGCTCATGGTTGAAAATTATATATTAAGAAAAGATGGAAGAGATACTTTCATAACCTTTTTAATGAAGGCGTAAATTACAACATCACTTTAGGTGATTTGAGTATATCTAAGAGGTATCATAACTTGTCGCGGACAGATTACAAGGGAAGAAATTAAAAGAGTTTTGAGTGAGATGAAGAGTAAAAGGTAGTAGGACCTGATCAGATACCTATAGAGGAGTGAAATATGCCTAGGTGAAGAGGATCTTACCTGACTAGCCAAGTTTTTAACATGATCTTTAAGTCCACCAAAATGTCGAATGAGTGGAGACTTGTATGCTAATTCCTCTATTAAGAAAAAAAAAGGGACATCTAAAGTTGTAACAACTATAAAGGCATCAAACTACTTATCCACACCATGAAGTTATGAGAGAAGGTGATAGAGAATAGAGTGAAAAAGGATGCTCCTATCTTGAAGAACCAGTTTGGCTTCATGCCAAGAAGGTCCACGATAGAAAATTTACATCTCTTTAGAAGATTAATAGAATATTACAGGAAAAGAAAACATAACTTACACATGATTTTTATTGATTTAGAGAAGGCATATAATTAAATATGTATGAAGGTGTAAAGAATAAAGTAAGGACAATATGAGGAGATACATGGCATTTTTCTATCGATATTAGGCTACACTAAGGCTACTCATTGAGGCTTTTTTTTGTTTGTAGTAGTGATTGATGAGCTTACTAAGAATATCCAAAGAAATGTGCCTCAATGTATATTATTTACTGATGAATGTTTTCGTTAATGAGACAAAAGAGGATGCCAATATTACTCTAGAACTTTAGAGAGATATGATAGAGTCGAAGGACTTTAAATTGAGCACGACTAAGATTGAGTATTTAGAGTGTAAATGTTTAGGGCATAGGGTGGCTTCTAATATGGAAATATAGATTAATTTAAAGTTTATACCACAAAAAGAGTATTTTAAGTATCTAAGACCTATTATCCAAACTAATGGAGAGAATGATGAAGATCAGATCAGGGTAACTTAAATAGAGAAATGCATCAAAAGTTTTATGTGAAAAAAATATCAATCAAGCTTAAAGGTAAATTATATCGTTTAACAATTAGGCCAATCATGCTATATGGGATAGAGTATTGACCCATTAACCAGGTGCATGATCATAAGCTAATATGGTGACAAAGATGAGGATGTTTTGTTGGATGTCCAACTTTATTAGAAGAAATAAGGTTAATAATGTAATGATAAGAAATAAATTAAAGGTGATAATATTAATAAAAAAATTAAGAGAGTCAAAGCTTAGGTAGTTCGAAGGGGACATCATGACTTTCTAATAAAAAATGCGAGAAAATTGTACTTATTGTAAGAAGACAAAAGAAACACTGAATATGACTCTGTTGGAACTTACCAAAGACATGATCATTAATAAAAAAACTTTGACATACTAGGAAATAGATAAATGATCTCACATAAAAAGGTCATTATCTTTCTCATAGGTCTTTAAATATTTTCTTTCGAATCATATGCCATGTATTTAGCCTAAATATTTAATATTTAGTACTAACCTCCTGGACTAAGTATTTCTCCACTTAGCCTAAATATTTTCTTATAGTGACTTGTTTGACCACTTAGCCTAAATATTTTCTTATAGTGATTTGTTTGATTTATTTATTTGCTTATCTTCTTTCTTTTTTGTGTATTTATTTACTTATTTTATTTTATTTTATTCTTTAACTTATTTTTGTCTTTATATTTTATTTTACTAGTATTATTATCTTTTATGTTTATGTTTATTTTAATTTATTATTTTAATATGTATATATTTTTCTTTTATAGAAATCTATTAAAATCAACCTCAATATCAATTAAGGATAAAGTTGCATATTATTAGACTTTTCATATTTCATATATTGGTAGAACTTCATCTAAGTTATTGTTATTGTTGTTCTGGGTTATCCTTATACCCTAAATGTCCCTAAACAGGTGGATTTTTATTTTACTTTTTGATATATACGCATTTGCTTTTATTATATTCATATCATCGTGCTTATAGAAAAATTAGAGATTTTAATATGCATAAGAGTTATTCTTAGAGAAAATATTTAAGAATAAATAAATAGATTATATAATGAGATATCAGTAAAAGACAAAGTCCACCTTATGCCAATGGAACCTCAAACCCCACTTTAAATGGCTTGCATTTTTTACCCTTTCCTTTATTGTTCTCAGCTTTCTATTCATCGTCAATCTTTAGATTTCCCAGTTTCTCTCTGCGTATATCTACATACATATATATATATAGAGAGAGAGAGAGAGATATAGATATTCAATCAGATCTCTCCCACGAGACCAACTATACTGCACTACCCATGACGCTTGGCTCGGGAGGATCCAGTGTTGTGGGTTAGTCCCTCGATCTTGTAATGTTACACATTCTTGTTGTGCCTTTCTTTTAACCCCTGATCTCTGGTTTTTATTCGGATTCTGATCATCGGTTGAGGTTTTATTGTGCATTTAGCGGTTTTCTGAGGCGGGTTTCTATGGGCAATGGTTCTTCAATTTGGGGTTTGTGGGCTCTTTCTTATTTACTTAGCTTTTATGCCTGTTATTTATGGTGAAATTCTTTTATGTATCAGATATTTTGTGGAAGCTCTCTGTGGTCATTAATTGTGGACAGATGTGAATTTGTTATTAATTAATGGTATGTTAATGGAACTTGGATTCTTTTCTTGGTTATTGGGAGTTTCGATTTTGGTTGTTGTTCAGTTTTCTGAAACATATAGTTTAGTCCTTCTTGTCTGCTTTATGGGAAATGAGTTCAGATTCTAACATGTTTAATGGTCCTAATATAGTTGTTCGTACATTTTTTGTTATCTGCTCGAATAAAACTGTATCAATCCAAAGATTAACTGTGTCTCAGGCTAGTTAATTGCTCACCACTTTGCTTATCAGTATGTTGGCGTTAAGTTGAGTTTCAGGGCTTTATCATTCAGTGTTTAAGTTTCTTTGCAGTCCCTCGGAACTTCAGACTACTGGAGGAACTTGAACGTGGAGAAAAAGGTATTGGCGATGGCACTGTGAGCTATGGGATGGATGATGGGGATGATATTTATATGCGCTCTTGGACAGGCACTATAATTGGGCCTCACAATGTAAATGCTTTTTTTCCTAGCGGATGAGCATTGTTGTGAAAATTGTTATTTGAATGATGCTATAAAATGAAATATTGTGCTTGAAAATGTACATGCATATGTCATTTATATGGACCTTATGCTATTTATATGGACCGATGTAATGCACATGGATACATAGGAGATTAGCCATTGCTTCATTGTCACAAGGAAAGGGGGCATGCTTAATTTCATCAGCCTATAAACCCAAACTATAAGGTGGTTCTGCAATCTATTTTCATATGGCTTTAACCATGTTATTATAGTTTGGCAGACTAACCTTTGTCATTTAAGTTCCTCTATTTTTTTACTTTATCGTATGTATGTGTTTGAAAACAAAAAGGGGTGGTTGGCTACAGGAGTAGGGTCTCCATGTATTAAGAGTTTTAATATCAGTAGTAGATGAAGGAGGCTTGGAATGTCTGTTGAATAAAGCAACAGCATAGTTCTTCATTTAGATTCATCATAGCTGAGCTCTGTTTATATTACTTTACCATATGAGCAATGTGAAGTATGATGATTGATATGTGGCTCTTGGTAACATGTAATTAGGCTTCAAATGGTTTGATATCATATGTGGTTTAAATCTGATGTATCAATTGTTTTTAGGGTTAATATGTCAAAAACTGAATTGTTCACCAAGTCCTTATTTATAGAGTGCAAGGAGTAGGTGTAGAAGGGTCAATCTTTATTAATGTGTAAGATGTGTCAAATGAGTCTTATTTGTAGAATGAAATTTTATATTCTTGCCAATGTTTTTGGTCCCTCAGAATCTTGGTTGCCTGACAATTGAATTTCATCTTTCTTAGACTGTTCATGAAGGTCGTATTTATCAGTTGAAGCTGTTTTGTGACAAAGATTACCCAGAGAAGCCACCAAGTGTCCGTTTTCATTCTCGAGTCAACATGACATGTGTTAACCATGAAACTGGAGTGGTATGTTCCACACACTTATACTTGTGTCTTTTTTTTTCAGCACATTGGACATGTTGGTTATTATGGTTTTATGGTGACATGGCCTTGTATTTGTCTTTTCATAGCGAGCCTGATGTCTTTTGGTGTGATCAAATTCCCTATATCTAATTATAGGCCTAGTAAGACTGAAATCTGCCTATAGTAGCTCACCAGATTTTTCATTTTCCTTCTTGACTTATTTTTACGGTATGAAAGCTTGGGCTTGTCATAGAGAACCCAACGATCTCCAACAGTAAAAGGATTCAACAACTTTTCTGAAAATACCTCCTATTATTGTTGTCTTTAATTGTTTTTAAGGTTTATAGATAAAATTGCTAAGAACTAACCTCCCTAAAAATAGCAGATTTAACTTTGCAATATTTTAAACATAATAACTACCCTGCTGCGCATGGCAGTAACTAATAATGAATATATAAACTGAAGACAAGCATAAACTATTCATCATTCCTTTTGCTTTTGTTGCCTTCGTTGGTAAACTTTCAAAGGTACTACTTTAGCAGCCGAGTCTGATTCTGGTCATTTAATGACTATAACATCTTTCTATTCATGTTTGTTTATTCATCCTGTTGTCCTATGTACTGCAAAGTTGATTCTGGATTCACCCACACATGATTTTTCATTTATGTTTGTACTTCATTGGTTTGTTGGTGGAGTTTGTGTTGGATGATTGGATTCTCATAACATGAAATTACAACAGGTGGAACCAAAGAAGTTTGGAGTTCTTGCAAATTGGCAAAGAGAATACACTATGGAGGATATACTCACTCAGCTCAAGAAGGAGATGGCAGCTCCGCACAACCGAAAACTGGTTCAACCTCCAGAGGGTACATATTTTTAGCTTTTAATGGTCATTGTGGACAATATTGCTTTTAGCAATATGGAATATATAGTTTGTAATCCTGTAACGATCTTGTGAGAACTAAGAACATATCGGTGAATACCTGAGAAGGATTCTCCAGTTTCTGCTGCGCCATGGCTTCATTGTCATTTTCTTGTTGACTTCTGTAACTGTAATGCAGGGATGCTGTTTGATTGATGTTATTTTATATGTCAAAATATAATGGACCTCAAGTATTTAATTGCTCTATCTACTGCCGGAAAGTGCTTCATGGAGTTGCGTTTTCCACCGTGCCATTCGGCTTGTTGTTGGGGCAAAAAATTGGTCATTAGCAATAGCAATGAACCTGGCGAGTGTGGGTGGGATTAGATTAAATATCAAGCATCTGAAAGATGACATTTGTAGAATTTTCGTAATAACTCGAGAGGGTATTCTTGCGTTTTAAAACGTGAAATATGAAGCCATTACAAGAGGCTGTATCTTCGATTTACAGTCAAATGTTTTGATTGCAATTTAGTGATAAATTATTTAAAGACATTATGTGTCTTGTATATTTTTATATGAAATTATAATGGGGATTATAATTATAATATTCATATTGGATTTATATATTATTTTATGTGTTCTTAATTATTGTTTTATTAAGATTAGACATTAATAGAATGTAAAAAGATTAGTACATATTTTGTTTTTTCTTATTAAAGAGGTAATCGATCTCATAGGTTAAAGTATAGAGATATTTAAACAAACGTGTGGGTGATTGCTAAAAAACAAGTTCATTGAATAAACTCGATATGAAAAATCTATTTAGAACATTACTTGTATATCTATGAAATTCTCATTGTGATGATTATATAAGTGATTTTTTGACTTGAGATCATCAAAGTTATTTTGTATGGGGATTGCTATGTTTTTTATACTACTTATGATCTATTTAATCATAGGTCGCTTAATTGGTAGTCATTGAATGTACATGAATTATATGAAGATAGTTGAATGATCAAGATATGATTTATCACCTTAAAGTAATTATTAATTAAGGAGAATGTTTCGTTGTTCTCGATTAGTATTAATTTAAAAAATCTTTGGTCAAGGTGAAATGATGCTTTGTAAATAGTTTACAAATGTCATTAATTGAATCAATAATAAAAGATGAAAAACTAATATGATTAGACTCAAAATAGAGTAGATATTAATTGCATGCTCTATATCTAATCAGAACATTGTATGATGAAAGGATTGAATTATACAGAAAAATTATGCACAAAAAAGTTAGTTATAATCACTTTGACATTCCTAAATATTTGGGTGGTCATGATATGTTACTAAACGACAATCTTGATCTGTGATTATAAATTGTTTAAATGGAGAATGAAAGATAAATTAAAAAGTTTTAATTTATCTAATTTTAATTATTAAAATTAGACTTTATAATCATTGTCAATATATTTGAGAATCTAATGGGTCTCACATATAGAATGAGTTGAAAATGTAAAGTTAATTTAATCAAGTTGGCCTTGATTGTAAAGTTTGAGAAACTTTATGATTAAATATGAGATATTTAATAAATATGGATCAATATGAGATAATGAATCTTATAATGGGTATAATTGGTATTGGTATTTAATTATAATTATTAGTAATACAAATTAAAGTTTAATTGAAATTACATTCCAATAATTCCAATTAAGAATTTAATTTTAATTAAATTACTAAAACGTTCAAAGATTATTATAAAATGACTTAAGCTCTATGGAGCTAGCACTTCTTGCTTCACCCTTTCTGTAAGAATTACAGAGTTCTCTCAACTTGTTCTATACATACTGTTAGAAGCCGGACACTTGTGTAGCTATGGTGGTTGAAATTGATTAATTTCAGGAACAATTCGAAGGATAAGACAAGACAAAGATTAAATTTCAAAATAAGATACGAATTAAGTTGCAGCTTTATTATAATTTATGTTAATCATTTTATAGAATTAAATAGATTTTGTTTTTCAGAAAATTAAAAATCACAAAAAAATTTCGTGATTATTCCGCTACGGTCGGAATCGGATCTCAATCCGGTTTTCCATCAACATCAACTGTGCATTTCTAATCATGTGGATAATGATATGGCTATTATAAATTTTATTTTTTAAGATAAAAGGTGCAACTTGCGCTCTAAAATTTTCAATAAAGTCTAAAATAGCTCCTATCATTGTTTCTAATATTATTTTGCTATTTGACATTTTAAAATGACACAATTTGAACCATCAAACTATTAGGTTTCCACTAAGTCCTTACACGACACCTTTAAGATACGACATCTGACGTGCCAACTATAGAATTCTAACCACATAAGCACTTGTAATATTTGTTGACATATTATGTGTAATGAGATATGAAAAATCGAAGGGGGTTAATTGCTTTCGCAAACTTTCAGCAAATTTCTTCGGCACCAACAAAATAAAAACAAGCAAAATCGAAATAATAAAAACATCAAAAAATTGGTAACGTAGCTCAACACACCTTGTCTACGTCTGCGGGGCCCTCACCTAGCTTAATAATTTTCACCAAAGTACAATAGATTTATCCAAGGCTTTACTGAGCCGACACTACTCAACCCTTGATATTTATCCAAGGCTTTACTAAGCCGATACCAGTCAATCCTTGACACTATCTCTCAACCTCACTTCTCGTGAAAGAATTTCACATCTAATAACACAACCAACTTGTGTTAATCTCGTTAGAAGATTTTTCTAAACAACTTTTACTCAAAACAATGATAAATAAAAATAGCTTAAGTATTTAATCAACTGAGAATTGAACAACAAATTATTTGAGACAAAAGAAAGACTTTCCTATGGAATTATCTTCTCGAAATAATCCAGCTGAACTACTTCACCATAGCTGATTGTTTCTTCACAAACAAATCACAATGTTTCTTCAATTAATAATCAATACTCACTCCACCGAAAATTATTTTCACTGTATGATGAACTCAAAACGTGTGCAGTACTAATGATCCATCATCAGTTCACTATGCTATCGCATATGTTCCCTAACACACTTTATTGTTAGTCTACCAAAAAAAAATCACTACACACTCACAACACCGTAGATCAAACCCCAGATGCGTTATTCAGCTCATTTTATCATGTGCGTAACTAGCAGTTTTTTTGTTCAAGGACACACGCCTTCTGCTACCTCAGTTATGCACTTCAATGTATAGTTGCCGCACACACTTCACTAGGTTAGTTTCTCCACTTATGTATTTTAATAGACTTCATCAATCATTAGGAGATGTGCACACCACTCATCATTAAACCAACACCAAATCCATCTATACCACACCCACGTAAGTTTCGTTCCATCTTTCATATGTCATTAATGCCCACACGCATTACTATGCTACACATTTATTGATAATTAATGCACACACTTTCATAATCGTTATCCAATCTTCATATGAGATATCCTTCAGCAGTTAATTGATGCACGCACACGATACACACAAGCTATGAGAGTTCCACTTCAACCAAGAGTCCTACATCAATTAGACGATTATTTATATACCATTTTAATTCAAGTCATTATCTAATTAATATCTTATATGTCCAATTAATAAATGATGTCAACACTAAATAAAAGATATATAACATATATCCTAACAATCTCTCCATTTTTGGCATTATTTGTCACAAATATGAAACTCCCCCTAAATAACATAATTAGACATATAACCATCAAATTCACAATCCACATGAGATGAAAAAAAGAACTCCCCCTTAATCAAATATCAAGTTCTAAATTATCCAATCATTCAAATTTCTCCTCATTGGGATAAAAATGCCAAAAACCACGTCGAGTAGTCACATATGTACCCTGAAATCTTCCCTTGAATGGAACATTCACTTTAAACAATTTGAAGTCTTCCCTTTGGGACAAAACAATATCAAAACTTATAATCATAATAATCAATCATAGGTGTAGCGGAAAAATCATAAGCATGCCAAGATGATAATTTACTACCATTCAAAACACTTGCCAACATATCACTACTTACTTCACTTCCATCTTGATCAGACTGATCAAATTCATAAACCCAAGTAATGAACTATAGGTGTTGTCAGTGTAGTGAGAGAGAAAGATATTTGAGAGAGAGACCTACATTGATGAGAGAGTTGATGAGTCTTCGGTGGAGCCAAATAGAAATCACAATGCAAACTACTAAAAAAATGAGATGACAATAGCAACATAAAACTAAAGAACTAAAAAAATCTTTTTTTTTTACATTTTATTTCTTTTTTATTTTATTTTTTTCAACACAAAAAATACTTCAAAAATATAAAGCACACTGTCCCTTTGCCCCTCAAAGAATCTCAAACCTGGGCTTACTCCTCATCACATTATCTCGGTCATCGTTTCTCCTTCAGAAGTAACTGACTTGTCTTCTGTTTGACCAGTTACTTCATAAGTAGTAACCAACTATGAATCTGTATATTTTCTTATTTTTCCTTTACTATATTTTTGTGCTTATATTTGACCCTTTCTAATCCAAGCTTGCTTCGATACCATGGGATGCTGCTAGAAATTTAATGGAGAGTGTCTAGATTTTCGATTTTGACCCCTTTGAAACATCATTTGTAGTAACTGATAATATCTTGGCCTTATATATCCAATGACTCCACAAAAATGACATGTGGGTATAAATCTTCGATTCTTTCTCAATGTTTCTTCTTCTCAGATAGATTTGGATATGTCATCTTTTTTCTCATTCACTTTAGAACACTCACCCTTATAGCCAATGCCTTGTTACTAATTTCCAACAACTTTTCTAGCTTTTTGGTACCTCCATTTAACATTCTCAAACCCTTTTCGGTACTTACTAATTTCATTCTAGCTTCACCAAGCTCATCTGACGTCAATATCAATTTCTTTTCTAACTCTTGTATGGTGTTTTTCATGAAGAGATTCTCTTCCTTCAATCTTTCATTCTTTCTACATATTTTTACCCATTTTTTGTACATTAATTTGTAAGCCTCATAAATATTCTCCATTTTATCACTTGACCCACTTTCATCACTGTCATAATCTGATGATAGGTTTTGAGATGAGTTATTTTAGAAAATTTCTGATTTTTCCTCTTTTTGATCTTCAGTTATTTTCTTCTAAATTACTGTTAAGTGAGTAATTGGACTTTTGCTATGTAAGGCAACCAACGTAACACCATTCACTATTTCTTCTTCATTTTCGGATTCGTTATCACTCTAAGTGCTTGTATAGGATTTTCCTTTTCTCTTCTTCATGGTATTTGCACACTTCGCTTGAACATGTCCGAAGCCTTGACATTCATGACATTGAATTCTCTTTATCTTTTTTTTCTCCCTTTTGAGTTTTGGCTTGTTTAAGGTTGTTGTTCGATGAGCTCCCGCTGTTTTATCTAAACTCAGATCTGTCCTTTTTCACTCTCTGTAGCCACTTACTAAACTCTTGCGTTAATAGCTCTACATCCTCATTCTTGTTGGATTCATCTTCTAATTATTCACAAATTTACCTATCTCGGCTTGCAATGCTAATCCTTTCTTCTTCTCTGGATTGTCCCTCAACAAATTCATTTCAAAATTAGTAAGAATATTAATTACCTTCTTGAGTGACAAATCATTGATGTTATGAGCCTCTTCGATTGTTGTAATTTTTGGAATAAATCTTGGAGGTAGTGATCTCAACGTCGTCTTGACTAGTTTCAGATTGGAATATTTCTTCCCGAGTTGATGTGCCTGATTCACTATATAATGCAATCTTTCATAAAAATCTCCAATAGTCTTATTTTCATCCATCTTTAGTTCTTCAAACCTCACAACTAACATATGTAGTTTTGATGCTATCACATATTTAGACCCTTCATGAATAGTCTATAACATATCCCACGCTTCTTTAGCTAATTCACAGGCTGATATCATTAAAAAGCGTCCTTTATCAATAGCACTAAAAATCGCATGCATTACTTGTGAATTTCTATTTGAACTTTCTTCTTCTGCTCTTGTCCATTCAGATGAATCTTTTTGAACTGTCTCGGCATTATCACCACTAATTATTGGATGCGTCTACCCATGTACTACCGAATGTCAAGCTCTCGTGCCTTGAGCTTGAATGAAGACTTTCATCTGTGATTTCTATGTAGGATAGTTAGATCCATCTAACAGCGATGGCCTGATAATCGATGCTTTTTCTTTTATGGCCATGTTTATGAAACTAAGATTTGCACTAACTTGTTACCAAGTTCTGAATTGATGACTTTGCTTTGATACTAATTTAAAAACCGAAGGGGTTAATTGTTTTAGCAAACTTTTTGCAAATTTCTTTGGCACCAATAAATAAAAACAAATAAAATCGAAATAATAAAAATACAAAAAATTTGGTAATGCAGTTCGGCACATCTTGCTTACGTTTGCGGGGCACTCGCTTAGCTTAGTAACTTTCACCGAAGTACAATAGATTTACCCAAGGTTTTACCGAAGTACAATAGATTTACAAAGAATTTCAAACCTAATAATACAACCAACTTGTGTTAATCTCGTTAAAGGATTTTTCTAAACTTTTACTCAAAACAATGATAAATAAAAATAGCTCAAGTATTTAATCAACTGAGAATTGAACAACAAATTATTTGAGACAAAAGAAATACTTTCCTATGGAATTATCTTCTCGAAATAATCCAGCTGAACTACTTCACCATAGCTGATTGTTTTTTCACAAACAAATCACAATGTTTCTCCAATTAATAATCAATACTCACTCCACCGAAAATTATTTTCATTGTATGATGAACTCAAAATGTGTGCAGTACTAATGATCCATCATCAGTTCACTATGCTATCGCATATGTTCCCTAACACATGTTATTGTTAATCTACCAAAGAAAAATCACTACACACTCACAACACTGTAGATCAAACCCCAGATGCGTTATTCAGCTCGTTTTATCATGTGCATAGCCAACAATTTTTTGTTCAAGGACACACAACTTCTGCTACCTCACTTACGCACTTCAATGTACAATTGCCGCACACACTCCACTAGATTGGTTTCTCCACTTACGTATTTTAATAACTTTCATCAATCATTAGGAGATATGCACACCACTCTTCATTAAACCAACACCAAATCCATCTACATCGCACCCACGTAAGCTTCATTCCATCTTTCATATGTAATTAATGCCCACACGCATTAATATGCCACACATTCATTGACAATTAATGCACACACTCTCATAATCATTATCCAATCTTCATATGAGATATCCTTCAGCAGTTAATTGATGCACACACACAATACACACAAGCTATGAGAGTCCCACTTCAACCAAGAGTCCCACTTCAACTAGAAAATTATTTATATTCCTTTTTAATTCAAGTCATTATCCAATTAATATCTTATATGTCCAATTAATAAATAATGTTAAAACTAAATAAAAGATATATAACATATATCCTAACAAGTTACAAAGATCTAACAGACACTTAATTGTAACGCCCCAAATTAGGAGTTAGAATATTAAAGGAATTTAGTACGAATTATGAGTGTTATTTGCTTATTAACTTATTAACTATTGGCTTAAATTGTGCATAAGTATTTTGGCATGCATTCATGGCATTTTCTGGGTTAATTGGTTTAATGAAACTTCGGAGTGATTTGGACAGTATTATTATAATTTTCGTAATTTTTGTATACTTCAAACATTTTTAGAAATTAATGGAGGATTAGTTTTGAGTTGCCAATTTATTTTGAGAGTCATTATTTTCTGACGGAATTTTGGTAAATTTTCGGAAGTCTTCTGGAACTTTTGGGTATTTGTTGGGTAATTGTTACAACTAAGATTCATATGATATTTTTGGTTATTTATTACTATTTGGACCTATTAGTTGTTTATTACATATATAATCTAAACCTACTAGCAACGATTTAAATCGAATAATTATTGTTTATTCCTCATGAATGCCTCCTTACCCATCCATCGAGAGAGTTAGCGAAGCCATTCACTCACCAACTTTTGTTATTGGAGTTTTCTTTGGAAAGTGGTAAGTTTAGTTTATCATCTGTGAGTTACATCTTTGTTTTGTTTTGTTTAGATTTATCATGTTTGAAGCTTAGGATAATTCGATAGGTTAGAATTGCTAAATAGGTTAGTTGTAAAGTGAAGAAGTTAAGGAAGGTGGAAAAAAGAAGAAGAAGAAGTTTGAGTCGAAGGTTGAAGGCGGTGAATAGTGCGAGAATAGTGAATTGTGAGCGATTGTCGATTGAGCGGTGTCTTGCTCTGATGGCTATGCGTATTTGTGAGCGATGGAAAGTATGTATTTGTGAGCGGTGAGTCATCGTATTTTCACCCAAAATATATAATGACTAGGTAATAACGGCTAGTTAAGCAGTACAAAAGCGGCTAGTTTACAAAATGCTCTATAAATAGATGACACTCCTCCATCATTTACTTCATCCCTTACCTCACAGTGATTCTTGACAAAACCAAATTTCAAATGTTGTCCGCTATTTCATTTTTTGTCTCTCGCTTATTATTATGTATCTTTGTTTCATTCTTAGTGTAGAGCTAAATGATTATTTCGCACTCTTTTCTCTTCTTAACATGTCCTATGATCGTTATGTTGCTTATTGGCATAGCATTTGAGAATTAATGTAATTTGTACATTTTCAACTTTAATTGGTAAAGACTTGCTTTCATTTGAATACTTCTTTGTATCATTAATGTCTGAAACTTCATGGATCATTTGGTACTATGAGTTGTTGATTAATCCGGAAATTTGTCATGAACATGCATCATACTCGGTTATCATCTGATAATTAAACTGATAATAATTTGTGTCCGTGTTTCCTATTATAGAGGAAAGACCAGCAGATGATATTATCGGGACAATAAACACTAAGGCGATTTAGGTAAATGTCTGGTCGATAATTTCGAGACGTAATATAGGTAGAAAATTTTGTAAGTACTTTAGGTACACTAGATGATGTCTAGGATTGATTTATTGGAAGTCTTATTTGCTGCACATGAAATGACCTTGTTACATTTTATAAGCTGTTAAGTCTAGTTGTGGGTAAATAGGCGTATGCCTAGAAGATCTGCTGTTGCTCTGTTATTTGAAACTTTGGTGTCTCGATATCGAGACATATGTCTCTCCGCCGATACTAATTATGGTATCTCTGTATAAGTCCGTTACCCATACATTCATGGATTTATAGTTTGATTTGTTACGTATTACGTATTACGATTGATTATTACGATTACGAAGGATCTCCGTGTTCTGCAGATTACATTTAGTATAAAAATCTGTTCTGAAATGCATTCTTTATGTTTTCTAAAATCGGTTAATATAGATTAGTTATTACTCACTAAGCTATATGCTTAGCACGGTGGATTTGCCCCGTGTAGGTTGAACTAAGAGATTAATGTAGGACAAGTCATCATGATGCCAAAAGAGTCTGAGTTTTGTGTTGCACGAAAATGTATTTTGTTTGGTTTGTTTGGGCCTGTAAATATTCTTTCGATTTGTTTATGAAATTATGAGATGTATTATATGTGTGTTACGTTTAGTTTTTAAAAATGCATATGTGAAACGTTTTGATTTGTTTGTCCTGTCTTGGGTGGCATCCATTTATCCTCTCAGGGGTTATTTGGGTGTTACATCTTTTGGTATCAGAGCGCCTGGTTTAGGCGGTTCTGGTTTAACCAATACTTGCCTATTGTTTGCTGTTGAGTGTTTACGTTGTGTTATGGCATAATGCGGTGTCCCATGTTTAGCTCAATGGAAAGAGGCGTGTTCTTAGAAACAACAAAACCTTGAGGGTGTGAGTTCGATTCTAAAGAGGACAATCTTGATTAATGGTTGGATGTTGCGGTATAATCGGTAAACACGCATGAGGGTATAACCCCAAACACCTATGGGTGGGGTGTGGGGTCCAACATTTAAAAATCTTAAGCGAGAGGAGTTTATGCATTCTTTGAGTATGATCGGGAGTTTAATCGACTCGATAAATATGCTTTGAATCTGTCTTGTTGAAGAGTTCGATGTCATCAATTCGAGGAGGATTGCATGATTCGATCGAGGAGCATCTGGCGTTTTCTATGTTACAACACGTTACTTACCATCGGTTAGTGCAGCTGCAATAAAAGTAGAAAGACAAGAGGCGATCGAGGCGAAAGAAGTCGAGAAGAGGCTTTAATAGAGGAGGTCGGTCTTGGGGAAGCGAAGTCGGGAAAGTAGTTCATCTGCAGAGAGTTGCTCGAGATTTGTGATGAGGAAAGCAACAAAACTTTCCTACACCAGCGCCTCTAGTAGGGGTTCCTCACGGGGTCGAGGTTCTAGTTCTCGAGTGCCCACATTGCTCTATTCACCATTGGGGTGTCTGTTGGAGAGCTACAGTGCATGTTTTCGTTGTAGCGATGGAGCATATGATTGCAAATTGCCCTACGAGACGATGCAGGATGGCACAAGCTAGTGGAGAGGTTTCGCATGCTTGATTGGGAGCAGAGGTCGAGGAAGAGGCCGGCGGATATAATCGAGCAGGGCTAATCCGAGCTCGTACTCGAAGCGTGAATCGACCAATTGTACATACGCTTCATCTCGAGCTTATGCTGAAAGCTTCGTGAGGATCGAGGATGCACCGGATGTCATTCTTTGGTATGGTTTCTCTCTTTGGTTACGAATTGTATGCATTAATTGATCCTGGATCTTCACATTCATAGATCTCTTTGGAGAAATTTTGATAAGGAGATACTTATAGATCAGTTAGAATATGACATGCATGTAACTAGTCCTCTGGGCAGTAGTGTGTTGGTGAATCAGGTGGTTAGGAATTATCCAATTATGATTCAAGGCAGTGAGTATTCAGCAGATCTGATTAGATTACCGTTTCACGAATTCGATTTGATTACGGGTATGGATTGGTGTCTAAACATCGGTGATGAATTGTTGTAAAGGCTAAGACAGTTTTCTTGAGGAGGCCCGACCAGTATGAGCTTGTATTTCATGGTGGTTGCACAAGTTCTTTAACTAATGTAGTATCTGCTATGCAAGCTCAAAAGCTTCTAAGAAAGAGGTGTGAAGCTTATCTAGCGTTTGTACTTGATTCCCAGAAGGAAGGTGGTAAGGATAAACTTCTTGATATTCCTGTAGTGAATGAGTTTCCCGATGTTTTTCCTGAGGAACTACCTGGGCTTCCTCCAGAGAGAGAAGTGGAGTTATCTATCGAAGTTATGCCTGGTACTGCTCC
Source organism: Erythroxylum novogranatense (assembly GCA_029891385.1). Classification (NCBI taxonomy): domain Eukaryota; kingdom Viridiplantae; phylum Streptophyta; class Magnoliopsida; order Malpighiales; family Erythroxylaceae; genus Erythroxylum; species Erythroxylum novogranatense. The sequence continues at coordinate 82,151,138 of CM057231.1, read as the reverse complement.
GATATCTAGAGCACCGTATAGAATGGCTCCTACTGATTTGAAGGAGTTGAAGTTACGATTCAAGAACTTCGGATAAGGGGTTTATTAGACCCGATGTATCACCGTAAGTGCGCGGTGTTGCTCGTAAAGAAGAAGGATGGTACACTGCGCATGTGCATCGATTATCGGCAATTAAATAGGGTCACAGTGAATAATAGGTATCCACTGCCAAGGATTGACGATCTATTTGATCATTTGAGAGATGCGGGAGTGTTTTCGAAGATAGATCTGCGATCGGGGTATTATTAGCTTCGGGTAAGGGATGTGGATATACTGAAGACTACATTTAGGACCCGTTATGGACATTACGAATTCCTAGTAATACCGTTTGGGTTAACTAATGCTCCAGCAACATTTATGGATTTGATGAATAGAGTATTCAGGCCTTATCTGGACCAGTTTGTTGTGGTGTTTATTGATGATATCCTGGTCTATTCCAAGAATGAACATGAGCATATTGACCATCTCCGAATTGTATTCAGACCTGCGGGAAAGGCGGTTGTATGCGAAGTTGAGTAAATGTGATTTACGGCTTGGGAGGTATCATTCTTAGTGCATGTTGTCTCATCTGAAGGAATTAGAGTTGATCCTAGTAAGATAGAGGCGGTTGTTAATTGGAAGCCACCAAGGAACGTGACAGAAGTGAGAAGTTTTCTGGGTCTGGCTGGTTATTACCGTCGGTTTGTTAAGGGATTTTCAGTGATAGCATCCCCTTTAACTAAACTATTACGGAAAGGAGTGAAGTATGAATGGTCTGATAGATGTTAGAGTAGCTTTGATCGGTTGAAATGTATGCTTACTGAAGCTCCTGTATTAGTTCAACCTACTTCTGGTAAGGAGTATGTTTTGTATACTGATGCATATGGGATTGGGTTAGGTTGTGTTTTGATGCAGGAAGGGAAGGTAGTTGCTTATGCTTCTCGGCAACTAAAGACTCATGAACATAATTACCTACTCGTGATCTGGAGCTTGCGGCGATAGTGTTTGCCTTAAAAATTTGGCGACACTATCGTATGGTGAAAGGTGTAGAATTTTACGAGATCATAAGAGTGCAAGTATCTGCTTACTCAGAAGGAACTTAATTTGAGACAACGGCGTTGGTTGGAATTATTTAAAGACTATGATTATATTGTAGACTACCATCCGGGTAAGGCTAATGTTGTAGCAGATGCCTTAAGTCGAAAGACTATCTCGGCTTTATCTTTGAAGCGATTGGGTGGAAGTTGGGATCGATGGAGCCTTGATGGCTCGATTGATAGCAAGGCCCACGTTGAGACGGAGATTTGTAATGCTCAAAGAGGCGATGATAAGTTACAACAACTTATCTTGGCTACTCAGGAAGGTAAGCAGTGATTTTTACATGCGGGTGATGGTGAATTGTATTATAAGGACCGGTTGTGTGTGCGACTAATGATGAGCTGAAGAAGAAGATATTGTTTGAGGCTCATGTCTGATCTTTACTATGCATCCGGGTGGAAACAAGATGTATTAGGATTTGAAGCAGTATTACTGGTGGTCAGGTATGAAACGGGAGGTTGTGGATTATGTAGAAAAATGTCGACATGCCCGGCGAGTTAAAGGTGAGCACCAGGTTCCATCTGGTTTGTTAAATCTATTCCTATTCCTCAATGAAAATGGGATAACATTACCATGGACTTTGTCCTTGGACTTCCTCTTACTCAAAGGAAACATGATGCGGTATGGGTTATTGTGGATAAGTTCACCAAATCTGCTCATTTTCTACATGTTCGTCCTGACTATTCATTGGATAGGCTTGCAGATTTGTATATGAATGAGATTGTAAGACTGCATGGAGTACCATTATCGATTATTTCTGATCGTGATCCTTGATTTACTTGAGATTCGGAAAAGTTTACAGAAGCATTGGGTACTCAACTTAAGTTTAATCGCTTTTCATCCCAGAGATGGATGGACCGAGCGAGTTATCTGATTTTGGAAGATATGTTGAGGGTTGTGTGTTAGAGTTTCCGGGAGTTGGGATAATTATCGACTTTGATGGAGTTTGCTTATAACAACGATTATCGACGAGCATCGGTATGGCACCTTATGAAGCGTTGTATGGTAGGAAGTGTAGAACTCGGTATGTTGGGCGGAGTTAAGTGAAAACAAGATGATCGAGCGGACATTGTGGCGAATCTGGAAGAAAAGATTGATTATTCGACAAAGATTGAAATTCGCCGATGATAGGCGAAGTCTTATCTTGATTTAAAAAGGAAGGATATTGAGTTTCAAGTAGGTGATAAGGTGTTTCTAAAAGTATCACCATGGAAACACATACTTCGGTTTGGGAAAAAGGGTAAGCTCAGTCCGCGATTCATTGGGCCTTATGAAATTACGAAGAGGTTAGACCGTAGCTTATCGATTAGCTCTTCTGGAGAATTGGCGGGCCTTGATGTGTTTCATGTTTCTATGTTGAGGAGATACCGATCGGCGCCTCACATAAGATTCGTTGCAAGAGATTCAGGTACAACAGGATTTGTCATATGAAGAAGGGCCAATTTCCATATTAGCTAGAGAAGTAAAACAATTGCGGAACAAGACAGTACCATTGGTAAAAGTCCTCTGGCAACATCATGGAATTGAGGAAGCAACCTGAGAACCAGAGGAAATCGTGAAGGCCCGATATCCATGATTATTGGATCGGTATGAATTTCGAGGACGAAATTTCTTAAGGAGGAAGAGTTGTAATGCCCCAAATTAGGGGTTAGAATATTAAAGGAATTTAGTAGGAATTATGAGTGTTATTTGCTTATTAACTTATTAATTATTGGCTTAAATTGTGCATAAGTATTTTGGCATGCATTCATGGCATTTTAAGGTTAATTGGTTTAATGAAACTTGGAGTGATTTGGACGATATTATTATAATTTTCATAATTTTGTATACTTCAAACATTTTAGAAATTAATGGAGGATTAGTTTTGAGTTGCCAATTTATTTTGAGAGTCATTATTTTTTGACGGAATTTTGGTAAATTTTCGGAAGTCTTCTGGAACTTTTGGGTATTTGTTGGGTAATTGTTACAACTAAGATTCATAACAATATTTTTTTGGTTATTTATTACTATTTGGACCTATTAGCTGTTTATTACCTGTATCACAATCTAAACCTACTAGCAACGATTTAAATCGAACAATTATCGTTTATTCCTCACCAAATGCCTCCCTTACCCATCCATCAGTAGAGTTAGCGAAGCCATTCACTCACCAACACCTGCTATTGGAGTTTTCTTTGAAAAAGCTGGTAAGTTTAGTTTATCATCTGTGAGTTACATCTTTGTTTTTGTTTTTGTTTAGATTTATCATGTTTGAAGCTTAGGATAATTCTGATAGGTTAGAATTGCTAAATAGGTTAGTTGTAAAGTGAAGAAGTTAAAGGAAGGTGGAAAAAAAGAAGAAGAAGAAGTTTCAGAGTCGGAGGTTGAAGACGGTGAATAGTGCAGAATAGTGAATTGTGAGCGATTAATGGGTGAGCGATGTCTTCTGCTCTGATGGCAAATGCGTATTTGTATGCGATGGCTATGCGTATTTGTGAACAGTAGTCATACGTATTTTTCACCCAAAAATGTATAACAGCTAGGTAATAACGGCTAGTTAACGGTACAAAAATGGCTAGTTTACAAAAATGCTCTATAAATAGATGTCACTCCTCCATCATTTACTTCATCCCTTACCTCACAAGTGATTCTTGACAAAACTAAATTTCAAATGTTGTCCGCTATTTCATTTTTGTCTCTTGCTTATTATTATGTATCTTTGTTTCATTCTTAGTGTAGAGCTAAATGATTCATTTCGCACTCTTTTCTCTTCTTAACATGTCCTATGATCGTTATGTTGCTTATTGGCATAGCATTTGAGAATTAATGTAATTTGTACATTTTCACTTTAATTGGTAAAGACTTGCTTTCATTTGAATACTTCTTGTATCGCTAATGTCACGAAACTTCATGGATCATTTAGTACTATGAGTTGTTGATTAATCCGGAAATTTGTCATGAATATGCATCATACTCGGTTATCATACAGATAATTAAACAATAATAATTTGTGTCCGTGTTTCCTATTATAGAGGAAAGACCAGCATGATATTATCGGGACAATAAACACTAAGAGCGATTTAGGTAAGTAATACTGGTCGATAATTTCGATGACGTAATATAGGTAGAAAATTTGATGTAAGTACTTTAGGTACACTAGATGATGTCTAGGATTGATTTATTGGAAGTGCTATTTGCTGCACATGAAATGACCTTGTTACATTTTATAAGCATTAAGTCTAGTTGTGGGTAAATAGGCATGCCTAGAAGGGTCTGCAATTTGCTCTGTTATTTGACACTTTGGTGTCTCGATATCGAGACATATGTCTCTCCTGCCGATACTAATTATGGTATCTCTGTATAAGTCCGTTACCCACTACATTCATGGATTTATAGTTTGATTTGTTACGTATTACGTATTACGATTGATTATTACGATTACGAAGGATCTCACGTGTTACTGATTACATTTAGTATAAAAATATGTTACGAAATGTATTCTTTACATTTTACGAAATCGGTTAATATAGATTAGTTATTACTCACTAATCTATATGCTTATATGATGGATTTGCCCGTGTAGGTTGAACTAAGAGATTAAGGATGGGACAAGTCATCTGCAGTGGCCAAAAGAGTCGAGTTTTGTGTTCTTGAAAATGTATTTTGTTTGGTTTGTTTGGGCTGTAAATATTCTTTCGATTTGTTTACGAAATTATGAGATGTATTATATGTGTGTTACGTTTAGTTTTAAAAATGCATGTGTGAAACGTTTTGATTTGTTTGTTCTGTCTTGGGTGGCATCCATTTATCCTCCCATGGGGTATTTGGGTGTTACACTTAATGGTTTGATAGTACAAAATGTGCTATTTGTAAGTGCAAACTAGTACCAAAGATTATAGTAAAAGCTATCTTAGATATTGTGCGAAATATTAGGAGGTGAATAACACCTTTTTACATTAAAAAAATTATAATAGCTACATCAACATTCATTATCCAAAATTCCACAACTCGTGTACTACTTGTCACAAGTTATAATTGCCATAAAGAAGATTAGGAAAAACCTAAAGGAGTTAGGTTTGAGGGTGCAAATCATATTATTTTATAAGTATTAAAGTGAAAATTAATATTGGAGATAACAGTAAGAAGTATCTTACACTTTATGTGAAACATTAGGCTGGAAATCTCATCTTTTGTTAATGTATTTATAATAAAAATTCATTAATTTTTGTCATTTATGAATAAAATAAAGGATAATATTTTAATCCTGTAATTTTATTTGAAATTGCAATTATTTATCCATTCTTCGTTATGCTTTTTAACAGAGAATGATACTAAAAATTACATCTACAAAATCAAACTTTAAAAGATATATGATAATTAAAAAAACCCAGACTAAAGTGAAAAGATGCAACCTATAAGATGTTAGGTGTAATTAACTTTAAAAATTAATAATTAAGAACTAAAATAAAAATTTTATGAAGTTAAATAATGAGAAATATAATTCTTTCATTAATGAATCATTGAGTTGAAACCTTAATATATTATTTTGTTTGTAATTGTGATAATGATGGAAAAAAACTTACGAGAGTATTTCTTACCAAAAGGAAGCGAAGTAAACTTAGACTATTTTTGTTGAACATAAGGTTTTTAATAAATTGGAATGTTGTAAGAAAAATCTTATGCGAGATTATTTCTTACCAAAAAGCAAGCGAAGTAAATTTAGGCTATTTTGATTGGACATAAAGTTTTAATATAATGAAATGATTTATAAATATAAATGGATGTGATATTAGAAAATAGTAGTTAGGGAGGGATGAAGGGTTCATAATATAATATAGTAAAATGTTGCTTGAAAGATGGATGTAATAGAATGTAACGTATGTATAATAATAATGAACAACTATTATGCCCTTATAGAATAAAACATATTATTAATTGATCGAAACATATATTAAGGCTATATTTAGTTGGACGTAAGCTTTTAATAGGATAGAATGATCTATAATGAAATGCAATGTAAATAAATGTAATATTAGAAAATTGTTATTTGGAAGATAGAAAGGTTCATAATGTAATATAGTAAAATATTGTTTAGATGAAGAGTTTATAATGTAATATAGTGTAAAGTTGTTTATCATTTTACATTTTAACTTAAACCTCAAAATATGAGGTTTTTATTTTTCTTGTTTATAATGAAATGAGATATAATATGAAATTCTTCTCTTCATTCTATTTTATTATAAACCCTCTTTTGAAATGATAGAATAATATTACATTTTATTCTATTTTATTAATAAACTTCAATTAAATATACCCCAATTTTTAAAAGTTATTTGGGGAGGTTTTGTTTCACGTTGAGCAGTTTTTTATTGGGATTCCTTCTTTTTTGTTTAAAAAACCTATTTAATGAATGGATAAGTTATTAGAGAAGAGTGAAGACACATGGAAAATGAGCATGCGTGTTTTACAGACAAGAACAAATGACCGTCCCATGTGATTGTGAATAAGAAGTTGGGCCAACATCTGAAACCTATTCTCTTGGTTTGAATGAATTGAATATCTCATTAGATATATTATTGTTTATTTCATTTATTTATTTAAATTTCGAACGTGGGCCGCACCCCACTCACTCCTCCATCATCGCCTCTCAACGTAATTATTATTGCTTTTTAAATTACTTTAATTGCTTAATAAATAATAACAAACAAATAAAATTAATTGAACAAACAATTTTAAAAAAACCGCCTTTTATCTCTCTGGTCGCCACCAGAAAGGAAGATGCAGAGGAAACAGGAAACCCACCCACCACGTTCTCTATAAAACTACGCTTCTTGGTGTCGTTTTACTGCCTCTCTCTCTCCGCACTCTCACTCTATTGCTTTATTCCAACCATTTTCCCCTAAACATAGAAAACCGGAATAGGATCGTCCTCAATCATGTCCGACGCCGATCAACCGCCGCCGCGACCCGTCGTCGTCCGCTCAGTTTGGGCCGATAATCTTGACGCTGAAATTGACCTGATCCGGACGGCGATCGATAAGTACACCGTCGTGTCACTGGATACGGAGTTTCCTGGCGTCGTTTTCCGGCGAGGTGCTAAGGACCCTTACAACCGGCATCACGATCCCGACGAACATTACTTCAACCTAAAGTCCAACGTCGATCATCTTAATTTGATCCAAATCGGGCTCACAATCGCCGACGAAGACGGCAATTTGCCGGATCTTGGAATGGACAACTGTTTCATTTGGGAATTCAATTTTAGGGATTTTGACGTGGCGCGTGATGCGCACGCGCATGACTCCGTCGAGTTGTTGAGGCGCCAGGGGATTGATTTCGAGAAGAATCGGCATTATGGGGTTGACTCGAGGAGATTCGCCGAGTTGATGATGTCTTCGGGACTCGTTCTAAACGACTCCGTGAAATGGGTCGCATTTCATGGCGCTTACGATTTCGGTTATTTAGTCAAGTGCTTAACTCAAAGGCTTCTACCGAATGCATTAACCGAGTTTCTGAACATTGTAGGAATATTCTTTGGGTCAAGGGTTTATGATGTTAAGCATTTGATGCGATTTTCGGCGAATTTGTATGGTGGTTTGGATCGGGCTTGCAAGACACTGAGCGTGGAGCGAGTTGCGGGTAAGAGTCACCAAGCAGGGTCAGATAGCTTGTTGACCTTACATGCGTTTCGGAAGATAAGAGAGAAGTATTTTGATGATGAAGGCAATGGATTATTAGAGAAGTACGCAAATGTTTTGTATGGTCTGGAAGTTTATTCTTGAATCTCTTCTTGTCTGATTTGTAGATTTTTTTCTTTCTTTCTCTCTTTAGAAGTTGGGTCTTCTGTAAACATGTTGGTGCTTATCAAGCGTTAATGCTAGTTACGGATTTAAATCTTTTTCATTTCCCTGCATTTGTCCTGTTGGTTTGCTTAATGTTTGATGTTTTTGTTGAATGCTTTTTTTTTCGACAATTGCAACATTTTTACATACCATAATTGGGTTGACCGATTTAAGAATCGGTGTAAATAACATAAAATTTTTAGCAGGCTTTGTATTGGGTAGGATATTAAGGTGTTGGCTTTAGTTTTTCTGGGATTGTTGAGAAACGGTATTGCTTTACTGCGCTTCACCACTGCAATCACGGATATGAAAATTTATTATGATAAGATACCTTTACAAAGAGCTAGTTTGAGGACCAGTGACAAGCTTCCATCTTTGATCAAATGCAGGCTTGATGTTTTTTATCGGACCGTTCTTTGGAGTAGCACATTCGCTCCTCATGTTTTATATGAGATATTTTTTTGCTAATCATGTGACTTGATCTTAGCCAGAGAGGTTTAGCTTTAGAATAATAGACCATACATTAGTTCTTATTTTTGGACTGGATCAATAGTTTCATCACAATTTTCTTTCAAGATTCCACCGCTTCAAGTACAGAGTCGCAGACCAGAAAAAATGAAGTGATTTTCCTTTTGTCGGATGTTGCCAACTTGCACTTGTTGCGATGGTGACAGGGTCAGGGGCTTAATTGGTTAGGTAGGTAGGTTGGCTGCTGTTCTTTAGTTCATCATCTTTTGTGCTAACAATTGGCAACTTACAGTCTTTCATTCATGGGGGATAATTGGCAATTCATTTGACTTTAAGCGTGCCAACTTTTTGCTGTGGTCATGAAGTTAACTTCAGGTTGGATTTCTAGTCCTGCTTACTGGTGTTCTTTTAATTGGTGATCGTTGGTATTAGAGTATAGTGGTTTCTTTATTTTGGTTCCTTTTTCTCAAATGCTAGTAAGCTATATACACTCATTTGAAGGTACATGCTACACTTTATGCCCCTCTGCCGCCTCTATGAATGAATTTGAGCCTTAGATTTTTGAAGTTGGAACTACTCATGCTCAACTGCTTGGATATCTTCTTGCAAATATAAAAGGAACTAAAAATGCTCTTATATGAGTTTATTGTTTATCTAATTATAGGTGCATTCCAATTTTCTTAATATTGCTTTACTGAAAAGTGGCAATTTTCCAGGTAAAAAACTTTCATAAACATGTGCTCTTGAGGGGAAAGACAAAGTCCTTCTGGTTCAGCTTTACTTTTTTTATATTCGTATTCCCGGTAACAAATTTTCTGGTTTGTAGTAGGATTTCCTGCCTACAGGAGTATTGTGGATTTTGGTTCTTGCTCAGGACTTTGGTTTTGGGTCATATGAGTATGGTGGTTGTCTGTGTTATCTCTGTCGAGACTGAACTGATTGATGGTTTTTCAGGATCATGACGATAAGCAGTTGTATGAAAAAAATTAAGCCGACTTCATGTAATATGGTAAATTTGGGCTTGGCCCCAAAACCTAGGTCTTGATATAAGTATGTCAAGCATTAGATGTTTTATCACTGAATTCGCAACTTTTATGCTTATGAGCAAAGGCGAAACTGGCAAATAATTACTGTGTGATGAGTCACAAATAACTTTTGCATTACGAACACGAGCTGCGTACTGCTTATGGAGCTTTTAGACCGCCTTTAAATTAACTAGGGTGTTTTTTGGAACTACTAGAAATTGATTTTATTTGAGAAATATTATTACTGATGAGCAAATTGGGGTTGTCATCTGCAATTAAAGCGTTCTTTTTTATTGATCATGCTTTCTTGGTATAGTGGTACATATATATATATATTTGTGTGTGTGTGTGTATGTATCTACGTATATATATGTATTTATACATGCGTACATATATATAATGCCTGGATGGATGTTTAGGAGTACAAATATCTTTGATGCCTGGAAGATGGTAAGGTCAATATCAATCCTTAAAAGCATACAGTAGCTGTGGTTTGATCAGTGATTTGCAAGTTATTCAGATTTGGGTAAGACGTTTGACAAGAATTATTGATGACTGGTGCAGTAATTTGCGCGCTACCAATTTTGCTTCTCGGGAGGAGCTTCAATATTCAAGGTGATGATTGTCTCTTTCTTGATCTCTTATGCTTTTCTTGTTGCATTTGTCTGTACTTTCTGTAACATGCATGGTTCTTTCCTTTGCTGCTTATGATATATGATAGGGGAAAAGAAGAAGTTTGTCTGGTTTGATTTATGGAAATTGGATTTGTGGTATATATTGTTTCAAGACAGAGGTTGCCAGTAAGTTCTCTTTCCAGTATCCAAACCCTGATTAGTATACTGTTTAATATTTTGTAATCTTCTCTTTATAACTAATAACTGGTTTCCCACTATCATTCGAATTATTTGCTGCTATTGGATATTTGTAATCTTCCTTGACATGTTGGCCTGCTAGGATTAGCATTTTGAATTATTCAGCAACTGCTTTTCAGTTTTAATCTAGAAAAGTAAGAATCGCCGGGGCCTTCCTAGCCACTATATAGCTTTACTGTTTTATCTCCTTTTTTCTGAAAATAGACTTGCTTTGCGCTTCTCCTATGAGAATTTCTACTAATTCTTCTTTTATTCATCAGAGCTCGGTCATTTGAATACAAAATTTTCTAGTTCATACTGTGGGTTCTCGAGAGTGAATTATACCGAGATACCAATCTTAAAAGGCATAAAAGAACTGTCCATCTATTTGCTCCATTTCACAAAAATCTGAACGGAGGACCATAATTACCCTCGGCTTGAGTGGCATTGTGGAAACTGGAAAGCAATTGAAGGACAGGTCTACGAAGAGCTCATTGCAACTCCATGCTGGTATGTGATTAATAGTAATTGCTAGCCGGAACTTCATTTGTCGTGAGATTGCAAAACCGTATTGGGAATCCAAAAAACGAGCACCAAGAAGGATACGTCTGCAAGACAGTGCGAAAGAGCACTGCAGTTTGGTCTGAATTTCATTGCTGGCTGAAACTGTTGCTTGGGCGCAGCATTTGCACCCTCCTCCCTTTTCCTTTCTTTCCCTTTACAATTTGCACTTGTACATTCATATGATCAATTTTGGACATGGTCTATAATGCAATTATGATTAAGAAATCAGTATATCAGACGGTATAGAAAATGATTTTGGAGTTTGTTCTATATTGTGGACTGGCTGACCCATCGTTGCTATTTCATGGCTGAGTGACATGGTAGTACTATATTATTATCCTGAATGCCACGGCAGGCATTCCTCACGAACTCTATTTGAGTTATTGGTTAAGATTTACAACTCACCAGAAAGGTGTTGATAATTTATATATTTTTTATTAGTTGTTCTTGAACGTGGAAGAGGTTGAGAAGAAAAACTCATTATTTGCCATTGAACAAAAGAAAGGGGGTATTTCAAGTCTTTTTCTAATTGCGAGTTGTTACACAATAGCACTTGTATTAGCTGCAGTGTTCATGAATATGGAGTTGCATGTAAGGTCTCAACGGTCAATTATACTGCTATTGTATTAGCTGCAGTGTTCATGAATATGGAGTTGCATGTAAGGTCTCAACGGTCAATTATACTATCTTCAGTAGGATATCCCACCTTGTAACCCAAAATCCTTCTAAATGTTGTTGCTAGTATTGTCCATTGAAAAGCTGCATTGTTCTAGATTGGTGGGTTGCCAGGAGAAGAGGAAGGGCCACAGCTGAAGGAGGCAATCCTATCCAGATGGCAAGGAATTAAGAGGGTCATATCAGTTATTATATAATGAAATGAAATGTAAAGAGAATTTTGTATCAAATGATAACTGGAATTAGTGCAGTAATAGCAGGTATTATCCTTTAGACGATTGAATTTCGTTCTAGGTTTTGTTTTTTTTTTCTTCTTTTAATTTTACTTATTTTTATGTATATGTTAAATTTTATATATTTAATGTGATTGTAAATATTTTTGTTTCAAGTTTAACTTCTACTTGATTGTTTTCTCGTCACGAACTCTTGTTGTAAATTGTAATAATTTGAGAGTTAAGAATATTGTTGTTCTTTTTATTGGATGTTTTGATATAATTATTATTTATTATATGATGAAATTGTATTACTGTAATATTTTAAATATTTTGTATTATTTTAATTTTATATTTGTATGATAATGATTGTCTTTTTATATTAATTGTAGTTATTATTTATTTATATGTGAAATATTTAAAATTATGGTTATTTTATATTAATTGTGATTATTATTTATTATTATAATTTTGGAGATAAAGTTGATGTAAACTTATAAAGTATACTGATCTAATTATACAAATATACCGATGAACTATTTTGCAATTAAAAGAAATTTAAGAACTATTTCATAAATTTTAAAAATTATCTGAAATGATACCTGGTATTGACTAGTATTGATACAGTACTGTATTAGAACTTAATCCGGTATTAAATCAGATATGGCATCTACAACATTGCTTAGAATTGAGGAAAAATGAGCCATTAATGTGGATAAATGCTCTCTCAAAGGATAGTAATATTACCAGTAGATAGTTGCATAGAGGAGGTGAATATAGAAAATGCAGTTAAGCACATCTCAATAATTTGCTGTCTCATTCCAAGTTTTTGTGGCTGTCTGCCAACATATGGCCCAATTTGCTGCCAAATTCGTAGGTCAATAAAAAACAAAAGAAATTAAAGCTTGACCTACTGATATTTTCTCGGCTAAGGGTTGGGTGTGCACAAGCTACATACGACGGAAGCTTGCTTGGGTCCACCTCATCACAGGATGTCCAATATGGCTAGGTTTAAGGACAACAAAATTCATAAAATTCCAACTATGATGTGAATTGTTGCATAGAAAGCCAAGATGTACTTCCATACTGATACTGACTCTATCAACAAGATTGTTTCGTCATTATGATATTATGATAAATAAAATCACGCTATGCTCTCATTTTGTATTTGATATTTGGATCGACAGTCGACGTATTATCAAAAGGTCAACTTTTCATGGTCACATGCAAGCAGTGTCGGCCAGGTTCATTTCAAAATTTTAATCGAGTTTTGTTTGACGAATATATTTAATATTATATATTAGTCCTGACAAGAGTAATTTTCTTTCTTTTTGTCTTTTTCTTATCCCCTTCTAATATAGCTATATAATGATGGACAAGATGTTTATCCTTGAGCTATTTGTTTTGGTATGATTTTACATGTTGCATATGGGTATGGATTATAAAGATATTAATCCTTAAGTTACGACTTCTGTTAACTCAAAATTGGATGAGATTAGTTAAAGGTTTTTTTTTGTTTTTTGTGTAATGTAATTTTGGTTCTTTTATGAATAATTGAATTTTGATCCCTAATTCTTCGAAGATGATTTTTATGTGACCTTCCTATCATAATAATTTGCATGGTTTCAAATTTTGTATGCATAAGAATTTGCTTAAACATTTGTTATTAAAGTTTGATTTAGCTTTAGGGATCTTAGGAAGTTTAACACAGCTTAGAGCCTATGAATTAGAAACCTAAAAACCTTTCCTTATTATCACACATACATTATTTAAATTTTGATTAGTACGATAATTAGTACCCTTTAGAAGCACGATGATTATACTTGTGTTTGGTTATTTATGAATTCATTCATTTGAGTCATGGACAACATTATAATATCAATAAATTACTGGTCCGTGTATAATTCCATGATTATTTAGGAGATTGTTAATTTAAATTTTGACATTTGAGTTGATGTTGTATTCTTCCTTCGTCTAGAACATTCGTTGGCTAATATTTTCATGTATATCCCTGCGAATTCTTATTATATGTCCAACAGTGAAGTTAACTTTAAAAAGAAGTTCGCTCTTTTTATTTGAACTATGCTTAAGGGGCGCTTGGTTCATAAAGGACAATGGGAATAAAAATGAGAATGAATACAGTGAAGAATGAGAATGGATATAATCATTATAATTATGATGGTTGATTAAGATGAATAAATGATTACCATTATCATTGATGGTGGTTGGTTTGTTAAAAATGTTAAGAAATAAAAATTTGTTAAATTTTTGTTTTATATAAAATTTAAATATATTTTAAATAATTTTTTAATTTATGAACCCTAATTATAATGACAAAATATTTAAAATCAAGTATATTATGATTTTTCCTTTCCAATAGCTCTTGAAGAAAAAATACTCAAGTATTTTCTTGCATCAACATATTATTAGTTACATAATATCCCCAAAATATAAATTAATCATCCAAAATATTGTGCAATTTATCAACACAACTATAATATCCACCATTTCATTACTACAAGTAAAATCAAGTAACATAGTTTAATACAATTTACATTTATCGATAATACAAATGATATTATATTTTAAGTAATTAATGAATAATATTTTAATTAATTATATTGTAATTAACTAATTATATTTTAATTAATTAATTACATTTTAATTAATTACATCTTAATTATATTTTAATTAATCATGTAATTAATTATATTTTAATTAACTAATTAGATTTTAATTAATTAATTAATTACATCTTAATTATATTTTAATTAATTAGTTATATTTTAATTAATCATGTAATTAATTATATTTTAATTAAGTAATTAGATTTTAATTAGACTTTAATTAATTAATTAATTATATTTTATGTTGATTAATTATTTTAATTAATTATATTTTATCTTAATTAATTTAATTTATTGTAATTAATTAAATTATAATTAATTGTAATTAACTAATTAATTAATTTTAATTAATTAATTTTAATTTCATTTAATTAATTAATTATATTTTAATTAACTAATTAGATTTTAATTATACTTTAATTAATTAATTAGATTTTATGTTGATTAATTATTTTAATTAATTAATTAATTAGATTTTGTAATAATTTTAATTAATTAATTAATTAGCTTTTATCTTAATTAATTAATTATATTTTATATTTTAATTAAATGTATTTTAATTAATTACATTTTAATTATATTAATTAAAATATTTAACTCAAAATAAAAAAATCGTTTTAATTCTTGGTTTCAGATGTTTGCTGCAAGGATTGTTTATGGGTCTCACATAATGGGTAAGAGAAAAGCTTAAAAAAAACAATTTGTTATTAGTAGAGAGTGAACTTGGAGACAGTGGCGGCAAAACTGACGCGAAAAAACGTGGGAATCATTTCCATTCCTCTGGATTACGAGAGGAATGGAGTATTCCTTAAAACCAAGGAATGAAAATAATACCTCTGCAATGATATATTCATACCAACCATTAGTTTTAATTCCATTCCCATATCTTTTTTCTTATACCCTTCAAATAAGCACCTCCTTAGTATTTTTGCTTGACATTTACTCACCTACTACGAAATTCATTTCATTTTGAGCACTCAATGGTTGACTGAAACCTAAATCCACGAAATAGAATATTGTTCTTGCTTCATGTCAATTTTTTAGTTCAAAGTTATCTTTGTATATGATTTTGAATGTTTTCAAAGTTAGAATGACCTAGTTATATGATTCTTTCAATGACCTTTTATACAAACTTCATCATTATCATTTAATCTCACATCTTTTGGTTGACATTTATGCATATGACTCTATTAAAAAGTGTTGCTTATTTGATCTATATAATATGATTGTCTTTATAATGATGCAGAATATTGTAATATGAAGAGTCAAAACAAATATTATATATCGTTATGTAATAATGTACAACATAGGCCTAGCCTAAACCAACCAAACTCGGGTTGTCATAGTTCGATTAAGCTTGGGGTTGTTTAGCTTATTCTGACTTGATTGAGCTCAAATTTAATCTCAAGTTCAAGTTAAAAAGCTTGATCATAGGTTGAGAAAAAAATTTATGACCATGCTTGTGTTAGGAACAATTAGGATTTGGATAGAGCTGGGTCGCAGCTAAAATGAAACTGAAAATATTGAAGATAAAATAGATACACAAATTTTATGTAGAAAACTCCTAAATTAGGATAAAATTATAGGTAAGGATAAAAGAAATTTACTATATTAAAATAAAGAATTACAAACTACAGATTGCATTGTTTTATATTTCTTTTCAAATAAATGTTCATGATTTGTTCTTTGACATATAAAGTTTATGAATTACAAGATAAAATTTGGCAACTCAAGAAGCGTAAAATCACAATCAAAATTAATTAGAATGGTTTTGAATATGAAATATTTCATATTTTATATTCAAAAGTTATTTTTTTAGTAAATATCAAAAGTTATTTTAGTGTCTTCTAAGTTGCAACTTCAAATAATTTCATAAGTTTTGTCACTTGTCTTTAGCTGTTTTTGTGTGTTAGTTATAAGAACTCTAAATTTTTGTATGTTAGTTATACGTACTAAATTTACTTTCTTTTATTATAGGATGTTTACTGACTCATATAGAAAATTCAAAATCATGAAAGATTCATAAAAATTGACATTGACATCTCCTTAAATTTATTATCATAAGCTACTAATTGATATTTTTATTATTTAGAAATGGTTTCAAGTTAGTTTGTTCTATTCTCTCGCTAGTTTCATATCCAAGAGCCATAAAGAAATGCAAGAACTGTAACTAACATAAAATTCATGAAGTCAAAAAGCTATAAAAGGGAGATGTTTCCTAAGTGTTAGAGGTTTTTAAAATGAGTACTTTATTCATGACTGCTATAGCTTTTTTTAATCAAGGGAAAACAAACAAAACCATTACATGTTCACACTAGGGTGCAAAACCTGATAAGCATCCTCTAAAAGGAAAGGTAGGCAACCCGAAGGTGGGTGCTCAAAAGAAGTAACTCCTGGATCGAGCTGTATGGCAAAATTTGTAAGCCAGTCCGCACAGCGATTACTTTCCCTATATATATGTCGGATAACCACGACTTAGTTGCGGTTGAGTAGTTCATCGATGCTGAATACTAACGGGTTCAGAGAATTAGCACGCAGTGTGGGGGAAGAAAGCATATTATGCACAGTAAGTGAATCCACTTCTACTTCAAGATGTCGATACCCTGAAATCCAGGATAGGTTAAGGCTAGAAAGCACACCCCAAAGTTTCGTTATGGTCGTGGAACACCAACCTAGATTCTGAGTGAAGCCTCCCACCCAAGCGCCATAACTATCTCGTAGCAAGTCACCTGCAGTGACCGAAAAGCGTGAACTTTTGCTGGCTCCGTCGATATTGAGTTTCACCCAAACCGAGGGAGGTGTGCGCCAACAGGTGATCTACTCCCATCTAGTGCAAGTACCCCGATGAGACCGTAGTTGCCAATCCTTTGCCTGGTAAATATGTTGTACATACTCAATAATCTGATGATCTGGTGAGAGTGGCTAGGAAAACTGGGCATTGAAGAGTGCCCTATTTCGCCAGGACCAGAGAAACCAGCACGCTGTGCCAAAGATAATAGCCCAGTCGTATCCCCCTACCAGGCGGTATGTGTGAAGATTCGTGATGAGCCACTCCAGATGGTTCAACATTAAGAACTCTGCCGAGATAACTTGACTGGGAAACCGATGCCATAAGCTACGGGCTTTAGGGCAATCCCTTATGACATGAAGAGAGGATTCCTCAAAGTGGCAGTGGTAACAAGCAGGGTCCGAAGTAAAGTTCCTATAGACCCTCTGTTGGTTAGTGAGAAGTTTATCATGCATAAGGAGCTAAAGAAATGTTCGAAGTAATTATGGGCCCTGCCATTGCCAAATAGTCCGCCAGTCTGCGTTGGTCGCAGCTTCTTCAAGGCTCAGGATTGTTGGATGCATTGTCTTATTAAATTTCATGACATTTTTCCTTAATTTCTGGATTAATTATTGGGTTATATATATATTTTTCTTGCTAAATTGCTTGGTTCGTCTGAATTCGCATTTATAATTCTTCATGTTTTATTTGTAGGAAATGCGTTTGATTTTAATTGAAAAGAACTACAACAGTCCAAGGCGAAAATCAAAATACAAAAGGAAAGGAGCAAAATTAAAAGCGATTAAATCAAGTGGAGGACACGCCATTGTGGAAGCATAAGGAAATTAAATAAATCAAGAGGCGCAACGCAGGAGAGTTGGCGTCGTTTGGCAAGACAATTAAATTGTCACTTCAATCAGCAAATAAGAGGAGGGCATTAACACAAGAGGAAAATTCACACAAAACAGCAGACACATGGGATTAAATCAGACAAGGCATGAAGACAAAATCAGCCAGCAGCTACAAGGACGCATATCACTGAAGGAGAGGGCCAAGGCAGCTTCAACAGGTGGACCAATCAAAAGAAGGACAGCTGGAGCTTATTTAATCACAAGAGAAGAAAACGTTCTGGAGGCAATTAATCATGCAAGCACAGGAATTAAGGATTTTAATTGTCACATAAAGCGTTGACATAAATCAAGCAAGCGGTGGTGGAGAGAAAAGGAAAGCAAGTGGCGGCAGTAGCGTGGACATTGAATAGGAAGAAGACAACAAAAATAGCAGAAAAAAGACAATGCAGCGTTGGTGGACTAAGAAACTGAGCACAATTAAATTGTCACATCAGTGTAAGATTGGAGGCTTGGGTTGCGCAGTTTTGGAAAGATTTGAGCAAGAGAACAAAAAAAAAAAAACATAGCCAATCCATCATTCACGTAGGAGGTGGGAGACCCATAAAACATACACTGAAAAAAATCATATTTGGGGAAGGAAGAACAGAGACGTGAGCTGGAGGCATACGAGAATGGACAAAGAAAAAATCAACGAAGACGGGACCAAGCTTAGAGAAGCAGCATTAACGTGAGTCATGCACAGGGTAGCAGCCAGTGAAGAACATATGTGACACAAATCAAGCATGGATTTAATTAAATGAAGGTGGTGTCAATTAGGGGCAACAATTAAAGCAACAAAATCAAGAGTGAGTCAAGTGGCGTGATTTAGAGGAGCTGAAAACGTTGAAGAAAGGAAATAAAAAGCCAAAGAAAGGAGAAAAACACGTTAGTTAGGGGAGACAAAAGACTTTAAGCTGGGTGGAAAAGAAAAGATCGTGAGCTGCTGGAGATGAAAAACAAATCACGCAAGAGTGGTGGAAGGAAGCAACGTGACAAAGCCTTTTGGAGACTTCAACGTGAGGCAGCTGGTGATTAAAAAAAATATACAGCAGTTGGTGATTTAAGAGAAGACACGTTAGCTGTTTGGTGAGGGACCACCACGCATGCAAAGGAGAACTTAGAAAGGGATGTTGGCAGCTGGTGGGGTCTCTCAACTTTACACAAGAAAATAAGCTCTTAATGTGACAGTGGCAGTATAAGAGAAGGCTCCACCTTGGTTGAGTCACGCAAGAAGCTCCAGCACTCACCAACTCCATTCACTTTTGCACCATCAATATATATTCATCACTCACGTTGCCCCATATATAGCTAGCTGGACAAGAACACTAAGAGAGAGGAACGTTTGAGGGGCTGGAAAACAAGACGTGGAGCTTAGAGGAGGATCAACGTTACTCCATTTTTTTCACTTTTGCTATCAACGTTAAAAACACCAAAGGAACATGAAGTTCAAGCATTGAGGAGGACTCCAAGACCAAGCAATCACCATTTGTTCTTCCATTCCTTCTATTTATTTCATAATCATAATGCTTGCTTTTATTATTTTCATTGCTGCTACTGTTATTATGAGTAACTAATCCTTTCATTCTAGGATTTTAATGGAACCCTTGATGTAATCTCGGTTAATTGGTATTTTCTTCGTTTAATCTCTTATGCCCGTTTTTACTTAAAGGTTTGATTATTGTAATTTGTTCTTAATGCTTTTCATAATTTGATCACCTATGAAATTGATTTTCTTAATCTTTGTGTAACGTAACATGGAGCAATAGATTTGGAAAAAGATTGCAATAGCTTAGGATCACATTCATAGTGATTTGTGTCTAGGATCGGGAGATACCTATCCACCCTAAGTAACCACATTAAGATTGATTTGATAAAGCAATCATCGAATTATCACAATTTACCATAGAAATAAAGGAAATTGGTTCGATGATTAGGATTACTAATGATCCGAGAGGGCTTAGTAATTAATTCTGAATCTTAGGTTATCAAACCCGGTATATGAATTAAACCGAAAAAATTTTGACACCGAGGTAAAATCAAGGGGGAAGTTAAGTTCCTAGATTTTCATTCCATCAATATTTCTTATATTTCTATCTTGCGTTAATTCTCGTTTTTATTTTATTTTTCAAACCACAATCAATCAATATTTTCTTTAATTTTTATGTTATTAGCTTAAGTTAAAAGTTATTACGAGTATTACTTTTTAACTAATTTGGTCTCTGTGGGATCGATATTTTTACTACTTGACAATAGAAACGTGCACTTGCGTTTAGCACCGACAAGGATCATGGAGTAAGCTGACTTGGTAGTGAATCGTCCGTTATCCGTTGAGCCCCAAATAAGCTGATTCGGCCCTCGGGAGGGTTATGGTGGAAGGATACCAGCGATAGTCATATAGATTGATGAAGGTAGCCGATGTTGAAAAGCTGCCCAATTCCAGTTACCAGTAATGTCTGTAAAGTGAATGACCTGTGGTCGATGATGTCTGATGAAATGGGTGCCACTGCATGAGAGATAAGAGGTCCCCAGTCTTCAACCCATGGATCTAGCCAGAATCTCGTTTTGGAGCCATATATTTAGTGCATTGAGTAAACTTCCATTAGACATGATATTGGGAGACATATCCAAAATATTTATGTTTGTATCAGTGCATTTGTCTATTGGGATTAAGTAAATGTATGACTTCTTTGGTTATGAATTTGTATCTCTCTTTGTAGCTCATTAATGAGTTTCCTCTTGATAATTGTTAAAAGCTCCTAAAAGCCTTTAAAAATATATCGATGATTGAAAGCTTTAAGATCCTAGTTGTTATATTTGAAGATATACCATATAGTTATAATCATCAAATACATAAGTCTTAAATTGATTTACATCCTGTTATTAGAATTAGCCATATTGACCATCTTAAAAAAATATGACTAATAGTATGAATGAGATAGATGAGTCTCAAGGGACTTACATTGCTAGTTGGAATACCTAGTTAGTAATGTATGACCAACTTATAATATAAAAATATAGGGATAATCAATCCTAATGTGTCCAATTTTTTGGGTTTTTTTCAATTCAACATCTATTTTTTTAATAAAGTGACAAACTTTTTTAAACCTTAACAATTCCATTTAAAACTTTAGTTTCATTAGTAATTTGTTTATTTGGCTAATAAAATATTTGTTGTTCATGACATGTAGATTTTTTGTAACATCCTCATTCTTGTCGTGAGACATTATGGTAATATTGGGTTAGGCGATAGGTTTCATTGCATTCATCGATTGAGCATATTCTTGGCCTCTAATTATAGAGGAACAGGTTTATTGCATATGCATTTATTCATAGGTACATGCATTCATGATTTTTCGGCATTTTAATTGTGAATATGAATTGATTGGATTGTGGACTGACTGAACTGACTGAATCATGATTTATTGAGAAATTAGGAGTAATTGGGTTCAAATAATGGATTTAGAATAGTCTAAGAGTGATTGGCAATTGATAGTGGCTTATAGGAAATTTTTGGGAAATTCGGGAGAAAATGCCCGGACTGGAAATTTTGGAGTGACCGACTGATTGACTGTATAGTACTGAAAGAATTGTCCAATGGCAAAGGAAAAATTAGAGTTATACTGTTAGAAAATTAAAATGTTGAGCCATTGAAATTTAGAGACTGAAATTTGGACTGATTTGGAGACCTATGTCTATAAATAGCAAGGTTTGAAATTTGTGGATTTTATCCTAAGGCAAAAAGCATTTCTTCTCTTCCTCCTCCCACGACGATCTTCGACTCCTCCCACCGGTGAGGATTCTTTGATCTTTCCTTATGGTTTTCTTCTCATTATGCTAGCCTAACTGGTTTATTGTGATTGATGAAGGTTGAGATGGATTGAGAGTGGATTAATCGTTAATTTGAGAAAGTTTTAGGGTTACGGTGATTTTTGAGAAATTTGTGGATTGATCTTCGATTGGTAAGTTTTAATGGCATTAATGTTGTTATTATGGTTGTTACATATATTTATGGCATTTATTGTGAAAGATTGAGTAGTTAGGATGTTTAATGAAGGTTTTAGAGAGCTTTAATGGCGAAAATCGATCGGAGAAGAAGGTGGCGCAGTCGCACGTCGCGATGTCTGGCGTGGCCTCGCCGCGGCGAGAAAATTTAGTGCTCGCCGCGACGAGTTCAGCGGGGACGCTTGGCGGCGCGCTGGAAATGCGTGACGAGCCTTTCGCTACGTTGCGACGGCGTGAAAAGCGCGCCATGCGGCGGCGTCATTCACGTCGTGGCGAGTGATCCTCTGTACGTCGCGACGAGGGCTGTAGGTCGCGGCGAAGGGATTTTTCTGATTGGATTGATTTTAGTTTATTGGGTATAATTGATGGTGTAGACCTCCAATTGAGGTGATTCCTGATTAGTTACGAACTAGGGAAAGAGGTCTACTATTGAGGATAATTATGGGAGTTAGAATTTAATTTAAGTGGTATTGATTTATCGAGATTAAGGTCAATTATGGTTCATAGTGTGACCTAAATATTGAATTGAGACAATTGGAGATTTAATTGGGATTTCCAATAAATGTTTTTACCCAATGGATAGGGAATTGCTATCGGGTATATGACTTGAGGAAATAGAACTGAATTTTAGGATTGGATCGATTATTGTTGATCAATTGAGCGAAGAGTTAGAATGGGACATAAGAGTTCGAATTGGGTTTTAGCGCCGAAAATCGTGAGCATGCATTATACATAATTCCACTGAGACATATGCATTACTGAATCGTTTTAATTGAGCATCTAGTAATGGGACTGTATTTTACTGTTATAGAGGCGTCGTTGGATCGTCATTCCACGGACATTCTTTGGAATTTCCAACAAGAGCTTCGGAGGTTCTGGTGAGTAACCTAGTTGGTTTCTCAAATTCCTGATTGTCTAAATGCTCTATGTGAATTACTTGTCAATGTGAATTGCATGATTCTGAAATGTATATAATTGAATTTCATGCTTTTCTTGGATTGGATTCGACTATGCATGACATCGAGAAATGCGATCTTGGCGTTATAGCCATACATTGAATTATTGAACATCGCATTACATGCATAAATGCATGATCGATAATGGATATGTGACCCAAGTTGCTATTATTATCGAAAAGAGCCTCGAGCTCGAACCAGATCGACCGACCGCCGTGAGCCAGGGGAAAATCACGACGTGTCCCCATTGAATCTTGTTGAGCACTTGGGCACAACATGAATAAGCTGGAAAAGAGTCTCATATGCATTGTATACACATGACCGATTGAATTGCAAACTTCTTCAATTGTGTGATGACATGAGATCGCAAATTGTTACGTCTTCTTGTGTCGCATTGCATATCTTTGTGAAGTGTGATATGATACCGTAAATGGTTATATGTTATTGTAAATTGTTATTTGATCTGCAAACCGTTATAGACTCATGTAAATTGTTATGTATCTTTGTTAATTGAATATTCTTGCGTCTTGTCAGATTTAATCTGCGTAATGCATGATTTGAGTGAACCATCGATGATGGTTTCTCACCGAGTTCATAAACTCACCCAAAATTGCATCTAATTTTTCAGGATTGATAGAGTAGACTCTAGCTCGGAAATAGTCTTTTCTGCCGTCTTGAGCGTCTTGGCAAGAGAAGCGATGGCGCACCGGTCAGTCAGTTGGGTTGGACTTTTGAGGATGACTTAGGATAGATGCTTGTATCAGTTTCCTTTTTGGTTTTGTTTAGGGGTGATAGACTTGTCTATTCGATCTTGGATGATTTGTATTAAGATTCTTTTGGATTTTAAAAGTTCTTGATTTACGATATATTATGATTTTAATTATTGCGATGCCATGTGGATTATTAGTGGGAATGTTCTGGTGGTGCACCTTTATCGTGGGATACGTGTCGGAGCAACCTCCGGGCTTCCCGATGTGTACCCTACGGTGAGGGGGCGCTACATTAGGTGGTATCAGAGCATGGTTTGACATCTTTTGGGCATAGTGTATTTTAGGCTTGAATCACTGTAAGAATAGCAGAACTGATCGGAATTTCTTGTCTGTTTTAGGTCATCCGTCTTTGGAGATCGAGTTGAGCTACCAGCTGACCTAGAATCGGTAGGAGCTAGTAGGGAGTCCTCGATGTCTCATTCAGAGGAGTTGCCTCCTCGAGTTCCTGTGAGACGGGAATGGAGATATGATCGATCATTGCGTGGCGGCGGTTGACTTCTATGGCGTAACCGACCCTTCCGGAGGTCGAGGATGGCTAGAGGAAGGGTGAGAGAGTCCTCGATCGGATGGATGCGACCACGAGGAGAGGTTTGATTATGCCGTCTCTTTGCTGTGGTCCTGCATATCGATGGTGGAAGAGCGTCCGGTAGTACCACCGTGCCCTCAGACACCCATGACATGGGACGACTTTCGAGGGCCTTGAGGACAATTTCATGCCCAAGATCTATCTGGACATGAAGCTGCAGCAGTTCTTAGAGCTGAGACAGGGATCTATGACTGTGGCCGACTATGAGGTGCGGTTCAACGAGCTGTTGGTCTATGCTTCTACATTGGTTGCTCGAGGTCGACAGGTGTCGGCGTTTTGAGGGCGGACTCAATCTGGAGATCCGTACCCTATTGGCCAGGTCTGACATGGGCAATTTTATTGGTGAGGGCTTCTGTTTGTGAGGATAAGCATTCTTTGAGGCGAGACAACAGATGACCGAGTCGGGGACCGGGATGAAGAGATCTAGTGATAGCTGAGGCGATCTTTGGCAGAGGTGCAACAAGCGTCAGAGTAGGCTCTTCAGGTCTGCAGTAGGGCTAGACAGACTAGTCATGGACAGAGAGGAAGATTTGTACAGACTGGTAGCGGTGGCGGCGATGCGAGTTTCGTGACGATCTATTCGGTTTGCGAGCATTGTGACAAGAGACACAGTGGAGAGTGTCGATGGCTGTCTGGAGCCTGTTTGAGGTGTGGCTCGATGGACCACCTAGTGAGGAACTGCCCAGAGACTTTGGGAGCCCAGTCTACTATGACTGGAAGATTAGACAGTAATACCACGGTGCAGCAGAGCCGTGGAGGTGGAACAGGATGGAGAGGCCGAGGCCGAGGCCGAGCAGAGGGGTCCGCAGTGAGGTCAGAGGGACCGAGCAGCAGGCAGCAGTCTCAGGCCAGGGTCTATGCCATGACTCGACAAGAGGCCCAGGATTCCCCGGATGTTGTTGCGGGTATGCTTCTGATTTCTGGTTTTGAAGCATATGCATTGTTGGATCCTAGATCCACTCATTCTTTCATTGCACCACTTTTAGCATGTAGACTGCATGGGGATAGGCAGAGGTTACCGTATGGGTGAGAGGTGAGTACACCTCTAGGTAGTACGATTGTATTGGAGAGGTGCATTTGGGGTGTCGAGTTCGGATCGATCGAGCGATTCGAAAGTCTTGATCGATCATTTTGTCTCTGAGGGAGATTGACGTGATATTAGGGATGGACTGGTTGACTGCACATAGGGCTATCATGGACTGTTATACCAAGGAGGTTGTATTGGAGTCTCCTAGTCAGCCCAGGGTTATTTTTCAAGGAGTTAGTCAGGCAGTGCCAGCGAGGATGATATCCTTCTTGAGTGCCCTGAGATTGATGCATGGAGGTTGTGAGGCCTATCTGGCTCACGTAGTGGATTCCAGAGTCGAGCCGAGATTTCAGGATGTTCCCGTAGTTAGGGATTTCCCAGATGTGTTTCCCGAGGAGTTACCGGGATTGCCGCCAGAGTGGGAGATAGAGTTTGAGATTGATCTCATTCCCAGTACCGCTCCTATATCGATTCCTCCGTATAGGATGGCACCGGTAGAACTGAGAGAGCTTAAGGCTCAGTTGCAGGAGCTACTGGATAAGGGGTTTATCAGACCGAGTGTTTCGCCATGGGGAGCTCCAGTACTGTTTGTGAAGAAGAAGGACGGGACTCTGAGACTGTGCATTGATTATAAGCAGTTGAATCTGGTGACAGTAAAGAACATGTATCCACTGCCTAGGATTGACGATTTATTTGATCAGTTGCAGGGAGCTCAGGTGTTCACTAAATTGGATCTGAGATCAGGTTATTACCAGTTGAGGATTGCAGAGGCCGATGTGCCTAAGAGTGCTTTTAGGAGCAGGTACGGGCATTTCGAGTTCCTAGTGATGCCGTTTGGGTTGACTAAAGCCCCGGCAGCCTTTATGGCTTTGATGAATAGAATTTTTCAGCCCTACCTGGATCGGTTTGTGATTGTATTTATTGATGACATACTAGTTTATTCGAGGAGTAGACAGGAGCACGTTGAGCATCTGAGGATTGTCCTTCAAGTCATGAGAGAGACAGCTGTTCGCCAAATTCACTAAGTGTGAATTCTGGCTTGATGAGATTGTATTTACGGGGCACGTGGTGTCCGGTGAGGGTATCGGTGGATCCTCACAAGATAGAGGCGATTATGAGTTGGGAGATTCCAAGGTGTGCGAGTTGAGTTTCTAAGATTGGCGGATATTACGGAGGTTCGTCGAGGGGTTTTCGTTGATCTCCGCCCCTTTGACGAAGCTATTGAGGAAGAATGTGCCATTCAGATGGTCTGAGGAGTGCCAGAAGAGCTTTGAGGAGCTGAAACATCGGTTGACGACTGCACCGGTGTTAGACATTCCATCTGGGACTGGAGGCTTTGTGGTTTACAGTGATGCCTCGCATCAGAGATTGGGATGTGTTTTGATGCAGCATAGGAGAGTTATAGCATATGCCTCAAGACAGTTGAGGTCTCACGAGGTGAATTATCCAGTGTATGACTTAGAGTTGGCCGCAGTTATATTTGCTCCGAAGATATGGAGACATTACCTGTATGGGGAGACGTTCCCGATCTTCACTGATCATAAGAGTCTCAGATATCTGTTGAGTCAGAGAGAGCTCAATCTGAGACAGAGGAGATGGATAGAGTTACTGAAGGACTATGACTGCACGATTTAGTATCATCCAGGGAAGGCCAATGTGGTGGCCGATGCACTGAGTAGGAGATCGCATAGTAATGCAGCTCAGGTTCAGATTTCGAGGTTACCTGGTCTGATTCAGTTGAGAGCTCTTAATGTACATATGGATTTGGGCCAGGATGGAGCTCTGACTGCTACTCTGAGGCTGAGGCCGATGTTGCATGATAGGATCCGGAGAGTTCAGGATCAAGACCCAGTGTTAGTGAGACTGATTGAAAGAGTCCAGGCCGGTACTGATTCGGAGTTTGAGTTGAGAGATGGGACTTTATGGATGGGACAAAGACTGTGTGTGCCTGATATAGATGATTTGAGGCGTGAGATTCTGGAGGAGGCACATATAGCTGCCTATGCTATGCATCCTGGTGTGACCAAGATGTATAATACTCTGAGACAGCATTTCTGGTGGCCTGGTATGAAGAGGCTAGTGGCGGAGTACGTTTCCAGGTGTCTGATTTGTCAGCAGGTTAAGGCAGAGCATCAGGCTCCAGTGGGAAAGTTGCATTCGTTGCCCATCCCAGAGTAGAAATGGGAGCGAATTACTATAGATTTTGTGATGGGATTGCCTAGGACACCGAGGCAGCATGATGCTATCTGGGTCATAGTGGACCGATTGACCAAATCGGCTCACTTCTTGCCAGTGAGGGAGAGCAATACTCTCGATCAGTTGGCCCAGAAGTATGTAGCAGAGATTGTACGATTGCATGGGGTTTCGTTGTCGATAGTTTCAGACAGGGATCCCAAGTACACTTCGAGGTTCTGGAAGAGCCTACAGACTGCTATGGGTACTAGGTTGAACTTCAGTACTGCATTTCATCCTCAGACAGATGGACAGTGAGAGAACGATTAAGACTGCTGAGGACATGCTTGACGTGTGCATTGGAGTTCAGAGGATCATGGATCGATTTTGCTCGATCGAGTTTGCATATAATAACTTGATGTCGAGGCGAGATTGGATGGCACCGTATGAGGCCTCAGATGGGAGGCCGTGTCGATCGCCATGTATTGGGATGAAGAGGGTATGAGATCGATTGAGGGTCCCGAGTGATTCGGGACACGATGGATAAGGTATGCAGTTGATCCGGAGTCGCATCAAGCGGCCAGATGTATATAAAGCTATGGGGATCAAGATCGGCGAGAGATGGAGTACGATGTAGGGATGAGTGTTTCTCCGAGTGTCTCCTTGGAGGGAGTATCTTGAGGTTTGGCCGTAAGGGCAAGTTGAGCCCTCGGTATATCGGTCCGTATGAGATCCTTGAGAGGATAGGACCGTTGGCTTACAGATTGGCTTTACCGAGTGAGTTGTCCTAGATGCATGACGTGTTTCATGTTAGTATGCTCCGACGGTACCGTTCAGACCCGACGCATGTGATTCCGGCTCAGGAGATTGAGATAGCCAGTGACTTGAGTTATGTCGAGGAGCCGGTACAGATTATAGGATCACGGGTCAAGCAGTTGAGGAACAGGGTGATTCCATTGGTGAATGTCCTTTGGAAGAACCACTCTTCTGAGGAAGCTACATGGGAAACTGAGGAGCATATGAGGAGTCAGTATTCTCATTTATTCAATCAGACAGGTATTAAATTTCGAGGACGAAATTTTATTAGGAGGGGTGAATTGTAACATCCCGTTACTGTCAGCAAGGGCATTATGGTAATATTGGGTTAGACTGATAGGTTTCATTGCATTCACTGATTGAGCATGTTACTGGCCTCTAATTATAGAGGAACAGGTTTATTGCATATGCATTTATTCATAGGTACATGCATTCATGATTTTCTGGCATTTTAATTGTGAATATGAATTGATTGGATTGTGGACTGACTGAACTGACTGAATCATGATTTATTGAGAAATTAGGAATAATTTGGTTCAAATAATGGATTTAGAATAGTCTAAGAGTGATTGGCAATTGATAGTGGCTTATAGGAAATTTTCGGGAAATTTGGGAGAAAATGCCCGGACTTGAAATTTTGGAGTGACCGACTGATTGACTGTATAGTACTGAAAGAATTGTCCAATGGTAAAGGAAAAATTAGAGTTATACTGTTAGGAAATTAAAATGTTGAGCCATTAAAATTTAGAGACTGAAATTTGGACTGATTTGGAGACCTATGTCTATAAATAGCAAGGTTTGAAATTTGTGGATTTTATCCTAAGGCAAAAAGCATTTCTTCTCTTCCTCCTCCCACGACGATCTTCGACTCCTCCCACCAATGAGGATTCTTTGATCTTTCCTTATGGTTTTCTTCTCATTATGCTAGCCTAACTGGTTTATTGTGATTGATGAAGGTTGAGAAGGATTAAGAGTGGATTAATCATTGATTTGAGAAAGTTTTAGGGTTACGATGATTTTTGAGAAATTTGTGGATTGATCTTCGATTGGTAAGTTTTAATGGCATTAATGTTGTTATTATGGTTGTTACATGTATTTATGGCATTTATTGTGAAAGATTGAGTAGTTAGGATGTTTAATGAAGGTTTTAGAGAGCTTTAATGGCGAAAATCGATCGGAGAAGAAGGTGGCGTAGTCGCACGTCGCGACGTCTGGCGTGGCCTCGCCGCGATGAGTGTAGCTGGACGCTGCAGCGAGCGCCTGGAGGTACGTCACCACGAGCCTTCTGGCTTACGTCGCGACGAGCGTGAAAAGGGCGCACGCCGCGGCGAGCGTCATTCACGCCGCGGCGAGCGATCTTCTGTACGTCGTGACGAGGGCTGTAGGTCGCGGCGAAGGGATTTTTCTGATTGGATTGATTTTAGTTTATTGGGTATAATTGATGGTGTAGACCTCCAATTGAGGTGATTTCTGATTCGTTACGGACTAGGGAAAGAGGTCTACTATTGAGGATAATTATGAGAGTTAGAATTTAATTAAGTGGTATTGATTTATCGAGATTAAGGTCAATTATGGTTCATAGTGTGACCTAAATATTGAATTGAGACAATTGGAGATTTAATTGGGATTTTCAATAAAGGTTTTTACCCAATGGATAGGGAATTGCTATCAGGTATATGACTTGAGAAAATTGAACTGAATTTTAGGATTGGATCAATTATTGTCGATCAATTGAGTGAAGAGTTAGAATGGGACATAAGAGTTCGAATTGGGTTTTAGCGCCGAAAATCATGAGCATGCATTATACATAATTCCACTGAGACATATGCATTACTGAATCGTTTTAATTGAGCATCTAGTAATGAGACTGTATTTTACTGTTATAGAGGCGCCGTTGGATCGTCATTCCACGAACATTGCTGGAACTTCCAGGCAGTAGCTCGGAGGTTACAGGTGAGTAACCTAGTTAGTTTCTCAAATTCCTGATTGTCTAAATGCTCTATGTGAATTACTTGTCAATGTGAATTGCATGATTACTGAAATGTATATAATTGAATTTCATGCTTTTCTTTGGATTGGATTGGACTCTATGCATGACATCGAGAAATGCGACATCGGCGTTATAGCCATACATGAATTATCGAATATTGCATTACATGCATAAATGCATGATCAGATAATGGATATGTGACCCAAGTTGCTATTATTATTGAAAAGAGCCTCGAGCTCGAACCTTTGATCGACTGTGTCGTGAGCCCGAGGGAGAAATCGACGCGCCCCCATCTGAATCGATCAACACTTGGGCACAACATGAATAAGCGGAAAAGAGTCTCATATGCATTGTATACATGGTGATTGAATTGCAAACTTCTTGAATTGTGTGATGACACGAGAGAGGCGCAAATTGTTACGTCATCGTAAACTATTGCATAATCTTGTGAAGTGTGATATGATACTGTAAATGGTTATATGTTATTGTAAATTGTTATTTGATACTGCAAACTGTTATAGACTACTGTAAATTGTTATGTAATACTGTTAATTGAATATTATCGTGCGTCTTGCACGCAATCTGCGTAATGCATGATTTGAGTGAACCATCGATGATGGTTTCTCACCGAGTTATAAACTCACCCAAAATTGCATCTAATTTTTCAGGATCTATAGAGTAGACTCTAGCTCCGAGATAGTCTTTTCTGCCGATGCGAAGCGTCTTTGACAAGAAGCGATGGCGCACCGGTCCACCATTGGGTTGGACTTTTGAGGATGACTTAGATAGATGCTTGTATCGTTTCCTTTTGGTTTTGTTTAGAGACCGATAGACTTGTCTATTCGATCTTGGATGATCAGATTAAGATTCTTTTGGATTTTAAAAGTTACCGATTTACGATATATTATGATTTTAATTATTGCGATGCCATGTGGATTATTAGTGGAATGTTACGGTGGTGCACCTTTATCATGGGATACGAATGAGCGACCTCAAGGCGTCGATGTGTACCTACGGTGAGGGGGGCGCTACATTTTTACTGAAAAAAATATTGGTCACAGTTAGATTGAAACAGAGAAATTTTTTTTCAGGTAGACACCTAACAATAAAGGTTCAGTTAGCCAAATCAGTAAACTACTAATGAAACTAATGTTTGAAACTGCACTATTAAGGTTTCAAAATATTAGTCACTCAATTTAAAATTTTAAAGGCTTGGGCACTAGATTGAAAAAATATTAAAAGATTAGGCTCTTTAAAATTGATCATCCTTAAATATATCATGTGTAATTTTTGGATAAAATCCACATGATTTTTTTGATTTTATTAACTTGAGATTTAAATATAACAATTGTTATAATTTTATAATTCTTTTCTATTATTATCAAACATTAAATTAAGTTAAATTTTATGAAAATCTTTAAAGGAAAAATACCACTTTTGCCATGGAATAAGGCATTATTCCTTAGCCTAATTAAATAGTTAATTAACCTTTTTAAGACTTAAGAAGTCATCAAACTTGTACTGTGTTGATGTGTTGATATGGTTCGATAACAGTTGATACATTCATGGACTTTTTAAAAGGAAATATGAAACTGGTTACCTCTTTCTTATATTGTTTCAAGTTTGATAGAGAATGTTATAATCGAACGAAGCCTCATGTGGTTTCTGATTATTGAGAATCCTGGTAGGCCACCTGTTTAGTAAAAAAAATTGATATGTTGGCAACCTTTGCCCAGAATTGATTATGCAATTTCTTTTCATATAGCAAGTCAATTTCTTCAACCTTAGTCTTTCATGGTAAAACAAAGCACTTCAAGATTAAGTACTATTCTCTAAGAGAAATTTAAAAGGAAGAAGAAGTATCTTTGGTGCATTGCAAAACAAGTGAGATATGTTCACCAAACTTTGCCTAAAGCTAAATTTAAAGTGCTAAGAAATAGCCTAGGAATTTGCAGCTTTAAAAGTAACGAAGATTGTTTGAATTATGCTTTTGAAGCTACTGAACATAAGTTGTTGTGTTGTAACTATACAAAACAAGCTTTGTCATCATGCCAAGCAAGCAGTGACATGTCGTGTTGAATGTGCAAGAAAGTGTCTAAGAATGTTGCTATTTTTTAGGCACAAACTGAAATGTGCAGCTTAAGTCCAATTCTTCAAGATTAGTTATTGTATTTTCCACAGCAAGAAAAATGAAGTTTAGCAATAAAAATTACCGACGAAAAACTTATGCATTCAATTCGTAAGCTAAATTAGTGAAAGAATTTACCAACGGATGAAGGCGTTAGAGAAACCGTTGTAGGTAATAATTTGTGATTAACCACAATATGTTAGTTGCAAATTTACTAACGAACATTTTGTGTTACCATCGGTGAATATACTAACAGTTATTTTGTAATGTCTTCTGTCGGTTACCTTATTGACAAAATTGGTTATCTCGTCGATAAGTTAATGACAATATTGCTGACGGTTATTAGTTATATGTCGGTAAATCGAATAGATTTTACCGACGAACTTTTTTTTTCATTGGTAAATTTGGTAAAACTATTTTTAAATTTTTCCCTGCATTTAATTTTATTTGATGATCTTATGGTTGATGCTTAATTTATACAGTTATCAGTTATCTATTGATAGTATTTTGATTTGTTTCTACGTTTAATTTGTTAAAATAGAAAGTTGATTGATGATATAAAAAAATTATCTTAATTGATAATAAAAAATTATCTTGTACATAATAAGCATTTTATTTATACGAAATGACTATAAGTACGCTATTTATTTGGTGAGCACGGATGCTCTAATTGCTGCGATGAAGTATTGCCCCTCCCCTTCAACTCATCTACCTTATACGAAGTTGAGCTATGTACTCCATCGACTGTTGCAACTAAGTTACCAATGTTTGTATTGTGCTCTGAAGCTCATGGATTTCATTGAGGGACAAACCTTTCACTGGAGTGGCATCCGATTGTCCCATCACGCACCTCAAAAATTTTCTTGAAATTGCCGATAGCTATCAAGTAGCAAATGTGTCAAATGAGCAAATGCGACTAAGGCTTTTTCCATTTTCTCTTGCAGGTGCAGCCAAAGAATGGATGTGGGATGCAAACCCAAAGGGTTAGATTGACGACGTGGGCTTAATTAAAGGACAAATTCATGAGAAAGTACTTCTCACCAGCAAAGACTCACAAGCTCAAAATGGAGATTATCAACTTCAAACAATCCGAGATGGAGTCATTAGCTGAAGCCTTTGAACGACTCAAGGAACTCCAAAGGAAGTTCCCACATCACGGGATTCCTCCATCATCTCTAGTCTCTCATTTATATCATGGGTTAACTCTCGCTACAGCAAGTCAATTAGATACAATTGCTGGAGGTACGTTCTTAGAACTCAATCCCGATGACGCTATATCGTTAGTCGAAAAGGTTAATGCTAACAACTGTAGGGCTCATGAAAGAGGAGGATCTCAACCTATGCGGAAAGCCCCAAGTACGTATGAAATCAATCCCTCAGAATTGATGGATGCCAAGATCTCGAATATGTGCAAGAAAATCACATACACTGTTTTGGAGCAACTTAAACCCATAACACAACAGGTAAAAGCCGTTACATTTACTTGTGATTATTGTGGTGAAAGTCATCATTATGAACAGTGTCCAAACATCGAGCCACCTACCGAGACAGTAAATTACTTTGGGAATCAAAGAGCTCCGTATAATCAAAATGCAAACAATTACAATTCAGGAGCAAGAAATTACCCTCCAAGCACCCACCGGGATTCCAACCACAACAACAAAATTGGTAATATCAAAACCAACGACAAGGACAACCTCCAAATACATCCAACCAAGCATCATTGGAGTGTCTATTGGGGAAGTTCATGGAGCAAAGTGGTCAAAGAATGGTTAAACTTGAAGAATCAACACGGAATTTGCAAACTCAAATGGGACAAGTGATTGAAGCTTTAAAAAGTCATCCTCAAGGAACATTGCCAAGTGACACCGTGAATCCTCGGAAGGAACAACTTCATGCCATCGTTCTTCGGAATGGAAAAGAGGTGGATACAACACCAACTCTCAAAGGGAAAGAGGTATGTATAAATTCTAAAAATTCTAAAATTTTACGGGATGATGTTGTTATTGATGTTGATAGATGCATGGAAAAAGAAGAGGAAGAAAAACCAAGGGAAGACAAGGAAAAACAACCAAGGGAGAGACCATATCCACCACCACCATTTCCTCAAAGGCTAGCAAAGCAAAAACATGAAAAAGGGTTTGAAAAATTTATGGATGTTTTTAAGAAACTAACAATTAACATTCCCTTTGCTGAAGCTTTAGAAAATATGCCAAGCTATGCCAAATTTATGAAGGATGTTCTATCAAAAAAGAGAAGGCTTGGAGATCATGAAACGGTGGCCTTGACGGAAGAATGTAGTGCGATACTACAAAAGAAGCTCCCACCAAAACTCAAGGATCCTGGAAGTTTTACAATTCCATGTGTAATTGGCACACAAATTTTCGGTAAGGCTCTTTGTGATCTTGGTGCTTCCATTAATTTAATGCCCACCTCTGTTTTAAGGAAATTAGGCATGAGAGATGTAATTAAACCAACTTCGGTGAGACTACAATTGGCCGATCGTTCCATTATCCATCCATGGGGAATTCTTGAAGATGTACTGGTCAAGGTGGATAAGTTCATTTTTCCAGCAGATTTTATAGTCTGTGACATTGAAGAAGATGTAGAGGTACCTATCATTTTGGGACGACCATTCCTAGCCACAGGTAGAGTTCTCATCGATGTTGAAAAAGGAGAACTTACCATGAGAGTAAATGGAGAAGAGGTAACCTTTAGCATTTTTTCTTCTATGAAATTTCCAAATGAAAAATGTTATGCAATTTCTACAACCAGCGCAATTTTAAATGACTCAACTATGAATGCTCTAACCAATGATCCTTTGACAGCTGCTTTAACAACACTTAATGAGTTTGATGAAGAAGAAATTCTCGAATACATTAACTTGTTAGATGCAGGTTCATCTCTAAGACCATTTAGACAAGTTATAGAGCCATTGAACAATTCCAAGGATGAAGTAGCAAAACCTTCAATCGAAGTACCTCCGGAGTTAGAACTTAAGCAACTTCCTCATCACTTGAAGTATGCTTGCTTAGGTGAGAACTCCACCCTTCCTGTTATTGTTTCCACAGAACTAACTAATTTGCAGGAAGAGAAGCTACTTCGTGTTTTGAAAGGACACAAAAGAGCAATCGGTTGGACCTTAGCCGATATCAAGGGAATAAGCCCACTTTTCTGTCAACACAGGATCATACTAGAAGAAGAGTTCAAGCTTAGTGTGCAACCACAAAGGTGATTGAACCCGAACATGAAGGAAGTGGTGAAGAAGGAAATCGTGAAGTGGCTTGATGCTGGTATTATTTACCCTATATCGGATAGTTCTTGGGTAAGTCCGGTGCAATGTGTACCCAAAAAGGGAGGAATGACGGTGGTGACAAACAAGAAGAATGAACTCATCCCAACAAGAACCATTACCGGATGGAGGATTTGCATGGACTACCGAAAGCTGAACAAAGCAACAAAGAAAGATCACTTTCCACTACCCTTCATTGATCAAATGCTTGATCGATTGGCTGGTAAGGTATATTATTGCTTTTTGGATGGCTATGCAGGTTATAACCAAGTCCTAATTGCGGTAGAAGATCAAGAGAAAACCACATTTACATGCCCTTATGGCACTTTCGCTTTCCGACAAATGCCATTTGGACTATGTAACACACCAGCCACATTTCAAAGATGTATGATGGCCATCTTTTCAGACATGGTTGAGAACAGGTTAGAAGTGTTTATGGATGATTTTTTAGTCCATGGAGATTCATTTGATGTGTGCTTAGAAAATTTAACCAAAGTTCTAGAAAGATGTGAAGAGACCAACCTTGTGCTCAATTGGGAGAAATGTCATTTCATGGTACAAGAAGGTATTGTTCTTGGACACAAGGTTTCTAGTAAAGGGCTGGAGGTCGACCGAGCAAAAATCGAGACAATTGAGAAGCTACCACCACCCACCTCAGTAAAAGGAATCCGAAGCTTCCTCGGACATGTCGGGTTTTATAGGCGTTTCATAAAAGATTTTTCTAAAATTTCAAAACCCTTGTGCAATTTGCTAGAAAAGGATATCCCATTTAAGTTTGATGAAAATTGCATGCTTGCTTTTCAGGTACTAAAGGAGAAGTTGGTGTCTTCACCAATTATTGTTGCATTTGATTGGAGTCGCCCTTTCGAGCTTATGTGCGATGCAAGCGATTATGCTGTGGGTGCCGTTTTAGGACAACGATACAACAAGGTTTTTCACTCTATCTACTATGCTAGTAAAACTCTTAATGATGCTCAATTGAATTATACCACAACTGAAAAAGAGTTATTAGCTGTTGTTTATGCATTTGAGAAATTTCGATCTTACCTTGTTGGCACGAAAGTGAAAGTTTTTACAGATCATTCAGCCATTAAATACTTGATTGAAAAGAAGGATGCTAAACCGAGACTTATTCGATGGGTCTTACTCCTCCAAGAGTTCGACTTAGAAATAGTAGATAGGAAGGGAACCGAGAATCAAGTGGCCGATCACTTATCCAGAATGGATAACGCGGAAAGCTCTTCACCAAAAGCTGTGCAAATCAACGAGACTTTTCCTGATGAAAGACTCTTCATGGTGAATGACAAACAAATCCCTTGGTATGTTGATTTCATTAATTATTTGGTATGTAAACAATTACCTCCTGATTTTACATATCAACAAAAGAAAAAATTCATGCACGATGTTAGAGCATATTTTTGGGACGAACCATATCTCTACAAGTTGGGTAAGGATAACGTATTGAGAAGATGCGTTCCTTTCGAGGAACAACAAAGCATTATTTATCATTGTCATTCTTCTCCATACGGTGGTCATTTCAACGGTGAGCGGACAGCAGCCAAAATCCTTCAATCCGGATTCTTTTGCCCAACACTTTTTGCAGATGCTCATAACTATGTAAGAAGTTGTGATGCATGCCAACGAGTCGGCAAGATCACTAAGAAAGATGAGTTACCTTTGACTAATGTTCTTGAGGTTGAATTATTTGATGTATGGGGAATTGATTTTATGGGTCCTTTTTCAGCTTTAAATAGAAATATTTATATACTTGTAGCAGTTGACTATATTTCAAAGTGGGTAGAAGCAATTGCTTCTCCAACTAATGATGCAGGTGTTGTTACGAGATTTCTCAAGAAGAATATTTTCACAAGGTTCGGAACTCCGAGAGCCATCATCAGTGATCGAGGGACACACTTTTGTAACAAACAATTTACTAATCTCGTTTCCAAGTATGGAGTCCGACACAAGGTGGCACTTGCTTATCATCCACAAGCAAATGGCCAAGCCGAGGTTTCAAATAGGCAATTGAAGCAAATTCTCGAAAAGACCGTTGATGCCTCACCAAAAACATGGTCAATTAAGCTAGATGATAGCTTATGGGCTTTCCGAACGGCATACAAAACTCTGATAGGGTGTTCGCCTTATCAATTAGTATTCGGAAATGCTTGCCATCTCCCGGTAGAGCTGGAACATAAAGCATTTTGGGCTACAAAGCAATTGAATCTCGACCCAACTCTAGCCGGTGAACAACGTCTTCTTCAACTAGAGCAAATTGAAGAATTTCATCTTAATGCATATGAGAATGCACGAATTTACAAGGAAAAGACGAAGAAATGGCACGACCGACATTTAAGGGAGAAACACCTCGAACCGGGCCAACTCGTGTTGCTCTACAACTCTAGACTTAATCTCTTTTCGAGAAAATTGAAGTCTCGATGGTCCGGGCCATTTCGAGTATTGGAAGTTTTCCCCCACGGAGCCATTGAAATTTCACCTCTTAATTCTATACATTCATTTAAGGTGAATGGACAACGCTTAAAGCTATATCTAGGAGGCGAAGTCAATAGGGGGACGGCGACCATTCAGCTCATTGAAGCTTGAAGAAGCAAAAAAAATGTCTAGCCAAAGACGTTAAAGAAAAGCGCTTCTTGGGAAGCAACCCAAGTTTCACACCTTTGTTGTTTTCATTTATTTTATTTTACTTTATTTTCCCAAAATTCACGTTCTCTTTGTTTTCATTGCAAGAAATTGAACCTTACGAGCGAATTTTGATGGGAGAAATTACATTTCTGACAAAAAAATGGTCCACGCTCATTACAGGGAAAATCTTTGTGCCTCTTACTCATGACTTCACATATTGTTGAATTTTGCGGCTGTTTGTGTTTGCGTATGATCTGTAGCATTTCTTAATTTGCATGCATCATTACCGACATTCTGTTTATCCTTAATTATGCATATCCATGTTTCCTTACCTACTTCAACTTGTGTCTGCGTATTTTGACATTGAGGACAATGTCCTATTTGAGTTTGGGGGGTGAATGTCAATTTCATCAATTTTCTCAATTTTAAAAAAAACAATCATCAATTTTCTCAATTAAAAAAAAACAAAAACAAAAACAAAACAAAACAAAACAAAATCAAACAAAAAAAAATTCAAAAAAAAACCCTTACTTTTCATATATATATATATATATATTATGTAGTCATTTTCTTGCATAGTTAAAACTCATTAAGAAATTTTGATCTTTAAAGGTTTTGGATTTGGCCTCACATTTGGGAAATTGTGAATTGCTTAGGACCTAATTTGATTTACCTTTAGAAGGTTTGTGGATAGAATGTTCCGGATTAGTGCTCGGTATCCAATTGTTTAATCATACTCATATTCTTTGATTTAAGTCTTTCCATCCATTTTATTTGAGTTTTGATTGTTCATTAATTTTTTAGGCAAGTTGGAACTTAGTGAGATCTCGCCAATCCTAGAACAAGTTCTCTAGACCTATCGAGGCGAAATGTTAGCACAAATTTGATAAGGAAATGATTAAGGCATTTTCTTTGAATTCTTAACCACAATCCAATTTTGGCTTAAAATAACCCCATATTCCCTTTGGAGCCAAGTTGAGCCTAAGTAAAATTCCTATTTCTTTGGCACCCTCATTTAACCAAGCCATAAGCCAAGCATTCCCTACCTTTCATGTGGAAATGATTATTTAGGAGTAGGTTATGTGGGGGGTTGAAAAATCGAAAAAAAAGTAAAAAAAAAAGAAAAAAAAGAGAGAGCAAGCAAGTGAGTATTTTGCAGGTTATCACCCCTAATATACAAGAAACTGAGTTTGGGGGAGAGTCAATTATTTGAAATTTGGGAATTCTTTCTTAATTGAGTTAAGTCTTGTAATTTTTATCGTTTATAATAACATGTTGTCATGTTGAGTTTTGTTATTCTATTAAAAAAAAACTTTCTTCCTTGTTCCCACAATTTTACTTGCTCTTAAAAAAAAAGAAAAAAAAGAGATCCCTTACATTTTTCTGTTTCTTGAATAATTATTTCCATTTCATTTGAGCTTTTATTATCCTTTTCTTTGGTCTAAGCTAATTTTAAACCCCAACGACCTCGTTACAACCCGAATAAGACCTTTTGATCCTTTGAAAATGAGTGCTAAAAATTAGTGGAGATGGGACGGAGAAATTTTGCCTATGGGATTGGTTAATTTGATAATACCTTAAGAGTCTCTTGTGTTGTAAATTGCCTTTGAGTTTATTTGGCTTTTCTATACTCTTGTAAGTTGGTTGGTTTTTAATTAGACTTGAATCAAGGAGTCTGTGTTTGAGCGAGCATTGGTATCCTTGCACTATGAAGGTGGGTATGGTTTGATAAGTGGCTAAAGGTAAATTTTAATTGGTTACGGCAATTATGAAAATTCCAATTGTTGAGTGTTCCTTAATCTATTTTGAACAATTTTTCTTAATTTTGCTTAGGGACAAGC
Organism: Erythroxylum novogranatense; assembly: GCA_029891385.1. NCBI lineage: Eukaryota > Viridiplantae > Streptophyta > Magnoliopsida > Malpighiales > Erythroxylaceae > Erythroxylum > Erythroxylum novogranatense. Next base: position 82,110,902 of record CM057231.1, on the reverse strand, counting down.
AAAAGTCTAAGTTTGGGGGCATTTGTTGGATGCATTGTCTTATTAAATTTCATGACATTTTTCCTTAATTTCTAGATTAATTATTGGGTTATATATATATTTTTCTTGCTAAATTGCTTGGTTCGTCTGAATTCGCAATTATAATTCTTCATGTTTTATTTGTAGGAAATGCGTTTGATTTTAATTGAAAAGAACTACAACAGTCCAAGGCGAAAATCAAAATACAAAAGAAAAGGAGCAAAATTAAAAGAGATTAAATCAAGTGGAGGACACGCCATCGTGGAAGTATAGGGAAATTAATTAAATTAAGAGGCGCAACGCAGGAGAGTTGGCGTCGTTTGGCAAGACAATTAAATTGTCACTTCAATCAACAAATAAGAGGAGGACGTTAACACAAGAGGAAAATTCACACAAAACAGCAGGTACGTGGGATTAAATCAGACAAGGCATGAAGACAAAATCAGCCAGCAGCTACAAGGACGCACATCACTGAAGGAGAGGACCAAGGCAGCTTCAACAGGTGGACCAATCAAAAGAAGGACAGCTGGAGCTTATTTAATCACAAAAGAAGAAAACGTTCTGGAGGCAATTATTCATGCAAGCACAGGAATTAAGGAGTTTAATTGTCACATGAGGCAGTGACGCAAATCAAGAAGCAAGCAGCTGGTGGAGAGAAAAGGAAAGTAAGTGGCGGCAGTAGCGTGGTCATTGAATAGGAAGAAGATAACAAAAACAACAGAAAAAGACAATGCAACGTTGGTGGACTAAGAAACTGAGCACAATTAAATTGTCACATCAGTGTAAGATTGGAGGCTTGGGTTGCGTGGTTTTGGAAAGATTTGAGCAAGAGAACAAAAAAAAAATAACATAGCCAATCCATCATTCACGTAGGAGGTGGGAGACCCATAAAACATACACTGAAAAAAATCATATTCGGGGAAGGAAGAACAGAGACGTGAGCTGGAGGCATACGAGAATGGACAAAGAAAAAATCAACGAAGACGGGACCAAGCTTAGAGGAGCAGCATTAACGTGAGTCATGCACAGGGTAACAGCCAGTGAAGAACATATGTGACCCAAATCAAGCATGGATTTAATTAAATGAAGGTGGCGTCAATTAGGGGCAACAGTTAAAGCAACAAAATCAAGAGTGAGTCAAGTGGCGTGATTTAGAGGAGCTGAAAACGTTGAAGAAAGGAAATAAAAAGCCAAAGAAAGGAGAAAAACACGTTAGTTAGGGGAGACAAAAGACTTTAAGCTGGGTGGAAAAGAAAAGATCGTGAGCTGCTGGAGATGAAAAACAAATCACGCAAGATTGGTGGAAGGAAGCAACGTGACAAAGCCTTTTGGAGACTTCAACGTGAGGCAGCTGGTGATAAAAAAAAAAATACAGCAGCTGGTGATTGAAGAGAAGACATGTTAGCTGTTTGGTGAGGGACCACCACGCATGCAAAGGAGAACTTAGAAAGGGATGTTGGCAGCTGGTGGGGTCTCTCAACTTTACACAAGAAAATAAGCTCTTAACGTGACAGTGGCAGCACAAGAGGAGGCTCCACCTTGGTTGACTCACGCAAGAAGCTCCAGCACTCACCAACTCCATTCACTTTTGCACCATCAATATATATTCATCACTCACGTTGCCCCATATATAGCTAGCTGGACAAGAACACCAAGAGAGAGGAACGTTTGAGGGGCTGGAAAACAAGACGTGGAGCTTAGAGGAGGATCAACGTTACACCATTTTTTTCACTTTTGCTATCAACGTTAAAAACACCAAAGGGGGCTGTGAAGTTCAAGCATTGAGGAGGACTCCAAGACCAAGCAATCACCATTTGTTCTTCCATTCCTTCTATTTATTTCATAATCATAATGCTTGCTTTTATTATTTTCATTGCTGCTACTGTTATTATGAGTAAATAATCCTCTCATTCTAGGATTTTAATGGAACCCTTGATGTAATCTCGGTTAATTGGTATTTTCTTCGTTTAATCTCTTATGCCCGTTTTTACTTAAAGGTTTGATTATTGTAATTTGTTCTTAATACTTTTCATAATTTGATCACCTATGAAATTGATTTTCTTAATCTTTGTGTAACGTAACATGGAGCAATAGATTTGGAAAAAGATTGCAATAGCTTAGGATCACATTCATAGTGATTTGTGTCTAGGATCGGGAGATACCTATCCACCCTAAGTAACCACATTAAGATTGATTTGATAAAGCAATCATCGAATTATCACAATTTACCATAGAAATATAGGAAATTGGTTCGATGATTAGGATTACTAATGATCCGGGAGGGCTTAGTAATTAATTCTGAATCTTAGGTTATCAAACCCGGTATATGAATTAAACCGAAAAAATTTCGACACCGAGGTAAAATCAAGGGGGAAGTTAAGTTCCTAGATTTTCATTCCATCAATATTTCTTATATTTCTATCTTGCGTTAATTCTCGTTTTTATTTCATTTTTCAAACCACAATCAATCAATCTTTTCTTTAATTTTTATGTTATTAGCTTAAGTTAAAAGTTATTACGAGTATTACTTTTTAACTAATTTGGTCTCTGTGGGATCGATATTTTTACTACTTGACGATAGAAACGTGCACTTGCGTTTAGCACTGACAAGGATCATGGAGTAAGCTGACTTGGTAGTGAATCGTCCGTTATCTGTTGAGCCCCAAATAAGCTGATTCAGCCCTCGGGAGGGTTGTGGTGGAAGGATACCAGCGATAGTCATACAGATTGATGAAGGTAGCCGATGTTGAAAAGCTGCCCAATTCCAGTTACCAGTAATGTCTGTAAAGTGAATGACCTATGGTCGATGATGTCTGATGAAATGGGTGCCACTGCATGAGAGATAAGAGGTCCCCAGTCTTCAACCCATGGATCTAGCCAGAATCTCGTTCTGGAGCCATATATTTAGTGCATTGAGTAAACTTCCATTAGACATGATATTGGGAGACATATCCAAAATATTTATGTTTGTATCAGTGCATTTGTCTATTGGGATTCGTAAATGTATGACTTGCTGGTTATGAATTTGTATCTCTCTTTTGTAGCTCATTAATGAGTTTCCTCTTGATAATTGTTAAAAGCTCCTAAAAGCCTTTAAAAATATATCGATGATTGAAAGCTTTAAGATCCTAGTTGTTATATTTGAAGATATACCATATAGTTATAATCATCAAATACATAAGTCTTAAATTGATTTACATCCTGTTATTAGAATTAGCCATATTGACCATCTTAAAAAAATATGACTAATAGTATGAGTGAGATAGATGAGTCTCAAGGGACTTACATTGCTAGTTGGAATACCTAGTTAGTAATGTATGACCAACTTATAATATAAAAATATATGGATAATCAATCCTAATGTGTCCAATTTTTTGGTTTTTCAATTCAACATCTATTTTTTAATAAAGTGACAAACTTTTTAAACCTTAACAATTCCATTTAAAACTTTAGTTTCATTAGTAATTTGTTTATTTGGCTAATAAAATATTTGTTGTTCATGACATGTAGATTTTTACTGGGAAAAATATTGGTCACAATTAGATTGAAACAGATAATTTTTTTTTTCAGGTAGACACCTAACAATAAAGGTTCAGTTAGCCAAATCAGTAAACTACTAATGAAACTAATGTTTGAAACTGCACTATTAAGGTTTCAAAAGATTAGTCACTCAATTTAAAAATTTGAAGGCTTGGGCACTAGATTGAAAGAATATTAAAAGATTAGGCTCTTTAAAATTGATCGTCCTTAAATATATAATGTGTAATTTTTGGATAAAATCCACATGATTTTTTTGATTTTATTAACTTGAGATTTAAATATAACAATTGTTATAATTTTATAATTCTTTTCTATTATTATCAAACATTAAATTAAGTTAAATTTTATGAAAATCTTTAAAGGAGAAATACCACTTTTTGCCATGGAATAAGGCATTATTCCTTAGCCTAATTAAATAGTTAATTAACCTTTTTAAGACTTAAGAAGTCATCAAACTTGTACTGTGTTGATGTGTTGATATGGTTCGATAACAGTTGATACATTCATGGACTTTTTAAAAGGAAATATGAAACTAGTTACCTCTTTCTTATATTGTTTCAAGTTTGATAGAGAATGTTATAATCGAACGAAGCCTCATGTGGTTTCTGATTATTGAGAATCCTGGTAGGCCACCTGTTTAGTAAAAAAAATTGATATGTTGGCAACCTTTGCCCAGAATTGATTATGCAATTTCTTTTCATATAGCAAGTCAATTTCTTCAAACTTAGTCTTTCATGGTGAAACAAAGCACTTCAAGATTAAGTACTATTCTCTAAGAGAAATTTAAAAGGAGGAAGAAGTACCTTTGGTGCATTGCAAAACAAGTGAGATATGTTCACCAAACTTTGCCTAAAGCTAAATTTAAAGTGCTAAGAAATAGCCTAGGAATTTGCAGCTTTAAAAGTAACGAAAACTGTTTGAATTATGCTTTTGAAGCTACTGAACATAAGTTGTTGTGTTGTCACTATACAAAACAAGCTTTGTCATCATGCCAAGCAAGCAGTGACATGTCGTGTTGAATGTGCAAGAAAGTGTCTAAGAATGTTGCTATTTTTTAGGCACAAACTGAAATGTGCAGCTTAAGTCCAATTCTTCAAGATTAGTTATTGTATTTTCCACAGCAAGAAAAATGAAGTTTAGCAATAAAAATTACCGACGAAAAACTTATACATTCAATTCGTAAGCTAAATTAGTGACAGAATTTACCAACGGATGAAGGCGTTAGAGAAACCGTTGTAGGTAATAATTTGTGATGAACCACAATATGTCAGTTGCAAATTTACTAACGAACATTTTGTGTTACCATCGGTGAATATATTAACATTTATTTTGTAATGTCTTCTGTCGGTTACCTTATTGACAAAATTGGTTATCTCGTCGATAAGTTAATGACAATATTACTGACGGTTATTAGTTATATGTCGGTAAATCGAATAGATTTTACCGATTTAACTTTTTTTTCATTGGTAAATTTGGTAAAACTATTTTAAATTTTTTCCCTGCATTTAATTTTATTTGATGATCTTATGGTTGATGCTTAATTTATACAGTTATCAGTTATCTATTGATAGTATTTTGATTTGTTTCTACATTTAATTTGTTAAAATAGAAAGTTGATTGATGATATAAAAAAATTATCTTAATTGATAATAAAAAATTATCTTGTACATAATAAGCATTTTATTTATACGAAATGACTATAAGTACGCTATTTATTTGGTGACCACGGATGCTCTAATTGTTGCGATGAAGTATTGCCCCTCCCCTTCAACTCATCTACCTTATACGAAGTTGAGCTATGTACTCCATCGACTGTTGCAACTAAGTTACCGATGTTTGTATTGTGCTCTGAAGCTCATGCATGGGTTTCATTGGGTGCGGATTGCCTACTAGATATTGTTGTCCTGGATGTGGAGTACATTTGTGAATAACTTGTGTTCACAAATGAACCTAAGTCGACTATCTTTCCACGACGATCTCTACCATCCACTGCATAAAGATAGGTTTGACTCTTATCAACATTTTCAGATTGCTGAGATTGTCGCTAAATGTTTTATTGTATTTGGTCTTATCAGAAAACAATGTTTATGCTAGTAAGTGATAATTATTAAGCATTAATATTAAAGCATAAATTTTACATACATTTAGTTCTCTACATTGAGTGTTGACGAAGGTCACATTGTCATGCTTCTTAGCGTGAGTGTTCAAAAAGAGCTGACGGGATGTAGGCTTTGTGTCTATAGACTTTTCTTGTATCCGAATAAAATGTTATAAATGAACTACAATTTATAAAGATTTCAGCATAATTTTCTCTATTTTTATGCTATTTACCCCTGTTGAACAAGAAAAATAACTCAACAATATAATCATATATTGTTTGTATCGGTTTCGTTTCCGTCGGTAATTTTTCATCGCTAATTCCTACTTCTTTTAATTGTAGTGTTCTGATTTAGTTGCTATTTTTTCTGCTTGTGGAACATGTTCAAGGGACATGTTTATAGTTTTTTTTGGCTAGTTTTCTGTTAATTTTATTCACATATTTAAGCAATGTTGTTTAATGAAATTTATGTTCTTTTTTGACTCTCCTTCACATATCATATTCAGTTTTGCCTACAAATTTCAACAAGAAATTCAAAATTGACAGAAAATTTCGGGGGCTCATGTGCTATTGGATTCTGGACTCACCAATAGGAAAGAGAGATAAGGATCTGACGGCATGATGCAAGAAGGAAAATGGCAGGTTAGATATTCTTTTATGATACTTTGGTCCTCAAGGAATACGGAGCAAGGGGATAAGATAAGGTCCCCACCTTCACCCTGCTCTCAGTTATCTGTTACTGCTTGCCTTGCTTCCAGAGGAAAATAAACTTACCAATATGCAATGCCCCTCTCCAGATTACTCAGGTGCAAGATTTTAGAACAACAGAAAAGATGTTGAAGAGAAAAAAGAGAAGGGTACCAAGTTGTGTGTTTAACATGTGGGATGGGCCACTGAAACATTCTGTGTGTTTAGAAGTGGGGTAGTCTGCCCATCTGTAGCTTGTTGGCTTGTTAGGTGGCTGGAGCCTTATGCCTAAAATCCTGAGTGACTAAGGTGTGAAACAATTTGAAGTTGGGGATACACCTATAAATACTCATTTAATGGAGAACAAGGGACCACTCTAAGATCAAATGCGTGATGGTCCCCTCGTATTCATTGTGCATATACATATGTATAACCTTATTCTATAAACTTAGAAGGCATACTAATTAATTAGACCATATATTATATCTTCCTTAATTTCTTGTATATATAATATATATAGTTTCGGGCAATTAAGTTGAAGATACAAGCAGAGGAAGAATTATTGAAGGAGAAAGAACAAGACTTCTAATTAATGGCTTAATATTGCATTTGCACACAATAACCTATATATATATAATCGACTAAAATCACATGATCTTCCTCAGATCAACTTAATGAATAGGTTTGAATTCGTACTCCAATGTCCACATATTAAGGATATGTCATATTCTTACAGGTTTAGTACAAATCATTAAAATTCGATGGATTGATCTCTCATCTTCTGTTCCATATGCCCAATGTCAACCATGTGTCACTTATTATTAACCACACATTTCACAACAAATAGACAAAATGTGTGGGTCATAATAAATGGGATCAGATACATGGCAAAGATGATCTGTTGCCAAAATGTTTTTCCAAGTACAAGAAATGAATAGCTATGGTGCGAAGTGACGATGATTATATATAGTCTGTCCTTCTCAAGCCCCAATCACTCTGAATGGATTTCATATGGAGTGCACGTGATTAAGAATCCCCGTTCTTAGACGACGCAAATGCATATGATTTTGATCCCCACATGCCCCCCAGTGTTAATTGGTTTTTGTTTTATACTTCCTTTGCTTTCTCTCCAAATTCTGATCGACATGCTCCTGATGATTTTAGGCTTATATATATTATCCATGGCAATTTATACCTATAATCAATTAGGAACTGAGGCTAATTCTAATTAAGAATAATTTTAATTTTGCTTCTTTTTTGATATCACAAATGCCAATTTTACAAATCTGGTTTAATTTCAAGACATGTATTAATACATAATGCATTATATGCTTAAATATTTGTTGAAACATTATATATAAATGAAGTATCAAGTAGTGGATGTAATAAGGTCTGAAAATTGTAATTCTGCTACTTTGTATTGGTCATGTCCAATTCAGATGTTTTGATGAATAGATTCTATGGATTGCTTTCGGAGGTTTGCAATAGCAAGGGAATTTACTTCTTTATGAAAAAGTAGTACTGAAAATTGCGATTGCAAGAGTCCATATCAAGGTTTAAAATCACAATTATGTTTAATTGCATGGGAATTAGAGATTGAAGCTCGCGTTGACTCTATTGTCATTGCCATTTTTAGATCCGTCACTTGTTCTTGAAAGTTTCCAAAAAGTAGGAATCTTTGTTCTCTTTTCTTTTTTATTGCTTTATGTTGCAATTTCTTGTTGCATAGAAATTTTTTCTTGTCATTGCAATTTCTTCTATGCAACTTTTTTATTGCATAGAAGGTTGGTTATGCATAATTGCGTGTCTAAGATGACCTAGATCAGATTGTGTTCTCAAGTTGGAGTGACTCGCCTTGGACATATTATTTATAAGTTCGTTAATTATTAAGTTGTAATTAACTGTATATATATTAACTAAGTTTTTAGTGGCCAAATTAAGACGATGCACGAAGTTAACATGATAAATCAGAAAATTCGAGCACATAACATTTTAATACATAATCAATGACATCAACTGACCAACGCTTGATTCTAACCTAGCTAATAGATTTAATGCATTAAAATATGAAAGTGTAAAAAATTAATTGCTCCCACTTGTCTCGACCTCCTTTAAAACTGAATCATTAATGCCCACACCACACTTCCTACAATAACTCAGTCAAGTCTTCAAATTTCACATTCCTTCATCAACTCCATTTTGAACCACAGTCCATCATATCATCCCATTTCTCTCCACCTCTATACCTCTATCTAACCCTAAAACCATCCAAAGACATAAACGCAGACCCACAGGCATGGGAAAGAAAATGAAACTCCCTAATTTCCTCTCCAATACCACCACGGACTCTAGATCCTCATGGCCATGGCCTACTTATTGCCACCAACCCAAAACCCTCTCTTTCAGGGCCGGCCGTGACCCCATCAACTCTGCTTACTTCGACGCCACCACCATTAATGGCGTCATTGGCCTGCCTGAGTCATTGTTCACCAACTCTTCCAAGTCAGCAAGCTTCTCCACTGAATCAGATGAGTCAGGAGCCGAGTTCATAGAGACGGTGATTCGTGGTGTGAGGTCATCGGAGAGACTGTTTTTCGAGCCGGGAGAGACTAGTTCAATCCTAGAAGAGGCCAAAGGAGGCGAGTTCCCGTTCAAAGAGATTGCGGTCGTGTCAATGGAGTCCAAAGAGCCTTTCGTTGATTTCAAGAACTCAATGGAGGAGATGGTTAAAGCTTACAAACTGAAAGGGTGGGAAGATCTTGAAGAGCTCTTATTTTCCTACCTGAAAGTGAATGGCAAAAGCAATCACGGGTATATAATTGGTGCTTTCGTAGATTTGCTAGTAGGTCTTGCTTTTGCTGCTTCGAGTGAATCATGTTCTGGTTCTCAATCTCCTTCTTCTCCATTGTGTTCATACACTACTTCTTCTTCTTCTTCTTCTTCTTCTTCTTCTGATTCTTCTGCAAATACTCCATGTGTCTCTTCTTTAGAATTAGCTGAGGAGGAGGAGGAGGAGGAGACTACTGATATTACTCATAGGCCAACTTCATTAGAAGCCCAAAATGAGATTAAGGCCAACTGAAAATACATTATTAATTTGTTAATTTGACTACAACTTAACTATTTTTTTTGTTTTATTTATTATTCAATATAAATGTCATAATGTGTTAATAATAGTACATCATCTGATGTCTAGTACGTAGAAGAACCTGTTGGGATGATTCTCAATCTCTATCTATCTGTGCTTGTGGAGATAATGCGTATGTAAATAGATCATATTTAGTAACAGTCTCGTTGTCCCTTAATTTTTTGTTCTATACGAAGCTGTTATGTTCTTTGGCAAGTTCTATTAATCCGTACATAAGCTATTTCAGTAAAGTTGTAGTTGAGTTACCAAAAGCTTCTAAAATTAGATAAATAACAGCAACTGATTTCTATGCCTTGTTATTAAGTAACGAGGACAACATACACTAAGAGGAAGAGGCGATCGTGATCATCCATGCAACATCAATTCGAGAAAACCGCGTATGCTTAAGCACTGACATGTACGATGTGATTGATCACAGCCGTTGGCTTTTGAATTATATTTATGTAAGTCGTAATCAGTTGATAGGAACCAGTCCAGCGCAGATTTTTGGCCTTGTCCGTAAAAAGCTTCATATCCCTTCTTTTGCATATTATCTGCAAAAGCATTATCATCTTAACAACATGCAACCACCCGTTATATATATATAATATGTATGCTCAATTGAAACATTGGAACATTTTTGTCCTCATGGTTTTGAGATTCAAGTAAACAACATTAATTGAGAGAGGTATACTTACCAATATCTTCATGTAGACCACATCATCCAACATACTCTGCCGTCAGAAAGATTTCAAATCACATGCCCCTTCTCAATCTTATTTTTCTGAAGGTTAGCTAAATGTTGAAACATAATTAAAAAAAACAATAAGTGTTGAGAAGAACGTCTCTGCTAATTTCAGTAGTTCAAACAAAATGTTGGTAAGAAATTTATCATCTTTTTACTGCAATTGACGTCAAGTAGTTGTAATAACAACAACAACAATAATCTTAGTGTAAAATATTTTCTTATCATAATAGATTTATGCACGATATTATTTGGTTGCATACATTGTTTTTTATTTATTTATAGCTATAGAGTTTTGGTTCTGGTTCCATTTGTCAACTGCGAAATATATCAACCACTAAATTAAGTTAATAACAATTAATTCTATATAAAGTGCAGAATTTGTTTTGCTTAATTATGAATAAGAAGTCTTGAAATTTTCTAACCAACTTTACTTATCATAATAGGGCTATCATGATGTGCATTATCATTTTTTGTAACTTTATAACTACTCCTATGTAAAGAATTCATATATGATAAAATACAACCTCTTAAACTGAAATTTATCCCAACCGCGGTATTAATCATTTACCAAGAATACATTCACAAGAGGTAATTTCAAATCCATCACCAACCGTCATCTCAACCAATTATGTATAAAGAGAGATTAATTGAAAAGGGAATAATCAGAAAATAAGCAATACTAGGATCATGAGTCACCTAATTAATGCAGGTAAGAAAATAATGACGGTATTTTTATCAAGATACATAATTGGATGTGATCTTGAGTATGTTGCATGTGATAAACCTACTCTATTAATTAGTTGGTAAATGGTACACATAACTTGTAATCTAACTTTTGATTGCCTATTTAATTAACTGACCATCAGCCGCTTAATTTAGCTTTTAGACTAAGTGGACAGTCTAACTTAGAAAAGACAACAATAAATTGAATACTAGCATAGGTGGCCTTTTACATATTAGCTTCACTATCGTTCGCTCACATGTTTGTGTTAACCAATCACTTCAATGGATACTGATTGAGCACACCCAACTATAGTATCATTTGGCATGAACTTTGCTCTTGTATTTTCAGATGTATTCTAGAAACTATCCTCAATATATAATATATATATAACTTTATGTTACAACTTGATCTTTAATTTGTTACTGCTTGGCTTGACCTATCCAATATATTATATTGTTTAGAACATACTAGTACTTTTAACATTTGAGCAAAACCAAAATAAATGTCAGCTCTAGCTCTGTGTTCGAGACCGTGTAACAATGCCTCGGCATTAATCTCTGAGCTTAAGATTCTTGGCTGAGGGGACGAAGCTTCTAAACTTTGTGCCATGCGAATTTTATAACTTATCTAATTGCACGACAATTAAGCAACGTTGAGACAATGCTAAATCCGATGTTAGTTGGTTAGGTATATGATAATAACCACTAAACAATCCTAATTACTGGTTTCCTGGTTTAAGTTATTACCATTATCAGTTACATATATACTATAGTATATGCACAGAAAAGAAAAGGTCAGCTAATGTAATCGATTACTTATGTCACCGTGACCAAGATGAGTAGCCGAATCAGAAATAATAAATTATAGATGTTGTAAGGTCGCAATTCAATATATAAAAAAGGAAAAGGATCGAAATTCCAAACAAGTGAAGGTGGGGTTTGTTTACTCTGAATTTATAATATATATATATATATAATAGTAAATTCATCCGGGGTCCAAACTTTCTCGCCGTGGTTCCCTCTTCAATAATCTCAAAGTCCCATATCCAGCAACTTGCAATCTTCAATGAGAAAATTAAACAAAAAAATGTTCACGTTCCCAAGGCAGTGTGGTTTGTTCAGATGGGGGGGGCTCACAAACAAAACAAAGAAACTAAGGTTGGAAGGTGTTTTTGTTTGTCAACTTCTAGTGTTAGCTATAAAGATGTAAGAGATCACCCTGAGCTTATCCGATGGTTGCAAGTATTCAATCGGTTGGCAATCCCTAGTTTGGTTACTAAGACCTGGTTACATTTCATTATTCCCGTCTCAGACAAACAAACAAACCCTATAGCCGTTTGGCCTCCAGGTTTTTATTTGTCAGCTTCGTAAGAAGCCAAACTTATCTTATAGTTCTTCCAATTCCAAAGCTAATATTCGTAGTAAATATCGAAACGATGACCCTTTAATGAGACCCTCATTTTTCTACATACTTAAACTTCACGAGATTTATTATCATATAGCATAGGACTTGATGTCATGTCCATCGCATCATATAGCTTTGAAGCTTTGGCTAACAATGCATTAATGGTTCTCTAAACGTACATAAGAAACTATAAATGATTCCCGTGTTTTATCTTCCACTGCTTTATCATTCTTTATATGCAGTCTGATTTAAATACTTTAGTTCTTAATATATATAAAGAAAAAGAAAAAGTGGACAGTAGCGGTCCTTCAAGTCTTGGTGAGGCCACAACCACAGCATCAGGGTTCACGATAACTCGTACGACAACCTTAAATACTGTTGAAGTTAGCTACACCGGAAAGCTTACGCAAAAGTCGGTCCTCTCATTTGATTGCAGGTGGTAATTTAATAGCCATAAATATCTTCTCTGCTCCAGTAACCTAACTAATAACTGATTTCACTGTTGGAGTACATCAAGGTTGGTGAAGTTGATCAAACTTAGGTGGAGTATCGGGCTCATGTGTCGTGTGTGCTCAGGAGATGCAAATGGAGCCAAGACATAAAAGGGACGAAATTAGTGTGTTTCAGGAATTGATCAATTTCGAGCTCAGCATCGAAGTTGGTGCGATAGTGACCTATGAATAGGGACCTAAGTCAGAAAGCTTTGCCGAGAGATAGGATGCGACTGATGTAATTAGCTACTGTCAGTTGCTCATTCGGCTTTTAGTGTGATTAAATGCTCATAGTAAATGTTAAGTTTCCTATCAACCTGAGCATCTAACGATGAAAAATTGTTCTGGTCTTGCACTTGAAGCCTATTTAAAAAGTTAAAGGGAAACAGGTAAGGAGTAAGGAGGGGTGATTCCCATTAATGAGACCTTTTCATTCTCTGGAAAATCAAACAATTCTCTTCTAAGCCTATGAAGAGGTATTAGAATCAATTCACTTTTTTCTTTAATCAGCTAAAGGGTAACATTTTTAGAATTCAGAGAATTAATTAGCCTGTTCTTTTAGGTAAGGATTTTGTTCACTCTTTCATTGCTCGCTCAACTAGTATTCCTTCCTTTGCTATTCATGTTAGGTTTAAAAGCATAAAACCCTAACCTCTTCATTACAAGTCTCCGACATCTATTTTTCACTTTTCAGAATGCCAAGCTCTTAAAACTTTTGGTGTATATTCAAAAGAGTTTCCGCGATTGAAAACATTTTCATAGACCTGACATGAACATGAATAACTAAAAACAAGGAAGTCCCATGGGCCTCATTTGGGACTGTTGCAAATGCCCTTGCTAACTATTGTTGAATTGAAGCGTTCACTGCTCTATTCAAATCTGACATGTTCGAAACTTCAGAATCCCACCTCCGTTCTGGTTGTAGCCTAAGTTCTTTTTACCTCTCTTCTCTTTTCTCCTTCTTTCTCTCATTTCTGTTCGTCTCTTTTTTTAATTACTCTCAGTTACTCTTTTATTTAACTCCTGCCACTAAGAGTTTGAGTCATATTGGTGGTTTTATTGAGATAATTATGACTAAAAGAATGACGACTTGTTACTGAGTTATTGTGGAGAATCTTTCCAAAATTTTCGACCTAACTTTAAGCTCATATTAACATTCTCTTCTAATTCGATTTGTCCTTCCCACGATATAAGAGTACTGGATGTTATTGTCAAAAACTTTTCTTCCTGCGAGGATATTAAAAAATATTTCTCAATCAGACATTATTGATATTATGAATTCCGTATCAGTACTAGTATGGAATTCAATTATTGTACAATATTGTACCGACGCTAGTTAACAATGAGTATCGTCTCACATAATTTTTAAATTTATAAACTAGTTCTTGACTTTTTAATTTACAAAATAGTCCTTAATATATTGTATTATATAATTTATAATTTTACATCAACTTTATCTCCAAATATTATAATAATAAAATTTGAAATAATAATAATATCTATTAATGTTTATTAATATTGTCTTTCACATATTTGACATATAAATAATAACATAATTAATATGAAAAAAGATCAAACAACAACAACAACTCAATAAAAGTCTCACAAAATGCAAGGTCTCATGAGATACATATGAATACAGTCTTACTCGTAACTAGTAGAGAGGTTGTTTTTATAAAAAATATATCAAGTACTTAAAATGTTACAATTCATCATATAATAGATAATATTTTATCAAAACATCAACTAAAAAATCCATAACTCTCTAAGTATTCAATATACAACAAGAGTTCTTTCAATCTAATATTCGCTAAAATCATATTTACCTCAATTCTCATTTCGTACAAAATTCTTGTCATTAAGAGGAGTCTCATTATCACCATTATTCAAATTCATTGCACCAATGACATGTTAGTACTTTCCCATCTAAAATTATCTTTTAAGTTATTCTCATTTATCAAACTCGGTTCCTCATAAACCCAATCTGTCAAAAGATCGATACAGTTAAGGTAAATTGGATATACATAATTACTTATTCTATTAAGAGTCCTATTAAACAAATAAAATTAAATTACTAAGAAATTATATTCAACCTAAAAATGAAAAAAACATACTTTTTCTGAAGTTTTAAGTTATATCAAACAAAGGCCAAGTCTTTTAATCTTTTATGTTCCAATATATGTCTTTTCTTGGAATGGATAAATTTAAATGTGTTCCAATTTCTTGCATACCTTATTGGACTTATGCATTGACTTAGAATTCAAATTGCAAATCTTTACAATTTTGAAACACCAATCCCGAATTAGTCACACCTTCATTTATAAGCTTAACAGATCTTGCATTATCTTATAGGTAACAATTTTTCTAATAGTTAACAACATTCCCTATTAACTTTTGTTTTCTTTGTAAAATTTGGTATAAAATAGATACTAGAATTCAAAAAGTTCGAGCTCTAAATAATAGAGAGTAAAGTTGTCTTTCTTATCGCTCATTGATGACTGCAAGATAAGGTGTATACAAAAAGACATATTTTTCAAATTAGCCTTGATTGTTTCCTTTGCCTTCACTATGACATCAAAAGTAACTCATCGTTGCCTTCTCATCACAATCAACTAGCAAAGTACTCTCACTAAAAGCTCACAAACTTGAATTACAAATTGACACTAGGATCAAAATTCATGATCTTCAATTATAATTATAGAAACTTCAACTCCAACGTTATACCTGACACAATATGATGTCACTTACTTATCACTTGTAAACAACTACCTCAACTCCTTCATTAGAACAAAATACTAAAGCAATAAGAAATTAGTCACAAACCTTGCTATAGCTGGATAACACAAATTCCTACCATAGGTGAAATCCTTCTTCATCAAATTTAAGACCCATTCATAATTATAGATAAACTTGTTCATTTTTTTTGCTTATGCACAATCTTATTAATGATAGAAAATTATCTAATATCTCCTATATTTTTTCTTATTTCAGGTTAATGCACTGTGCAGAACAAAGAGTCCAATATAAAGAATTATGCCTGCTTTATAATCTTTTCTTAGCTACTTTATAAACATAATCATTATCATTAATGAACTAAACAATGTTTTCTAGTCTAACTTCATTCACAACTTCATCGAATATCTAAAACAGAGTATCAACATTTTTATCAAGGTTAGATGCATCAATAGAATTCAAAAATGTTGTCCCTTTAGCAGAATAAACTAAAAATTTGATAATGGGTTCATGTCTTCTATTTGTCCAACCATCACTCATGATTGAACAATTTATAAGTTTCCTAAATCATTATTCTTTCATCCAAATAACTCTTTATTTCATAAATAGAGCTGCTTAAAAGTTTACCTCTATAGTCATCAATTGAATGAGCCATATATCCTTACCTATAAGAAGCAATAACATCTACTATAAGCTAGTAATAATAAGACTAGGTGGCATTGAATGATAAACCTTAATCATACCACAATCTAACCATTGTCATTTCCACATTATAAGCTACTTCTTTAGATTGTAGAGCACTATAGATTAAAGGTTGAGCTTCAGGAATTGTTTATGATGAAAATTTTATACATATTTCTTCTTCTTTTCATCATATTAGGTGCAACATTCCTTTCTTGTTGGGTGGAAGTACCACAACCTTCAACATCCTTACTATCATCTTGACCACCAGAAAAAGAACTTCCATGAAAAAATTTCATAGTTTATCCTTTGCTTATATCTTTTTCATGTTGATACTCTTCAAGTAAGGTCTTCATTTTTCATTTTATGTCATGGCTAACTTTTCTGCAAGGCTCTATTTTACCTTTGATCCCAGCTAAATGCTTCTTTTATTTGGTGATTCTCCCACCGTTCAAATGCTTGTTGTAGTACACACAAATCATATGGCTCTTTATTCTAAGAACCAATCTAGTATGATCCTAAGCTATATCATCAAATCTTCCTGAAATGATTGAATTGTCAGGAGTACCTAAATTTTCCTCAATTTATCTAAAAATAAATAAAGACATGTGTCAAAATTAATTTAAAAAATTCATATTCAAAAATACAAATTTTGTATATAATATCATTACATAACCATAAGAATTTAATATTTAATTATAAACATAGCTAGATTCTAGATGACTCTATCTTACATCTTTATTTATGATAATACATAGCAAAAATGATTTTTGTTATCATAATACACATTGTAAAAAAGATTTGAGCACTTATAATTTCATATTATGTTGAGTAATGAGTATTCTCTAATAAATTCACACACTATTTTCTACTATGCATTTAATTACTCATAAGATAAGATGATGAATGTGTATTTGCTATAAGATACGATTGATACTTGTAATATTATTTGCTAACAACAACAATAAATAATATAAAAATGAAAACATTTAATTTTCTTAACTTAGTTACAAATCATTTTCATACCTTGCTCCACCTCTTCCTCTTCATTCTTCATCTGTTTCTACCATTTACATTCCATAATCCATGCCTATCATCACTAGAAATTTGTTTGTTCTCTAGTGACAATGTTCTAGGATAGTTATTTCAAAAAGAGAGAATTTTCTACTTTTATAACATATTGTTAGATTGACGACTTAATAATGCTTCCTTTTACATATTTGTTTAAATCTTGGTTAGTTTCAATGGATGTACTCCACTTAATAACTAACTACTTATGGAGTTTTTATATATGATATGATTGAATTATCTTATATTTTCTTATACATTTACTTGTGATTTCAATCCTATTTTTAAGATAAAATGCTCAATTTGTGTTGACTATGAGATTGGATTTATTGATATATTCTTTTAAAGCCAAAAAGATAAGATTTCATAAAGCAAATTAGAGCACAATTTTCTCCATAAGCAAAAGGTAAAAAAAATAAAAAAATGAAAAATTGGTTGCTGCGTGAAACAAAGAATTGCATTAGATTGTTACGTTAAAAATACAAGAAAGAAGCATAGGAGGTTTTTTTTGACACAAGTTATTATGGGTCTTAACAGCGACAGGAACGGACAGAGGGTGGCGGCACAACGTGGGAAGCAATCAATGCAGAGTCCAGCGAGAGCAACAAGCGAGAATAGTCTTGGCCTGAACACTAAGGGAGCAGAGAACGATCCACGGAACAAGGAGGCAGTGTCGACGTGGAGAAGGGAAAATTGCAGAGGAAGAAACGAAGAACAAGAGCCAACCTCCTCCATTATTTTACTTGTTTCAACGTGAGTATCGGAGGTAAAGGAAGGTAACTTGGACTGCTATTTTATATTGCTAAGTATGACCCATTTTTGGAGCATAAAAATGAAGATGATAGGCTAGTTTTCCGACACCGGTTCAATGGGGATATCGACGCCAAGTCACGGTCAAGCTATTTTTGTCATTTTAAAGTTGTGATTTATTTTCAGATTGTTGTGTCGTTGGTATTGTTACGAATGGTTTTGGGATTAATGATCTTAATATAATATTTTGATCATTTTATTTCGAACCTATTGCTAAAATATTAATTGTAATCCGTAATCGTTACTTTTAATATTTGTGAGTAGCATTTAACGATCGTTAATCGTTAAAAACAACATGATTTAGGTTAGATAACCTGAGCTTGTGAGGTTTCTGCCTATATTGATTGTTTTTCTTTTCATAATGCAACTGCCAAATTGAATCTAGAGATCGTATCCTAGGTTATTCGGTAGTTAGATTTAATCAATGATCGTATCTTGATTAAATACAACCTAAGGGAAAATCGAGATTTGTAGAGCATTCTATTAGTCTCAAATCAATAGTCCGAAAAGAATTGTAAAGACTTTAAAATGAATAAATATGCTTGATTGTGCTTAGGCCGAGATTGACTCTAGAACCGAACCTCACTTATACTCGTCACTTTTCTCATTTTTGATTGTTCGTGTTAATTTGTTTTCGATAGTTTAATTTTTCCTTTAATTTTCTAAATTGTTCGAAAACCAAAAGCCCCCCATATACTTTTCTTGCATCAATTATTTTCAGTACGAAAATTAACCGAACATTCCCTGTGGATTCGATCCCGACTTACCACAATTACAAATTTTAGTGTGCAGAGTCAGGTAAATTTTACAGTGCACTCGACACGCGCTGTCAAATTTTGGCGCCATTGTTGGGGAATGTGGTAGTTTAATTTTTTTGCATTTGATTTTAGTTGGTGTTCTGTGAATATATATATATATATATATATATATATATATATAATCATTCTTTGTGTTACTTGTTAATTTTTAATTGTCCATTAGTTTTGGTGCATGGTAGTGACCAGATCTTCTCGTAGAGAAATTGAGCAACTTGATCCGGAGATCGAGAGGACATTGCAGAGATTACTTAGATAAGCAAGGTCAACTCTGGTAAACGAATTGGAAGCAGAATCTGAAGAAACAATGGCAAATCCGAGAACTCTGAGGGAGTTGGCTGCACCCGATTTAACTCATAAACCATTATGCACAACATTTCCAAATTTTGCTGAACATGTTACCTTTGAGTTAAAATCTGGATTGATTCATTTATTGCCTAACTTTCATGGCTTTGCAGGTGAGGATGCACATAAACATCTTAAGGAACTTGATGTGGTGTGTTTGAATATGAAGCCTCACGGGGTGACGGACGAGCAGATCATGTTAAGGGCTTTTCCATTCTCGCTTAAAGATGCAGCAAAAGATTGGTTATTTGATTTGCCTGCAGGAAGTGTGAACACTTGGTTGGAGATGAAGAGGTTGTTTTTGGAAAAATATTTTCCGGCCTCAAAGACAGCAAGTATTCGGAAGGAGATTTGCGGTATTAAGCAGCACAATGGGGAGTCTCTTTATGAATCTTGGGAGCGATTTAAGAAGTCGTGTGCGATTGCCCACATCACAACATCTTGGAGCAACTTCTCATCCAATATTTTTACGAAGGATTCGCCAATGGAGAGGAGTTTGGTTGATGCGTGAGTGGCGGGGCACTTTGCGAGAAGACCCCATTGAAGCTGGATATTACTTGAGCGGATGGCGCTAAGCGTAGCGCCCCTCTTTGTAGGGTACACATCGGACGCCTAAAGGTCGCTCAAACACGTATCCCACGATAAAGGTGCACTACCGAAAATTCCGCTAATAATCCACATGGCATCGCAATAATTAAAACCATAATATATCGTAAATCAAGAAATTTTAAAATCCAAAATAATCTTGATCTGATCATCCAATATCGAATAGACAAGTCTATCGGTCCCTAAACAAAACCAAAAAGGAAAGCGATACAAGCATCTATCCTAAGTCATCGCAAAAGTCCAACCCAATTGACCGACACATGAGTCATCGCTTCTCTTGCCAAAGACGCTTCGACGACAGAAAAGACTATCTCGGAGCTAGAGTCTACTCTAACGATCTGAAAAATAGGTTGCAATTTTGGGTGAGTTTGCGAACTCAGTGAGAAACCATCATCGATGGTTCACTCAAATCATGCATTACGCAAATTACGTACAGCACGGCACAGTAAGATACAATTAATATATAACAATTTGCAGTAGCCTATAACAGTTTGCAGTATCAAATAACAATTCACAATAGCATATAACACTTTACAGTATCATATCACAATTTACAGTAAATCATGTCATCACGTAATTCAGTAATCGTCACAAAACAATCATTTATGTGTGTACAATGCATATGTGACTCTTTTCCAGTTATTCAGTATTGTGCCCAAGTGCTCGGTCAAGATTGATGGGGACGCGTCGAGATTTCTCCCTGCTCGAGGCCCGATCGATCTGATGTTCAAGCTCGAGGCTCTTTTCAGTAATAATAGCAACTTGGTCACATATCCATTATCTGATCATGCATTTATGCATGTAATGCAGTGTTCAGTAATTCAGTGTATGGCTATAAAAGTCCAGTATTGCATTTCTCGGTGTCATGCAAGAGTCCAAATTCAATACGGAGAAACATGTCATTCTATCATGTACACTTCAAATAATCATGTAATTTCACATTGACGAGTAATTCACATTGAGCATTTAGACAATCAAGAATTTGAGAAACCAACTAGGTTATTTCACTGTAATCTCCGAGCTATTGCACGAAGTTCCAACAATGTCCGTGGAATGACGATCCAACGACGCTCTATAGCGAGAAAATACAGTCCCATTACTAGATGCTCAATTAAACAATTCAGTGATGCATATGTCTCAATGAAATTATGTACAATGCATGTTCACGATTTCCGGTGTTAAAACCCAATTTTGAACTCTTATGCCCCATTCTAATTCTTCGCTCAATTGATCGACAATAATTGATCCAATTCTAGAATCCAATTCAATTTCCTCAATTCAAACTCCCTATAACAATTTCCTATTCATTGGATTAAAGCCTTTATTAAAAATCCCAATTAAAACTCCAATAGTCACAATTCAATACTTAGGTCACAATAGGAACCATAATTGACCTTAATCTCTATAAATCAGTGCCATTTAAATTAAATTCTAACTTCCATAATTATCCTCAATTGTAGACCTTTTTCCCTAGTTCACAATGAATCGAGAATAACCTCAATCGGAGGTCTATACCATAAGTTATGCTCAATAATCAAAATCAATCCAATCGGAAATGCCCCTCGCCGCGACCTTGCGGCCTTCGCCGCGACGCATAAGGGTTGCTCGCCGCAGCGTGCATCCTTCTCGCTGCTCGCCGCGGCGTGAATGAAAACGTTCGCCGCAGCGTAAACCATCATCGATGAACCCGTGCACTTAATTACTCGTCGCGGAGAGGCTGCGCCAGATGCCGCGACGTGCGGGTCGCGCCACTGTCTTCTCCGATCGCATTTCGTCCATTTCTCACTCTAAAACCTCCATTAACACTCTCAACTACCCAAATCAACCATAATAAATGCCATGAATGCATCAGAAACCATTAATAACAACATTAAAGCCATAAATACTTACCAATCAAGCTCAAATCCACAAATCTCTCAAAATCACTGTAAACCTTAAAATCCTTCAAAATCCACGATTAACCACTCTCCAATCTTCTCAACCTTCATCCTCCACAAGAATCAAGTTAGCCATACACAATAAGAGGAAAACCACAAGAAATAGTTGAGATCTCTTAACAACGAAAGGGATCGACATTCACCGTGGGAGGAGGAAGAGAAGAAGCTAGCTTTTTGCCTTAAGAAAATCCTCAATTCCAACCTAAGCTATTTATAGGCATAGGTCTCCAAATCAGTTCAATTTTTAGTCTCTAAATTTCAATGGCTCAACATTTTTATTTCCTAACAGTATAACTCTAATTTTTCCATCGTCATTGGACAATTCTTTCAGTCTCATACGGTTAATCGGTCTGTCACTCGAAAAATTCCGGTCCGGGCATTTCTCCCGAATTTCCTATAAGCACTATTAATTGCCAATCGCTCTTAAAATATTCTAAATCAGTCATTCGAGCTCAATTACTCCTAATTTCTCAATTAATCACGATCCAGTCAATTCAGTCAGTCCATGCTCAATTAAATTACCGGAAACCATGAATGCATGTACCTATGAATAAATGCATATGCAATAAACCTGTTCCTCTATTATCAGAGGCCAGTAACATGCTCAATCAGTGAATGCAATGAAACCTATCAGTCTGACCCAGTATCACCATAATGCCCTTGCTAACAGTAACGGGATGTTACACTAACACTCAGCAATTCAGCATTCGTAATGATGTTCGGCGAGTAAATGAGGTAAGCACTTCATCTATTGAACATCGTTTAGATGAACTAACCTCTTTTGTGAGACAGATTGCAGTTGGACAGGCACAGGTGAAAGCGTGCGGGATATGTTCAAGCACAAGTCATCCAACTGACGAGTGCCCAGCTTTGCAAGAAGGGAGTATGGAGCATGTGAATGCTGCAGGAGGGAACTTCCCGAACCAATACAACCCATACTCGCAGACGTATAACCCAGGTTGGAGGGATCATCCCAATTTGAGTTATGGAGGGAATCGACAACAAAATTACTTCCAGAATCGACCGCAAAGGCCTCCAGGATTTCAACCAAGGCAACAAGGAGCTTCTTCTTCAAGTTCAGGTGCATCTTTAGAAGAACTTGTTAACAAACTTATTGCTAATAATTCACAATTTCAACAGGACATGAAAGCAAACCAACAGAGCATGGAATACCAAATAAGTCAATTGGCAGTAAGGATAAATCGCCTAGAATCGCAAGGAGGAGGAAAATTGCCATTACAACCTGAGGTGAACCCGAAGAATGTCAACGCCATAACCCTGAGGGGCAGAAAAGAGATTGAAGGCCCCAAAAGAACCCCAGCAAAGATTGCTACCGAGGAAGAGATTGAGAGGGAATTGGAAGAGGAAGAAAATTCATCATCAAGTACGAAGGTAAATGTCGAAAGTCCCAATATTATTAGAACTAACCCTCCACCTTTTCCGAGCAGATTAACGAGATCAAACAAGGAGGACAAGGATAAAGAGATATTGGAGACTTTCCGAAAGGTAGAAGTCAACATACCTTTGCTCGAAGCAATCAAGCAAGTGCCAAGGTATGCCAAATTCCTTAAGGAACTATGTACACATAAGAGGAAATTAAGGGGTGATGAGAAAGTGATGATGGGTGAGAATATGTCGGCAGTATTCAGAAAGAAGATGCCTCCAAAATGCCGAGATCCAGGTATGTTCACTATCCCATGCAAAATTGGCAATACTGTGATCAGCAGAGCAATGTTAGATTTGGGTGCGTCTATTAATGTGATGCCTCATTCGATTTATGCTTCTTTAAATTTGGGCCCTTTGAAAAGAACGAATGTAGTCATCCAATTGGCTGATCGCACTAATGCTTATCCTGATGGAGTGGTTGAGGATGTTTTGGTGCAGGTGAATGAGTTAGTGTTCCCTGCAGATTTTTATGCTGTGGATATGAATGATAGCACCTCATGCAATCCGATACCTATCTTGTTAGGGCGACCATTCCTTAATACAGCTCAAACTAAGATAGATGTTCATAAAGGCACCCTCAGAATGGAATTTGATGGGAAAGTAATTCATTTCAATATTTTTGATGCCATGAAACATCCTCCTAATGATCATTGTGTTTTTTCTGTTGATGTGATCGATCCTTTGCTGCATGAAATGTTTAAATTAAATTACAGGGATCATCTGGCAATAGCTTTAACCGAGGATATGGAAGTAGAAGCCAACACTGATGTTGAGATGGGAGAGGAGCTTGTAGAAATGACAGCTGCCTTGAACTCATTAGAGAGCTCTTCAAAAAGGTATGATGTGGCTTCTATTCAACTACCTGAAGCTTACCAGAAATTGTTACCTTCTGATGTGCAAGCCCCAGAATTAGAATTGAAGCCACTCCCTACACATCTGAAGTATGCCTATTTGGGAGATAAACAGACTCTCCCAGTTATCATTTCGGCAGAATTGACTTCAATTCAAGAGGAGAGGCTAATTCGAATGCTGAGGGAGCATAAGAAGGCCATCGGGTGGACCATTGCAGATATCCAGGGGATAAGCCCTTCCATATGCATGCATCGCATTTTGATGGAGGATGATGCAAAATCTACAAGACAAGCTCAACGTTGGCTAAATCCTCCAATGATGGAAGTTGTGAAGAAGGAGGTCCTGAAGCTTCTCGATGCTGGGGTAATCTACCCGACATCTGACAGTAAGTGGGTAAGTCCTGTTCAGGTGGTTCCAAAGAAATCTGGAATCACCATTGTGCAAAACGAGGAAGGTGAGTTGATTCCCACCCGAGTGCAAACCGGGTGGCGAGTATGTATTGATTATCGAAAGTTAAATGCTGCTACTCGTAAAGATCACTTCCCCCTTCCTTTCATTGATCAAATGCTTGAGAGATTGGCTGGTTATGACTTTTATTACTTTTTAGATGGCTTTTCAGGTTATCTTTAGATTCCGATCGCACCGGAAGATCATTAGAAGACCACGTTCACATTCCCATTTGGTACGTTTGCCTACAGAAGGATGTCATTCGGGCTGTGTAACGCACCTGCCACGTTCCAAAGGTGTATGGTAAGCATTTTTTCTGAATATGTTGAGAAGATTATTGAGGTATTCATGGATGATTTTAGTGTGTATGGATCTTCTTTTGATGAATGCCTTGAGAATCTTGCTACTATCTTGGAACGATGTATAGAAACTAACCTTGTGTTGAACTGGAAAAAATGTCACTTTATGGTGGATCAAGGTATAGTTTTAGGTCATGTGATTTCTGCTAAGGGTATTGAAGTTGACAAGTCTAAAGTTGATATCATTTCTTCTTTACCTTACCCCTCCACTGTGAGGGAAGTGCGTTCTTTTTTGGGGCATGTAGGTTTTTATCGGAGGTTCATTAAGGACTTTTCAAAGATAGCCTCACCATTATGCAAGCTTCTTCAACAAGATGTTCCCTTCGAGTTCGACGAGAGGTGCCAAGACGCATTCAACAAACTTAAGGAGCTTCTAACGTCCCCACCGGTGATTAGACCACCATATTGGAACCTCCCATTCGAGATCATGTGTGATGCGGCGATTATGCGATGGGGCGGTTCTAGGGCAAAAGTGGGAAGAGCTTTGCATGCCATTTATTATCGTCAAAACTTTGAATCCAAATTTCAATTGCATTATTCCACTCTTGAAAAGAATTGTTATCTGTGGTTTTTTCTTTAGAAAAATTTCGATCGTATTTGCTTGGTGCTAAAGTGATTGTTTATTCTGACTATGCAGCTTTACGATACTTGCTTACAAAGAAAGAAGCAAAATCGAGGCTGATCAGATGGATTCTCCTCCTACAGGAATTCGACTTGGAGATTAGAGATAAGAAGGGGCAGAAAATGTGGTGGCGGATCATCTCAGTCGATTTATAAGGGAAGAAGATGATGTCCCTCTACGAGAAAGTTTTCCAGATGAGCAATTATTTTCTACTAATGCGACACCACCATGGTATGCAGACATTGTCAATTTTTTAGTAACTAATGAATTACCTGTTGGTTTGTCTAAGGCTCAGAGGGATAAGCTACGAAGTGAAGCGAAGTACTATGTTTGGGATGACCCCTATCTTTGGAGGCATTGTGCAGATCAAGTTATCAGAAGGTGTGTACCAAAAAATGAATCGTCGTCAATTTTAGCCTTCTGTCATTCGTACGCATGCGGAGGACATTTTGGAGTAAAACGGACAGCTCAAAAAGTTCTAGAGAGCGGCTTCTACTGGCCAACATTGTTCAAAG
The DNA here is from genome assembly GCA_029891385.1 of Erythroxylum novogranatense. Classification (NCBI taxonomy): domain Eukaryota; kingdom Viridiplantae; phylum Streptophyta; class Magnoliopsida; order Malpighiales; family Erythroxylaceae; genus Erythroxylum; species Erythroxylum novogranatense. The sequence goes on along the minus strand of CM057231.1, from coordinate 82,084,829 downwards.
ATGCATATATCTTCTGCAAATCTTGTGATAGATGCCAACGGTTAGGTAACCTGTCCCGTAAGGATCAAATGCCACAAATTGCTTTGCTTTTCTGTGAAATTTTTGACATTTGGGGCATTGATTTTATGGGAACTTTCCCTCCACCTTTAGGCTTTACTTATATATTGCTTGCGGTTGATTATGTTTCTAAATGGGTGGAAGCAAAAGCCACTAGGACTAACGATGCCAAGGTTGTTGCAGATTTTGTTAAGGTTAACATTCTTTCCAGGTTCGGGATACCAAAGGCCATTGTTAGCGATAGAGGAACCCACTTCTGCAACAGGGTGATGGAAGCAATGTTCAAAAAATATCACATCACGCATAAGGTTTCTACTACTTACCATCACCAAACCAACGGGCAAGCTGAAGTCTCCAATCGGGAAATCAAGTTAATTCTGGAGAAAACTGTGCAACCCAATAGAAAGGATTGGAGCATAAGACTGGAAGATGCATTGTGGGCCTACCGGACAGCTTACAAAACCCCAATTGGCATGTCGCCGTACAGGCTAGTGTTTGGGAAGCCATGTCATCTTCCAGTGGAATTACAACATAAGACATTTTGGGCCATCAAAAGATGCAACATGCACTTGGATGATGCGGGAGTGCATAGGAAGCTGCAGCTGCAAGAGATGGAAGAAATGAGGAACGAGTTCTATCAAAATGCAGTGATATATAAGGATAGGACGAAAGCTTTTCATGATAAGATGATTTCGAGAAAGAGTTTCTCTGTGGGCCAGAAAGTGTTACTATATCATTCCAGACTCAAGCTCTTTCCTGGTAAATTGCGTTCCCGTTGGGTTGGTCCATTTGTTATCACTCATATATTTCCTTTTGGTGCAGTGGAGATATGGAGCCTCAAAACTGACAAGACATTCCGAGTGAATGGTCATCGCTTAAAGTCATACTATGAGGTGTTGGACCCCGTCTCCGAAGCCCAACATTCGGACCCATAAAGCATAGCGGACCCAAAACTGACCATAGAAAGACCTCATAAATAGGGAAAACCTCCTATAGAAAATTTGGATTGGCTAATTAATAAAATTTTTCCCTCCGTTCTAACGGTTTCAACGCAACTGGAATCGCTCAATTCGGGTTAGAAATGAAGGAGTTATGGTTAAAACACTATCTCAAAGAAAATAGTCAAAACTGGACACTACCGACTTCGGGTAAGAGTTTGAAAATCTTAGGGGCTTAATTGCCGATCGGTCTCTTCATAACAATTGTAGATTTATGTCTCTAGTTTCATTTAAAACAAGAATCACTTGATCCGAGCTCTCTAGCTCTAGATATTTTAAAATTAATGAAGTATATTCGAGAAAGAATCAATGACCTCCACACTTTGTTTTAAATCACCTTTTCAATTTAAAATAAATAATAATAAATCAGGTGTAGAAAGATATAAAATTTTCTTAGAAATCCATCGGTTCGAAAATCAGCTTAATCGGAGGTCGGTGCAAAAGTTATGGCCAAAAGAAGGGGAGGGCTCACGGCCGAAACCGACCAATTGCTGGCAAGAGCCCGGCATGCGGGCTCTTGGTCTTCGCCCGCATGGTGGGCGTCTTGGCGAGCAGGCGATCGTGATCGCCCGATGATGGCGATCTTGGCTCGCCCAAGATAGGGCGATCTTGTGAGTGCTTGGACGACACGCCTACGGCCGACCTGTCGACTTCTAACCTCGTAACTTTTGACTCGAGCTCCAAATTAGACACGATCGAAGCGTTAGAAAGCTAAGAGAAAATCTATATTTTTCAAGAAGGACTCACCAGCAAACTCGGGCTCTAAGGAAATCAAACGTTCTCACTAACACAGGTCGGCTAACTCTCCACAAAGCAGTGCAGAACTTCCGACCTCCATAACTTTTGACTCAGAACTCCAAATTTAGCAAACTTAGTGTCTATGGAAAGGTAAAAGAATTATCTACAAACTTCATGAAAACCACCGACCTATATTCCCACTCTATGAGGGTCAAAAGTGGACTCAAAACTCTACGATAATCATCACTTTGGCAAAGACCAAGAATAAATTCCAACGACCACACCTACCAACTTAATACATCTTAAATAGCTCATAAAACCTCCTAGGAGTGCTCTACTACCCGGTTAACACTCTCAACAAGTCTCAGCACTTTCTTAATGGTGGCATGGTTCAGCTTCCTATAATCCACACACATCCGCAACGACCCATCTTTCTTCTTCACAAAAAGAACCGGAGCTCCCCAAGGCGAAGAACTCGGTCTAACATAACCCTTCTCTAAAAGATCCTCCAACTGCTCCTTAAGCTCCTTCAATTCCGCCGGAGCCATCCGATAAGGCGGAATTGAGATTGGCGCAGTGCCTGAATGAAGCTCGATGGAAAACTCAATTTCCCTAGGAGGAGGTAGTCCTGGCAATTCCTCGGGAAAGACATCCGGGAATTCCCTGACTACTGGAATATTTTCCAACTTCCCTCTATCTGCCTCCATATCTAGCACATAAGCCAAAAAGGCCTCACACCCCTTGCTCATCATTCTCTCTGCCATCATAGCTGAGATAACCCGAGGTGAACTGACTTTTCTATCTCCCATGAGTATCACTTTCCTGCTATCCTCTAGCTCGAACTCCACTGTCTTCTGTTTACAATCTAAAGTAACATGATACCTCTCTAATGTGTCCATACCTAGGATCACATCCAATCCTCCCATCTTCAAAGGCATCAGATCCACCACCAATTTTCCTCCACTAATCTCTATCTCACAATCTCTATACACTTGACTGATAATAATATATTGGTCGATTGGAGTACTCACAATCAACGGAGTATCCAATGGGCTCAAACTCCTCCTAGAAATAGTCCTACCCGAAGACACAAAAGAATGGGTAGAACCTGAGTCAATCATAGCAGGCACATAATCATCAAACAGTTTAACCATACCCGCTACAACTTCTGGCGCGATCTCTGCCTCCTCTCGAGTCATGGCAAACACTCTGGCTGGAACTTGCCCTCTGGATCTGTCTGGAGGATAAGCTCTCTTAGGACCTCCAGAGCTACTCACTTCTTTCACCGCTTTCTGAGCCACTGCCTCTGTCCTCCTAGAGGGCTGCATCTGAGATCCCTCTCTCCTGTCCGGCTTAGGACAAAACCTAGCAATATGCCCCTTCTCGCCACAATTGAAGCATGCACCGATACTCAAACATTGTCCTTATGATACCCCCACAATGCTCACACTTTGGGAGAGGTGGCCTCTCCCATCCACTCTTCTACCGCCGCCCACCGATGAAGCTTGATGAGAAGCAGTGAGGAGTCCTCCATGATCTAGGCCGGCTTCCACGGTGCTCTCCTCTCGATCAGGCAGAAAGGTTCCGCACTTCTCTCGAGATTAGAAGTACCACCTCCCTCCGAACCGCTCTCTCCCTTCCTCTTCACCGTTAATCGCACTCTTGATGTTCTCGAGGTTCTCAACCTCGCCATTGCTTCAACCAAGCTGCTGCAAGTCATAGAAGTTCTGACTATCACCTTCTCTCGATAGCAGTGCAAACCCGACTCAAATCGACGCACTTAGCAGCCTCACTCGGCCTCATCTCTGCAGATATCTAGACAAATGTGTGAACCGACGTCAGATTCAAAAGCAGTCATCTCCCTCAGGTGAGACTGAAACTCCCTCTTTTCATTGAATGTACACTTCAGACAGATACTTCTTCTCATACAGTCAGAAGTCTCCCATGTCAATCCCTTTGGTCTCAATCGACTCTCACAGCAGCCTCTCCCAAGGTAAAGCATCACCCTCAAGCAGACTAGCAGCATAGACTACCCTCTCATCATCCTCACACCCCATCTGATCCAGCACTCTCTCGGTCTTCCTCAACCAGTTCTCAGCTTCTTCCGGATCCGAGGTTCCAAAGAAATCCACTGCTCTATACTTCCTCATCTTGTCAAACTGCCTCCCTTCTTATTTGGGGCGAAACGAAGCTTTGAGGCATTTGACCCATGCTGAACAAAAGCTTGGGTAAATGCAGAGCGACACTGGGTCTAACGCAGCACTTGCTCGAACAGACTAGGTGATCGCCGAGTCAGTGAACGAAGAGGCTCACTACCCCGCCTGAGGGCCTCGGCCACTCCAGGGCTACTGGACTCATCCATGCTCTCCTCCTCGACGGTGAGTCAGGTGCAATTGAACCTTGCAAAACTCCTCGTGTCCTTCGACGAGGTGGCATCGTACTCCTTCAATGAAAAATACTAGTGATTAGCTACAATTCGTTTTTAAGCTTAGTTCCTATATGTATGCATGATATGCATGTCACGTAAGGCAAACAATCAATTCATAAAGTAAATATTTAATCACATACAAAACAATGTTCCCTACTATACATTTTAAGCCGAGGAGTAAGCCTAAGCTCTGATACCAAACAATGTTGGACCCCGTCCCCGAGGCCCAACATTCGGACCCATAAAACATAGCGGACCCAAAATCGACCATAGAAAGACCTCATAAATAGGGAAAACCTCCTATAGAAAATTTTGATTGGCTAATTAATAAAATTGTTCCCTCCGTTCTAACGGTTTCAACGCAACTGGAATCGCTCAATTCGGGTTAGAAATGAAGGAGTTATGGTTAAAACACTATCTCAAAGAAAATAGTCAAAACTGGACACTACCGACTTCGGGTAAGAGTTTGAAAATCTTAGGGGCTTAATTGACGATCGGTCTCTTCATAACAATTGTAGATTTATGTCTCTAGTTTCATTTAAAACAAGAATCACTTCGATCTGAGCTCTCTAGCTCTAGATATTTTAAAATTAATGAAGTATATTCAGAAAGAATCAGCCGACCTCCACAATTTGTTTTAAATCACCTTTTTCAATTTAAAATAAATAATGATAAATCAGGTGTAGAAAGATAGAAAATTTTCTTAGAAATCTATCGGTTTGAAAATCAGCTTAATCGAAGGTCGGTGCAAAAGTTATGGCCAAAAGAAGGGGAGGGTCGGTCGGCGAAACCGAACCCCAATTGCTGCAAGAGCCCGGCATGCGGGCTCTTGGTGCTTCGCCGCATGGGCGGGCGTCTTGGCGATGCGCTTCGCCCAAGATAAGGCGATAATGGTGCTTGGGCGACCTGCCCTACAGCCCGACCTATCGACTTCTAACCTCATAACTTTTGACTCGAGCTCCAAATTAGACACGGTCGGAGCGTTGGAAAGCTAAGAGAAAATCTATATTTTCAAGAAGGACTCACCAGCAAACTCGGCTCTAAGGAAATCAAACGTTCTCACTAACACAGGTCGGCTAACTCTCCACAAAGCAGTACCAGAACTTCCGACCTCCATAACTTTTGACCCGAACTCCAAATTTAGCAAACTTAGTGTCTATGGAAAGGTAAAAGAATTATCTACAAACTTCATGAAAACCACCGACCTATATTCCCACTCTATGAGGGTCAAAAGTGGACTCAAAGCTCTACGATAATCTGTCACTTTGACGGCACCAAGAATAAATTCCAACGACCACACCTACCAACTTAATACATCTTAAATAGCTCATAAAACCTCCTAGGAGTGCTCTACTACCAGTTAACACTCTCAACAAGTCTCAGTACTCCCATTCTACCTATACCAACCCGAAATCTCAAAGCAAACACAACAAACTCAAAATTTCCGCATGAACATTTTAGCCCAGATTCGCAAAGACTATACTCTTCATCAACACATGACCATAACAACATACCAGCGACCTTTCCCAAAGCCAAAATCCAACAAAACTCATATAACAATAATACTCAAAAATCATACACATACATTTCCAAGGCCATCAACGGATCACAAATCAACCAATTCACATGAAGAAAGTACTAGAGCTCTCATTCTCATTCCAAGCCAAAATGAAGGTTCATGCATAGCTTTGGTTACATATTGTCATATTCATCAAGATCAAGTACAAAATACAAAAGATGGGATGCTCAATGATCAATATGCCTACAAAGCTATTCCAAAAGCTAGTTACTAACTTAATACAAAATAGCTAAACTTCTTGGAGTGATGCCCAAAGTTCTTTGCAAGGTTCGACTCTCGACTTATTTGTGCACCGAGGAGGGAGAATGGGGTGAGCTAACACGGCTCGATGGCTAATACGCCTATAGCCATCGGTAATGAGCCATGTAACACATATATTCATACATATAGTCATGCATATATCAAACAATCCTAAAACATTCACAAAACATCATTTTAGGCATAACAAACATTACATTACATAAAGCCTAGCATGACAACTTTATCAATTATAACACTTATGATGCATCATACACAACAAAGTTTGAATGAAAATGCACAATCACATGGCTAGAGAGTTTCAGTAAACACAACGAATAAACCGAAGTTTATCAGAACACAACGAGTTCGATTTCTCGGGATCTCGTGGCCTGGCGGGCAGCCAGAGAAGGCTAGAGTCAGCGTGCACGTGACTATCACAACGGGTTCTCTCTTGCCCACACACACAAATAATCTATGCTCAAATAGTTTCGTTCATACTTTCAGTATGCACAATTCCATACTTTACATTTCTTTCAAAGGCAAGATGCCACATTTAACATACATATCCAAATATTCATGAAATCAACTTTTCACACAAATATAAAGCAAAGCACATAAGCATACAAGGTCACCCATTACATAATGACTATAAGCGATTACCCACCTAAAATGTCGGAAACTGAGTTCACAAATGTCCTTCCTCTCTCTCGAGTGAGGTTTCCTTGGTTCCCTTGATAAAACACATCTCCAATCAATTTCTAAATTCATAGGAAAGGTTATAATATTCATAAATTAAAGGAAAACTAATATTAACCTTAACCTAACCTACCCATGGCTCATTTAAGCTAGAATAACAAAACCCTAGCTTAGGAATCACAAAACCACTCATCTCTTCTTTCTTTCTTCATTCTACACAAACCCTAACCTTCATTTCATCCCATTTCTTGAATCTAACTCAAAGGAAGATAGATACTTACCTTAAGCTCTTGATTTTCTTCCCTTTTCCACTTTTCTTCTTCTTTCTCCTTCTCCTTGGGCTTAGCGAATCCTCTTTTCTTCTCCCTTCTCTTTTCACGTTTTCCTTCTTCTCCTTTGGTGTTCTACGACAATCTCCTCTCCTCTTCCTTTTTATTCATTTAACTCATTTATTTCCTTTACATCTCCTCCCAAAACTACATAGTTTTGCTATTGGGCTCTCCTCCTCCTCTTCTTAAGCCCACTCTACTCTAAACCACTTAACCTTCTCTTCCATTCATTCCTAAAAGCCCATACTTTCCAATATTAGGCCCGCCCAAGCCTTCAATTAAATTTCTAACTTCTAATCTCAAGCCCAACATAAAAATATTTATATGGACACATAATTAAATCAATTAAGGCAAAATAAAAATAATTTAACGAATAAATCCATAAATAAATAATTAATTAATTCAAATAAAATAAAAATTTTCGGGGCCCAACATGAGGGCTTCGAAACGGAGGATTTGGAGGTGTTGATGCTAAAGGATGTGACGAGTGTCACTTAAAGTACGCAATTGGAGGTCGAGCCAACGACATTAAACAAAGGCGCTGCTTGGGAGGCAACCCAAGGGGAGTTAATCTCTATCTTTTACATTTTTGCTGTTGTTATTTTTGTTAACTACTCCATTTTTGGCATTTAATTTTACATTGAGGAGAATGCAAATTTTAGGTGTGGGGGTGGGGTACATTAGTTTTGTTGCATTTTTGTTGCATTTTTTTTAGCTTAATCGTAGCTTACGTGACTCCTTAAGCTGTTTTCAAAATCAAATAAACAAAATTCAAAATTTTTCTTGTTTTCTATTGCTTTTAAGATTATTTAGTCATAATTAGAGTGTGAATTGATTAGTAAAATCCGTAGCAACTCTAACATGTACTTTTGCTCTTGTGATTTATTAATGTGCATTATCTTTGGAAGAGTAGTGACTAATGGTAGACAAAGCCGGTGAGATTTTGAGCCTTAATTGACTGACACATCTATATCAGTCTCATTGTCTTTTGATAATGTGTGACATTCATGACATGTACGTCTTGATTTTGCATTGAATTTCTATTCGAGACCACATTTTATCACATGCATTGACATGAATATGATTAGGCATTCTTTGTTGTTCATAAGCTACATTGGCCAAATGACCTACCCTATTGACATGATTTTTTCCTTGATAAACCCCATTGAGCTTTAACATTTCTTTTTGTATAAACCACATTTTATGCTTTTAAACTTGACCAAATGTCCTACCCAAGTCATAAAGCTAGTAGAACATTTGTGATTGTTGAGTTTGTGGATGTACAAAATGCTAAGTGTGGGGGTGTGCATATGTGAGGGTCAGTTATAATTTTGGGAAATTATTTTGTGTCTTATTATTGAAATTCCCATGTTGATGTAGTTTATTTCAATTTTATAAGAGAGAAAAAAAAGAAAAGAAAAGAAAATGAAAATGAAAAAAGAAGAAGAAGAAGTTGTTTACAATAATTTTATCAAGGAAGAATTGCATATGTGTTTAAAAGTTATTTATGATTCATGCATCTTCCTAGAGTTGTGATGATTGAGTTATTTGAGTATGTTGAGAATGAGGTTGAGGTTGCCTTAGAAGGTTCACTCTTGGGATTCCATTGGTATAAATTGTATGAGTGATTCCTTCGGATGTAACATATGCTTTATGTGGTTTGTGTGCGAGAGTTGAATGGGGTTGTGAAATAGAAATATTGCATTTGTCATAGCTGACGGTACCCAGTTTTTGATTGAGTGTTACTTTTGTTTCACTAGCTTTGATGGCTCTTAAGCTACTTAATCCAAATATATCTCACCTCACCTTTGCCCATATTACAACCTTGAAAAGTCATTTGATTCATGATTTTGCATGTGAATTTTAGTGGTGGAGAAATGAAATAATATGCAAAGTTGTGGATTGTCATGATTATGAATGGTGTTGAGTGTACCCTTGGATATATTTTGATTAAACACATTTTCCAAGTCTACCATTAGATTGCTCAGTTTTTGAAGATATTGAATGTTAATAAATCATGAGTAAAAGCTTTGAATGTTGAGTTTTTGCTTTGGGCATGAAAGTCATTACCTTTACTTATGACTATCTATTCTTGAGAAATGTGGAGAATGAGTTAAATCTTTGATTTGTGATTTTGATTTTGAAGATTTGCCCGAGGACGGTCAAAGACCAAGTGTGGGGATATTTGATAGGATTGAATTATCTTATATTTTCTTATACATTTATTTGTGATTTCAATCCTATTTTTAAGATAAAATGCTCAATTTGTGTTCAATTTGTGTTGACTATGAGATTGGATTTATTGATATATTCTTTTAAAGCCAAAAAGACAAGATTTCCTAAAGCAAATTAGAGCACAATTTTCTCCATAAGCAAAAGGTAAAACAAATAAAAAAAATGAAAAATTGGTTGCTACGTGAAACAGCAACGCTGCGCTGCGTTTCACGCAGCGTTGCGCAAAGAAGCATAGGAGGTTTTTTTTGATACAAGTTATTATGGGTCTTAACAGCGACAGGAACGGACAGAGGGTGGCGGCACAACGTGGGAAGCAATCAACGCAGAGTCCAGCGAGAGCAACGAGCAGAATAGTGCGGCGCAGACACACTAAGGAGCAGAGAACAGTCACGGGAACAAGGAGGCAGTGTCGATGTGGAGAAGGGAAAATCGCAGAGGAAGAAACGAAGAACAAGAGCCAACCTCCTCCATTATTTTACTTGTTTCAACGTGAGTATCGGAGGTAAAGGAAGGTAACTTGGACTGCTATTTTATATTGCTAAATATAACCCATTTTTGGAGCATAAAAATGAAGATGATAGGCTAGTTTTCCGACGCTGGTTCAATGGGGATATCGACGCCAAGTCACGGTCAAGTTATTTTTGTCATTTTAAAGTTGTGATTTATTTTCAGATTGTTGTGTCGTTGGTATTGTTACGAATGGTTTTGGGATTAATGATCTTAATATAATATTTTGATCATTTTATTTCGAACCTATTGCTAAAATATTAATTGTACTCCGTAATCGTTTCTTTTAATATTTGTGAGTAGCATTTAACGATCGTTAATCGTTAAAAACAACATGACTTAGGTTAGATAACCCGAGCTTGTGAGGTTTCTGCCTATATTGATTGTTTTTCTTTTCATAATGCGACTGCCAAATTGAATCTAGAGATCGTATCCTAGGTTATTCGGTAGTTAGATTTAATCAATGATCGTATCTTGATTAAATACAACCTAAGGGAAAACCGAGATTTGTAGAGCGTTATATTAGTCTCAAATCAATAGTCCGAAAAGAATTGTAAAGACTTTAAAATGAATAAATATGCTTGATTGTGCTTAGGCCGAGATTGACCCTAGAACCGGACCTCACTTATACTCGTCACTTTTCTCATTTTTGATTGTTCGTGTTAATTTGTTTTCGATAGTTTAATTTTTCCTTTAATTTTCTAAATTGTTCGAAAACCAAAAGCCCCCCCATATACTTTTCTTGCATCAATTATTTTCAATACGAAAATTAACCGAGCATTCCCTGTGGATTCGATCCCGACTTACCACAACTACAAATTTTAGTGTGCAGAGTCAGGTAAATTTTACAGTGCACTCGACACGCGCTGTCAGTATATTTTTTAGAAATTCATTTTAGCCCTTCTTCCTATAGAAAACGTGAGCTTGGCCTATTTAAATTTTGGCATACAATTAGTGTGATAGCTTATATGGTAGAGGTTGAATCTCTTTCCACTCACACTACTACCATCAATAATACCAATCTTTTGAATTGTTTTATTTTAGGTGTGTAAGAGGAAATTAGTATGAATTATTTTTGCTCAAACCATTTACCTTATCTGAGGTCATGGATAAAGTGAAATTAATTGAAGATAAAATGATGGCGGCACAATCACTTTCACCCCTTAACACAACCCTATATTTCCTTCCTCCACCATTTACTGCTACTTTTGCATCACCATAAAAGTTCCCATCTTAGAAAACCCTTCTCCCAATTAAAAGTTTAAATTTGATAGAGATTGTGAATCGTTATGAAAAGGGATTATGCATTATCTATGAAAAAATTCATACATGGACACCATTGCAAATTACCACAACTTTTACCCTTGTTGGTTAAGGATGGTAAGGAAATCCACCCCACCCTTTTTGAGTAATTAGAGCTTCCTCCATTAGTGGCCTAGGAAATGTCATCTATTGACTTTATAGATCTCCTAATAATCTCTCTTCACACACTTAAGAGGAGGTTCATTTATGCATTCCTTCGTTTGGAAGGTACTATTTCAAGCTAGTCGATCATCATTTTGGTGGACAATAAGTCAACCCTTAACTTTATTCAGGCTTGTATAACTCAACATTTGAGATTTCTTATCCAATCCTGCCCTAATTTAATGTCAGTATAAGCAACAATAATTCTCTCCATTACATGAGTCTTTTTTCCCCAAATTTCCCTACACTTGGCTTAAACCTTTTTCTCAGTATACTTTTATTTACTATCTATTTGTGGGTTAGTATTGGGGTCTAATGAATAGAAAATTTGGGTAAATTCCTCCTTGAATATTGGAAATTATACATGAAATTTAATGACCAAAGGGCTCAAGTTCTTTTATATGGATTGAAACCAACTCATCTCTCCCATATATCAATGAATCAACTTAAACCCATAGAGCAAACTGACGCCACCACCTCCTTTTCCATATTGACATTGTTTCCTTATCTTCACAATCTACACCACCACTTAGCTCAATAACAACTTTGAATATGACTCCTATGTTACAAACTTACTTAATCACTTTGTTTTTGTCTTTATCAAACCTAAAAATATTCCTTATCTTGCCTTTTTGACCATTTTATTCCCCTATTACTGGGCACAGTTGCCATTGATATTCACCTTTATTGATATCCTTACTACGAAAAATGAGAAATAGAGTATCTAAGTTATAGTATGCTTATTAAAGGTGTTATTCGGCCAAGCAATAACCCTTTTTCGTCTCTTGCATTGTTGGTTTTTTTAAAAAGGATCATGGTGTTTTTGTGTTGATTATTGTTACTTAAATATTATAACAAACAAGGACTATTTTCCAATTCCTAAAGTTTACAAACTGTTAGACGAATTTCAAGGTGCTAAAGGATTTTCCAAGTTGAACATATGGACAGGTTATCATTAAATTACAATTTGGCAAGAATACAGGTGTCTCAAATCCTCTTTTATCTTTCATTTTGGTTAACATGATACAATATTTATTATGGTCCACTAATATTTGACTAATGACCATTTTTTTGGTTAAGGGTGTGTGACTAGCTTTCTATTGAGACTATATATAGGCTTAGCAATTAGGCTCGGGCCCAACTTGGTCCGAAGTTAAAAAGTCAGACCTAGGTTGACTGAGCTGCCCAGGTTCGATCCAGTTCGAGGTCCAACTAGCAATGACAAAATGACATCATTTTGAATTTTTTTAAAAAAAGAGCTTAGACCAACCCTAAGCTCGATTAGGGCTGATCTATTATCATCCCTATATATACACACACACACACACTTATGTAGTTCACATTTAGGGCTTTTGGGATTATTAATCCACATTATTTTGTAAGAGAGGGTGGTATTGAGAGATTGTAAAATTGTCTATATCTTTGTTGTGTTTGTAAGCCTTTTAGGGATTCTTCTAGTTTTTTTTCACTATAATGGATATTTTGACTGGCTCGTCATCGATCATGGTTTTTCTCTCTCACTGAGGGTCTTTCATATAAATTTAGCGTGTTTTTGATTATTTTTCTGCTCTTTACTTCTCTTATTTTCTTAATTAAATTAATCTTTGTGTTTCTGTTGTATGCTGAAATCCTAACAAAAGGTATAGGAGTTTTCACTATACCCTAAAAATCCTTACAAATGGTATCAAAGCATTCTATTCAATTGAGAATTTAATATGTTGACTGTGTAAATTCCGTCGGTAAATATGATTTAGCGACAGAAATTTTCTTTCCGTCGGTAAAAAGGCGGGATTTTTTGGTGAAATAAAAATTTTTGAGTTTACCTACAGAAAGTTTCGTCGGTAAATTCTTTTTAAATTCCGACATCTCCCTCCCACTTGTGTCTTCTTCTTCCTTTCTTCTTCTTCCTTCTTCCTGTGTCTCCTCTTCGGTTTTCTTGGAGCCCATTTCTCTGTTGTGGACTTCTTTTCTGCTCATCGACGTTGTCTTTTCTAACCATTGTCATCATGTCCCTTGGTGGAGGTATTTTTGCAACTACTATTATGTTTTTTCGTATATTGGATGAAAATTAATTTTGGTATTTATTACTTTCGTTTATTTGTGTATTACATGTAGACTGCAAACGAAAGGTGGTGCAGGTATGGAGTACAGGTCTCATGAGTGCGGGTTGTGGGTAAATTTATAGAAACGAGTAATGATTTTGAAAATCTATACCCTGCCTAACGGGTATGGGTAGACTCGCGGGTTACCCGCTATATATATTTTTATTTTTCATTTTTTAAATTTCAATTAATAAACTTATTCAACAAGTTTAAATTTTCATTAAATGCCTAAATGGACGTATTTTGTGTGTTTAAAATGTCACCGAATTGATCTATTTAGCGACCCAAATTTAATTAAGTTAATTAATACAAATGAAACTAATATATATATATTAGTTTCATTTGTATTAATTAACTTGACTAAGTCAACAACTGAATATAAATTTGTCTATAATCTCGATTAGTTTAAAGTTGGACATAACCAAGTTGACATTATCGTTTGATAGAAACTTTTCCTTGTTTGTTTCGCATCCACTTGTTTTTATTTCAGGTTATTTATAGATATTTTTATAAATTAATAGTCGGTACGTTTATAACTTTTATTATGTTATTTACTCATAACGTTTATCGGTTGGCTCCATCATTCTTTCAGAAGTAGTAAATCTCACAAGTGTCTTGGCACATGTAAAAGATATCAACAACTATAAGTTACGAATCATAGCACAATACATGTACCAATTACAACCCATTGAAATTTAATTAGGAAAGTAAACTACATTAATTTGATAAGTCAATTTCTATTAAAAATAAATATATATTTATTTATTTTTAATAATTTTCTTGGTACCCACGGTACCATGGTTTGGACCCGACCCACCTTAAAATCAAGCGGGTGGGTCTGCACGGTAAAAAACATACCAACCCATACCTGCATCGTTAGTGTAACATCCGATTCTTGATAGCAAGGGTATTATGGTAATATTGGGTCAGACTGATAGGTTTCATTGCATTTACTGACTGAGCATGTTACTGACCTCTAATTATAGAGGAACAGGTTTATGGCATATGCATTTATTCATAGGTACATGCATTCATAATTTTCTGGCATTTTAATTGTGAGTATGAGTTGATTGGATTGTGAACTGACTGAATTGACTGGATTATGATTGATTGAGAAATTAGAGTAAGTGTGCTCGAATGACTGATTTAGAATAGTCTAAGAGTGATTGATAATTGATAGTGGCTTATAGGAAATTTTTGGGAAATTCAGGAGAAAATGCCCGGATTGGAAATTTTGGAGTGACAGACCGATTGACTGTATAGTACTGAAAAGAATGTCCAATGGCAATGGAAAATTTTGAGTTATACTGTTAGGAAATAAAAATGTGGAGCCATTGAAATTTAGAGACTGAAATTTGAACTGATTTGGAGACCTATGTCTATAAATAGCTAGGTTTGAAATTTGGGGATTTATCCTAAGGCTAAAACATTTCTTCTTCTCTTCTCCACGGTGTTCATCGATTCCTCCCTTAGGTGACGATTCTTCGATCTTTTCTTATGGTTTTCTTCTCATTGTGCAAAGCTAACTGATTTATTGTGATTGATGAAGGTTGAGAAGGATTGAGAGTGGGTTATCGTTGAGTTTGAAAGATTTTAGGGTTTACGGTGATTTGTGGATTGATCTTCGATTGGTAAGTTTTAATGGCATTAATGTTGTTATTACTGGTTGCTTGAGCATTTATGGTATTTATTATGGTTGATTGGGTAGATGGGAGTGTTTAATGCTGGTTTTAGAGAGAGAATAGAGGAAAAACGATCGGAACAGACGGTGGCGCGACGTCTGGCGCGGCGAGCGCATGGTTTCACGTCGCGGCGAACGTCTCGTTTACGCCACGGCGAGCCGCGAAGAGGACGCACGCCGCGGTGAGCGATCTTCTCTTCGTCGCAGCGAGAGGTGTAGGTCGCGGCGAAGGACAGTTTTCTGATGGAGTGATTTTTAGTTTATTGGGCATAACTTATGGTATAGACCTCCGATTGAGGTGATTCTCGATTCATTATGGACTAGGGAAAGAGGTCTACAATTGAGGAAATTGACTGAATTTTAGGATTGGATCAATTATTGCCGATCAATGGAGCGAAGAGTTAGAATTGGGCCTAAGAGTTCTAAATTGGGTTTTAGCGCCGGGAAAATCGTGAACATGCATTGTACATAGTTCCATTGAGACATATGCATTACTGAATCGTTTTATTGAGCATCTAGTAATGAGACTGTATTTTACTGTTATAGAGGCGTCGTTGGATCGTTATTCCACGGACATTGGGACTTCGAGCAAGAACTTCGAAGTTCTGGTGAGTAACCTAGTTGGTTTCTCAAATTCTAACTGCTTAAATGCTCGATGTGAATTACTTGCCACCGTGAAATTGCATGATTCTTGAAATATACATGATCGACTGGCATGCTTCTACTGTATTGGATTGGATTACTGCATGAAACTGGGAATTGTAATACTAGGCTTTTATAGCCGTACACTGTAGATTACTGAACACTGCATCGCATGCATAAATGCATGATCAGATAATGGATATGTGACCCAAGTTGCTACTATCACTGGAAAGAGCCTCGAGCTCGAACACTGTACTGACCGAGCCTCGAGCCCGAGGGGAGAAATCCTTGACGCGTCCCCCACTGAATACTGACTGAACACTTGGGCATAACACTGAATAATTGGAAAAGAGTCTCATATGCATTGTATACACATGACTGATTGAATTGCGACACTTACTGAATTATGTGATGACATGAGGGATTGCAAATGGTTACATGCTACTGTAAACTGTTGCGTAATACTGTGAATTGTGAAATGATACTGTAAATCGTTATGTGTTATTGTAAATTGTTATTTGATGTTGCAAACTGTTATAGGCTACTGCAAATTGTTATATATATTAATTGAATCTTACTGTGTCGTGCTGTACGCAATCTGCGTAATGCATGATTTGAGTGAACCATCGATAATAGTTTCTCACTGAGTTCGCAAACTCACCCAAAATTGCAACCTATTTTTCAGGATCGATAAAGTAGACCCCTAGCTCCGGAGATAGTCTTTTCCTGCCGTGCGAGCGTGCTGGCAAGAGAAGCGATGGCTCACAGGTCGGTCAGCTGGGTTGGACTTTTGAGGATGACTTAGGATAGATGCTTGTATCAGTTTCCTTTTTGGTTTTGTTAGGGGACTGATAGACTTGTCTATTCTGATATTGGATGACTGTATCATGATCATTTTGGATTTTAAAAGTTACTGATTTATGATATATTATGGTTTTAATTGTTGCGATGCCATGTGGATATTAGTGGAATTTTCTGGTAGTGCACCTTTATCGTGGGATACGTGTCGGAGCGACCTTCGGGCGTCCCGATGAGTACCCTACGGTGAGGGGGCGCTACATTAAGTGGTATCAGAGCATGGTTTGGCATCTTTTGGGCATAGTATATTTTAGGCTGGAATCACTGTAAGGATAGCAGAACTGATCGGAATTTCTTGTCTATTTTAGGTCATCCGTCCTTGGAGATCGAGTTGAGCAACCAGCTGACCTGGAATCGGTAGGAACTAGTAGGGAGTCTCCTGTGCCTCATTCAGAGGAGTTGCCTCCTCGAGTTCCTGTGAGACGGGAACAGAGATATGATCAACTGCGTAAGCAGGGGGCGGTTGACTTCTATGGCAGCACCGACCCTGCGGAGGCTGAGGGATGGCTAGAGAGGACTGAGAGAGCCCTCGATCAGATGGACTGCGACCCTGAGGAGAGATTTGATTATGCCGTCTCGTTGTTACAGGGTCCTACATATCGGTGGTGGAAGACTGTCCCGGGCAGTACCACCAGGCCCTATACCCTGACATGGGATGATTTTCTGAGGGCCTTCAAGGACAATTACATGCCCAAGGTCTATCTGGAAATGAAGTTGCAGGAGTTCTTAGAGTTGAGACAGGATGCTTGACCGTGGCGGCCATGAGTCTTGGTTCAACGGTGATGGTCTATGCTTCTTCATTGGTTGCTACTGAGGCTGATAGGTGTCGGCGTTTTGAGGGCAGACTCAATCTGGAGATCCGTACCCTATTCCCCAGGTCTGACATGGGCAATTTTATTGAGCTGAGGGCTTCTGCTGTGAGAATAGAGCAGCTGCTAAACAGCGTATGACTGAGACTGGTCATGGGACCAGGATGAAGAGATCTAGTGATAGCCAGGGCAGTGCTGGCAGAGGGTACAGCAAGCATCAGAGTAGGCCCTTCAAGTCTGCAGGAGGGGCTAGACAGACTAGTCATGCAGAGGCGATTTATGCATGGTGGTAGTGGTGGTGGCGGTGCAGAGTAGTTTCTGTGATCTATTCCAGCTATGAGCATTGTGACAAGAGACACAGTGGAGAGTGTCGATGGCTGTCTGGAGCCTGTTTGAGGTGTGGCTCGATGGACCACCTAGTGAGGAACTGCCCAGAGACTTTGGGAGCCCAGTCTACTATGACTGGAAGAGCAGACAGTAATACCACGGTGCAGCAGAGCCGTGGAGGTGGAACAGGATGGAGAGGCCGAGGCTGAGGCCGAGGCCGTGCAGAGGGGTCCGCAGTGAGGTCGGAGGGACCGAGCAGCAGACAACAGTCGCAGGCTAGGGTCTATGCCATGACTCGGCAGGAGGCCCAGGATTCCCTGGATGTTGTTGCGAGTATGCTTCTGATTTCTGGTTTTGAAGCATATGCATTGTTGGATCTTGGATCCACTCATTCTTTCATTGCACCGCATTTAGCATGTAGACTGCATGGGGATAGGCAGAGGTTACAGTATGGGTTAGAGGTGAGTACACCTCTAGGTAGTACGATGTTGTATTGGGAGAGGTGCAGATAGGTGTCCGGTTGGATCGACCGAAAGCGATTGAAAGTGCTAATCGATCATTTTGCCTCGAGGGAGATTGACGTGATATTGGGGATGGAATGGTTGACTGCACATAGGGCTATCATGGACTGTTATACCAAGGAGGTTGTATTGGAGTCTCCTGGTCAGCCCTGTAGCCGTGTTTCGAGGAGTTAGTCAGGCAAAGGCCGAGGATGATATCCTTCTTGAGTGCCCTGAGATTGATGCAGGGAGGTTGTGAGTCCTATCTGGCTCACGTAGTAGATTCCAGAGTCGAACCGAGATTTCAGGATGTTCCCGTAGTTAGGGAATTTCCGGATGTGTTTCCCGAGGAGTTACCGGGATTGCCGCCAGAGCGGGAGATAGAGTTTGAGATTGATCTCATCCCTGCATCGCTTCCTATATCGATCCTCCATATAGGATGACACCGTGGGGCGAGAGAGCTTAAGGTTCGATTCACGAGAGCTACTGGATAAGGGGTTCATTAGACCGAGTGTTTCCCTATGGGGAGCTCCGGTTTTGTTTGTAAAGAAGAAAGACGGGACTCTGAGATTGTGTATTGATTTTAGGCAGTTGAATCGGGTGACAGTGAAAAATAAGTATCCACTGCCTAGGATCGATGATTTATTTGATCAGTTGCAGGGAGCTCAGGTGTTCACCAAATTGGATCTGAGATCAGGTTATTACCAGTTGAGGATTGCAGAGGCCGATGTGCCTAAGAGTGCTTTCAGGAGCAGGTATGGACATTTCGAGTTCCTAGTGATGCCGTTTGGGTTGACTAATGCCCTGACAGCCTTCATGGCTTTGATGAATAGAGTTTTTCAGCCCTACCTGGAT
Source organism: Erythroxylum novogranatense (assembly GCA_029891385.1). Classification (NCBI taxonomy): domain Eukaryota; kingdom Viridiplantae; phylum Streptophyta; class Magnoliopsida; order Malpighiales; family Erythroxylaceae; genus Erythroxylum; species Erythroxylum novogranatense. Next base: position 82,065,784 of record CM057231.1, on the reverse strand, counting down.
CGGTTTGTGATTGTATTTGTTGATGACATACTGGATTATTCGAGGAATAGTCAGGAGCACGCTGAGCATCTAAGGATTGTCCTTCAGGTCATGAGAGAGAGACAGCTGTTCGCCAAATTCGCTAAGTACGAATTTTGGCTTGATGAGATTGTATTTCTGGGGCACGTGGTGTCCGGTGAGGGTATCCAGGTGGACCCTCATAAGATAGAGGCAGTTATGAGTTGGGAGATTCCGAGGAGTGTGCGAGTCATGGAGTTTTCTAGGATTGGTCGGATATTACGGAGGTTTGTCGAGGGTTTTCGTTGATCTCCGCCCTTCGACGAAGCTATTGAGGAAGAATGTGCGTTCGGATGGTCCGAGGAGTGCGGAAGAGCTTTGAGGAGCTGAAACATCGGTTGACGATCGCACGGTGTTAGGCATTCCATCTGGGACCGGAGGCTTTGTGGTTTACAATGATGCCTCGCATCGAGGATTGGGGGATGTATTGATGCGGCATGGAAGAGTTATAGCGATGCCTCGAGGCAGTTGAGGTCTCACGAGGTGAATTATCCAAAGGCATGACTTGGAGTTGGCGCGATTGTGTTTGCTCAAGATCTGGGACATTATCAGATGGGAGACTTTCCGGATCTTCACCGATCATAAGAGTCTCGGATATCTGTTGAGTCGAGAGAGCTCAATCTAAGGCAGAGGACATGGATAGAGTTATCTTGAAGGACTATGATCGCATCGATTGAGTATCATCCAGGAAGGCCAATGTGGTGGCGATGCATCGAGTAGGAGATCGCGTGGGAGTGCGGCTCGAGTTCAGTTTCGAGGTTACTGATCCGATTGATTGAGAGCTCTTAATGTCAGATGGATTTGGGTCGATGGAGCTCGATTGCTACTCGAGGCCGAGGCCGATGTTGCATGATAGGATCCGGAGAGTTCGGGATCAAGACCCAGTGTTAGTGAGACTGATTGAGAGAGTCCAGGTCGGTACTGACTCGGAGTTTGAATTGAGATATGGGACTTTATGGATGTGCCAGAGACTGTGTGTGCCAGATATTTATGAGTTGAGACGTGAGATTCTGGAGGAAGCTCACGTGGCTGCCTATGCTATGCATCCTGGTACGACCAAGATGTATAATTCTTCGAGACAAAGATTTCGGTGGCACGGTATGAAGAGGCAAGTGGCAGAATATGTTTCCAGGTGTCTGATTTGTCAGCAGGTTAAGGTAGAGCATCAGGCTCCAGTGGGTAAATTGCATTCATTGCCCATTCTGGAGTGGAAATGGGAGCGAATTACCATGGATTTTGTTATGGGATTGCCTAGGACACCGAGGCAGCATGATGTTATCTGGGTCATAGTGGACCGATTAACTAAATCGACTCACTTCTTGCCAGTGAGGGAGAGCAATACTCTCGATCAGTTGGCCCAGAAGTATGTAGCGGAGATTGTACGGTTGCATGGGGTTCCTTTGTCGATAGTCTCGGACAGGGATCCCAAGTTCACTTCGAGGTTCTGGAAGAGCCTACAGACTGCTATAGGTACTCGGTTGAACTTCAGTACAACATTTTATCCTCAGACAGATGGACAAAGTGAGAGGACGATTAAGACTGTTGAGGACATGCTTCGAGCTTGTGTATTGGAGTTCAGAGGATCATGAGATCAGTATTTGGCACTGATTGAGTTTGCATATAATAATCAGTATCAGAGTAGTATTGGGATGGCATTGTATAAGGCCTTGTATGGGCGACCGTGTCGATCGCCATTGTATTGGGATGAAGAGGGTATGAGATCGATAGAAGGTCCCGAGCTGATTCAGGATACAGTGGATAAGGTACAGTTGATCCGAAGTCGTATCAAAGCGGCTCAGATGCATGTAAGAGCTATGTGGATCAAGATCGGCGAGAGATGGAGTCTGATGTAGGTGACAGAGTGTTTCTCAGTGTCTCCTTGGAAAGGAGTACTGAGGTTTGGCCGTAAGGGCAAGTTGAGCCCTCGGTATATCAGTCCGTATGAGATCCTTGAGAGGATAGGACCATTGGCTTACAGATTGGCATTACTAAGTGAGATGTCCCAGATGCATGATGTATTTCATGTTAGTATGCTCCGGCGGTACCGTTCAGACCCGACGCATGTGATTCCGACTCAGGAAATTGAGATAGCCAGTGATATGAGTTATGTTGAGGAGCCGGTACAGATTATAGGATCACGGGTCAAGCAGCTGAGAAACAGGGTGATTCCATTGGTGAAAGTCCTTTGGAAGAACCACTCTTCTAAGGAAGCTACATGGGAGACTGAGGAGCATATGAGGAGTCAGTATCCTCATTTATTCGATCGGACAGGTATTCAATTTCGAGGACGAAATTTTTATTAGGAGGGGTGAATTGTAACATCCCGTTACTGATAGCAAGGGTATTATGGTAATATTGGGTCAGACTGATAGGTTTCATTGCATTTACTGACTGAGCATGTTACTGGCCTCTAATTATAGAGGAACAGGTTTATGGCATATGCATTTATTCATAGGTACATGCATTCATGATTTTCTGGCATTTTAATTGTGAGTATGAGTTGATTGGATTGTGGTATCGGTATTTGGATTATGATTGATTGAGAAATTAAAGTAAGTGTGCTCGAATGACTGATTTAGAATAGTCTAAGAGTGATTGATAATTGATAGTAGCTTGTAGGAAATTTTTGGGAAATTCGGGAGAAAATGCCCGGACCGGAAATTTTGGAGTGACAGACCGATTGACTGTATATTACTGAAAGGAATGTCCAATGGCAATGGAAAAATTTGAGTTATACTGTTAGGAAATAAAAATGTGGAGCCATTGAAATTTAGAGACTGAAATTTGAACTGATTTGGAGACATATGTCTATAAAAAGCTAGGTTTGAAATTTGGGGATTTATCCTAAGGCTAAAGCATTTCTTCTTCTCTTCTCCACGGTGTTCATCGATTCCTCCCTTAGGTGAGGATTCTTCGATCTTTTCTTATGATTTTCTTCTCATTGTGCAAAGCTAACTGGTTTATTGTGATTGATGAAGGTTGAGAAGGATTGAGAGTGGGTTATCGTTGAATTTGAAAGATTTTAGGGTTTACGGTGATTTGTGGATTGATCTTCGATTGGTAAGTTTTAATGGCATTAATGTTGTTATTACTGGTTGTTTGAGCATTTATGGTATTTATTATGGTTGATTGGGTAGATGGGAATGTTTAATGCTGGTTTTAGAGAGAGAATAGAGGAAAAACGATCGGAGAAGACGGTGGCGCGATCTGCACGTCGCGACGTCTGGCGCGGCGAGACGTCGCGGCGAGCGCATGGTTTCATGTCGCGACGAACATCTCGTTTACGCTGCGGTGAGCTGCGAAGAGGATGCACGCCACGGCGAGCGATTTTCTCTTCGTCGCGGCGAGAGGTGTAGGTCACGGCGAAGGACAGTTTTCTGATGGAGTGATTTTTAGTTTATTGGGCATAACTTATGGTATAGACCTCCGATTGAGGTGATTCTCGATTCATTATGGACTAGGGAAAGAGGTCTACAATTGAGGAAATTGACTGAATTTTAGGATTGGATCAATTATTGTCGATCAATGGAGCGAAGAGTTAGAATTGGGCCTAAGAGTTCAAAATTGGGTTTTAGCGCCGGGAAAATCGTGAACATGCATTGTACATAGTTCCACTGAGACATATGCATTATTGAATCGTTTTATTGAGCATCTAGTAATGGGACTGTATTTTACTGTTATAGAGGCGCCGTTGGATCGTTATTCTACGGACATTTGGGACTTCAGCAGAGCTTCGGAAGTTACTGGTGAGTAACCTAGTTGGTTTCTCAAATTCTAATCGTTTAAATGCTCAATGTGAATTACTTGTCATCGTGAAATTGCATGATTATCAAGTATACATGATCGATGGCATGCTTCTCTTGTATTGGATTGGATTATCGCATGAAATCGGAATTGTAATACTGGGCTTTTATAGCCGTACACTGTAGATTACTGAACACTGCATCGCATGCATAAATGCATGATCAGATAATGGATATGTGACCCAAGTTGCTACTATCACTGGAAAGAGCCTCGAGCTCGAACATCAGATCGACCGCCTCGAGCCCGAGGGGAGAAATCCCTGACGCGTCCCCCACTGAATACTGACTGAGCACTTGGGCACAACACTGAATAATTGAAAAAGAGTCTCATATGCATTGTATACACATAACTGATTGAATTGCGACACTTACTGAATTATGTGATGACATGAGGGATTGCAAATGGTTACATGCTACTGTAAACTGTTGCGTAATACTGTGAATTGTGAAATGATACTGTAAATCATTATGTGTTATTGTAAATTGTTATTTAATGTTGCAAACTGTTATAGGCTATTGTAAATTGTTATATATATTAATTGAATCTTACTGTGCCATGCTGTACGCAATCTGCGTAATGCATGATTTGAGTGAACCATCGATGATGGTTTCTCACTGAGTTCGCAAACTCACCCAAAATTGCAACCTATTTTTCAGGTTCGATAGAGTAGACCCCTAGAACCGGTGGACGACATGCTCATCAAGAGGAAATTTAAGAGAGGAAATAAGAGAAGAGGACGTACCTATTTAGTGGTAAAAGGTCGGAAATTTGAACGAAAGTGGAAGAAGAGCTCCGGAAATTGTGAGCAAGACAAAGCAAATGAAAGCGGAGCGAGAATAAGAAAGCACGAACGTGAAGAAAACCAAACAGTTGGTTGATTCTGAGTTTTTATAAGGGAACGATGGAATGAGCAATCCAATCGAGGTGCGACGCGAGGCGAAAATCCAAGCCATGCTTGGACACGCGGCACGATCCGAGCCAAGAAGAATTAGGGTTATTCAAAATCTGGAGCGGCGCGAACAGTTTAAAGGACGCGCATGATAGCTGTACGACGGTCATGAGGATGATACGTTTGATTCGAAAAAGTCGACGACAAGCGCCGTCGACAATATATGCTCCGCACACTCACCAACGATAACCACCCGATCAACTCCAGCATCACGTAATAAGTGTCGAGATCGACTAATTGGGGGCTCTCACCGACCGATCCCAAAGACGAGCAACACGCACAACTAGTCGGCACCCGACCGATCGGGACTACCCGGGCTGTCCCATGACCGAGCTACAACAACAATATCCGACCGATCGACTACTTCATTAGCTGACCTACAGACGAGCTACATCTCAATGCTCAACCGATCGCCCCAATCACGAGTCGTTCTATGTACGAGCTATAAAACCTCTACATACTCCTCCGACCTTCTCTTCGCTCAGATTCGAGGAGTAGGGGGCCTTATGGTCGGGTCGGTCGTATTGAGCTCGGACCCAGTCAAAACGACCCGTGGGCCGATCGATCCATTCTTCAAAAATCAGTTTTATGTCTAGGCCAAGCCCAAGTCCAGCCCATGCCCTCCTTGGCCCATTCGTAGAAGGAAATCTCCCATGCAAACACGTAAAGACCTAAACCTAACTGCAAAATCATATATAAGGTATAATTCTCTCATAATTGAGGTACGCAATCATAACCTAGTTTCTTTTCTCTGCATTCATCAACCTCACCTTCACCAAAAGACTAACTTGAGCGTCGGAGGGCTAATCGGGACACAACCCCCGACAAGCCTTCTTTGTTTTGCAGGTATCTTCACATCTGATTCATCACAAAAAGTAGCCAACTTATGGATCCGAACGGCAACGCAGCGTCTGATTTTAAAATCGCGTAACCAAGAACTATGCAAATTTTCACCCGAAGCTTTCACAGAGAAGACGCCATTCCAGATCTGGGTGAAAGCTCTTACTATAAACCCATGATGGTACGGGGAGTTTAGTTGCAAGAAACAGTTGAGAAGCTCTTGTAAGTCTTCTTTTGAGTATATCTCATTCTCCAATATCATTTGCAACATCGAGTGTCTGAAGTCCAAATAAGGGTCGTCGGAGTCTTTCTCCACTGCAACGCTCTCACCGTCGACACGCCCGAGTCCACGTACCGGTCTTGGCGTGCTGTTCATGGCCGGAGAGAATGTGGTTACCGTGTCGTAGTCGGTGGCCGGAGACGGGTTGGTCTTTGATGAGGTTGAAGAAGTGTTGTAGTAGTAGTAGTAGAGATTGGTGTGATTTTGGTACGTGGGAGCAGTAGTTTTAGAGGGTACTTTTGGCTTTGGGTTGAATATTTGTGAGAGTAGTCGTGGTTTCTTGCAACTTCCACAGCCCAAGTCCACTGAGACTGTGTTAAGGATGAGCTTTTTCTTGTTACTAGACATTGTTTTGATTTCTAGAGAAGTTGGGGTTTTGTTTGGTGATGCTAAGGTGGCTGAAGGTATGGAGCGAGTTCAGGTAAGTTAGTTGTTTGACTTATTGAAGAGTCCCGTTTATATGTAAGGATATCATGTCCATCTACGACTAGCCCTGAGAAATGATCTTCACCGTTGATTTTGTTTACAGAAGGATATTGATCAAGATTTTTGACGTTGACAAATTAGCAATAATAGAGGGTGAAGTTATAGAGGGAGTTAACTCCCTTATTTGTTCTTTTACACTTAACCGGATTGGCAGGTGTACTACCACAACAACTATGGAGTAATGTATCCCAAAATCGTGTTTATTGATAATTTGTCAACTTTTAAATTAAGTTTTAATCAGTAAATTTATGAATGTAAGATGAACACTATCACGTTGAACTGCCATTCCCTTATTTATGGGTTTATATCTTTTGTAATGATTAATTTGTTTTCTTAATTATGATTTATATGTAAATAAATATAAAATAGGTTAAGTGGTAAAGTAAAAAACACTGATGCCTTATTTAATATTTATCAAAAGGATAAATTAATCAATATCTCTTCAGAGAAAGATAATCAATGCCCGATCCGCATTTTAAGTGAACGTTGTCATCATAACCGATCTGACTTCATTCTGAAAAAAAATAAAAAGAAAAAGCTTGCTTTGTGTTGGGACTATGGTTTTGAAATTCGGACCGGATCGATCGGTTCGACCGATCTGATCGGTGATCGGTCGGTGGTCCGGTCTGGTTTATGTTCCAAAATCGATCTTCAATTCGGTCGGATCGGTCCGGTTGGACCGGTTCGATATTTTTTTTTTATTTTTTATTTTTATTTTTTATTTTTTTATTTTTTTGAATTTTTTTAAATATTTTTAAAATTATATATAATTAAATATAATTATTGCATAATTATTATGTCACACCGGTTCGACCGGTGGTTGAACCGATCGAATCGATCAAATAGGTAACTAATAAGGTCACGGGTTCGATGATCGATCCGAATTTCAGAACATTGATTGAGACTGTAAATCTTCTTTTCTTTTTTTTAATTTTCATCCGGGGTGGGTTTTTTCCTTTTACAACTGAACTTCTTTACTGTGCGGTAAATGGCGATAGAAGTTCGAGCTAGGAGACACGTTAGTTCCTATCCGTTGATCCACTTAACTAGTGTAGCTGTATTCCGCATCTTCCCACGATATGTTTTTTTATTTGCACTTATTAAAGGCTCTGACTCTCACTGATCTGGAAAATGGTGTGTGCATTTTCGAAGTATCTGATGTCATGATTAGCAGGATTTTGGGTTTGATTTTTGAGCTAAAGCAAGCTAACATATGATCGCCACATGTATCTCCTTCCACTGTAGCTTTGTCCTATTACAGGGCTTATACTTTGTTTACTTAGTCAAATCTGTTTGGACTAACTAAGGTTTTAAAATCCGGATCGGACGTTGAATCGGAAGTTTTATTGATTATCGGTTTGACCAATTCGACCGATTTGATCAACGATTAAACCGGTGTAACGTCATAATTACGTAATAATTATATTTAATTATATATAATATTATTAATATTAAAAAATAGAAAATTATACCATATGATATAAATAAATATAAATAAAATTATCAACCATCAATCATATAATTGTTCTCAAATAATAACTAAAATATTATGACTAGATGTCAAAATAATTACATCAACCAACGTAAAATCAAAAAATCCACCAAAAAGCGTATGAATATTTAATATCATAACCAAATTCAAGTCTAACACATCCATTAAAACAAGACAACAAAATCAACAATTATCCTAAATGATAACCACATAATCGAGTCCAAATGAAATTAATATCAAATAAATCAAACAATCCATCATCAAGTATTTTAATAAAGTCACATTAAAAATCATCATCTTCATCAATGAGGTGATTCTTTTGTTGCCTTAAGATACGAGCAACTTCATCGTCATTGGAACTCGACATTTCGGCAGCAAAAGTTGTTAAATCAATGTGATCACTAATCCTATTTGTATCTTCTTCATCGCCTAAACAAAAAGAATGTAATTAAATAATGTGAAATAATAAACATGTAGATAATATTACAATTAAAAATTAAGTAGTTTCCATAGAGTTCTTCTCTTGATTTTTGTTGCTGAGAGTTCTTCTCTTCATTTTCCATAGAGGGTAATTGTTATTTTATTCTTAGCTCTTTTTTTTTTTGTGGCTCCCCATCTGAAGAATATTGGAAGAAATCCAATTTTTCCAATGCAACACTATTTAAACCACAACACCTGTACACACGTTGCATAGCAGAAACGTTCAAGGACTTCCCATCTTCAACTTTACCTTTAATTGAAACCCTTCTTTCAATAGATCCTGATGAACGAGGCATAGCAACCACGACTCTAAATAGTGAAGTGAGTGATGATTACTCGGTAGCCTATTCTCCATAGTTGAACTTTATATTGCAACACTTTAAAAAACTGATGTAATTATACAAATTTTTGTTCTTGAATATGTGCTTGCTTCCTTTGCTTACGATTTCGGTTAAGCATACTTCCACAATTTTCTTTAAACACACACTTTACATGCATTAAAAGTGATAGAATTAAATTGTCAATAAGTTCGCAGACTATCCAAGATAATTTTTTTAGCACGAATAATTTAGCAATCGCAAGAGTGAAACACCAAATAACACATCGACGTTTGGTAACACAGTTTGGCAAACTTGCCTACGTCTGCGAGGCCCTCACCCAGATTAATCTCTTTCACCGTAGTTCACAAAAATTACAAAGATTGATCAACTCCGTAATACCCAATCTATGTAACTAAGCCAAAACCTAACTACCTGTAAAAGATCTTCACGCCCAATAACACGACCAACTCGTGTTAACCTCGTCAGAGGATTTTCTAACTATTTCTACTTCAGAAACAAAGACAAGTAAAATCAAGAATATGACAAATTCAAATCAACTTCACGCTAATCGCCAAGTAGTTGTATCAACAATAATTATATCGATCTATACCGAGTCTTCCATTGGTCGAGAACCTGCAATCACGTAAATCATAAATGGATTATTGCAATCACCACGCAGAACGCTTCACCTGCATAACTCAAAACCCACGAGAGAAGAAAGAAAACTCAGCAGCTGAATACATCATACAACCAACGCACGTTATCACCACACACCCCAGAAACCTAGCAAAAATCTGCAGATGAAAAGAAGCCCACTTCCCATGTTCCACGTCAGCCAAGAACCAATATATTTTCCCCACAACAGTTATTCACGCAACCTACACTAGATTGCCGTGGAAGAATCCTTATACAAATAGAATTGCACTAGACAACCAAGAATCCTTTTCAAAGTGGAATTACGTTAGACAACCAAACTTCGAGTAGTATGAGAATTCCCATGTCCAATTTTAAATGCCAAAAATAAAAATGAAAATAGGATATATTAAAAATAGATCCTAATAAATCATAACAATCTCCCCCTTTTTTGGCATTCTTGTCTCAACACAAAGCCAGCAATTGGACATGGATAGAACAACAACATATGCTCACCCTGAAGTCACAAATCCGAAACTAGTACCATCTGAATCAGTGATAAGAAATGAAAACAGCAAAACACCAGCAACACAAAGACGACAACACTACAACGTGTTCTCCCCCTTTGAGACAATACATGACAAAAAAAATAAGATTGAAGGAAGCGGTGCTTCAATTTGCAGAAAGCCTCGGTGAGGGCCAGGAGACCACCTTCAATGCGTTGCAACTCAAAAACAAATGCAGCATTTGGATTAACAGAAAAGGGACCCGAAGCATCCGAAGGTCCCGAAGCAACATAAGGCAAGTCTACCACCCGCGGTTGTTTAAAGATCCGCGATGAAATATTCATCATAGGAACAGACTCCAAGATGCTCGACTCGAGCCTAGGCACTCTATTTGCATACAAATATTGTGAAATTAAACACGGAAATGATAAAAGAGAATGAGGCTTACCGCCAATACATAACATGGAGTCCATAATAAATTGGCCAAGATTAAATGGGATGCCTGTGCCAATAGCATAGAGAAGCTTGGCTTGAGACTGATAGATAGTGACCGCATGAGTGCTAGGCATCCAGTTAGTGATCACCAATTTAAACAAGACAAAGTATTTCTGAGTGAGCATAGAGGAACGAAACACGGAAGTAGTCGGCCAAGCAGTGAGCTTACCACCAGTTAAGGCAAAGGCAAGTTGATCCGTGGTAATTTCCCAATCATCATCATAAAAGGAACGGTCAATCGTTGTGTCAAATTTCATAAACATATTCAAACGTCGAGCATCGAAACCAACAATTCTCCCCCTCACATATACAACACCAAACATAGCTGCATGTGCATTCAAAATGTCACCAGACAAGTTAGAGTAAAACTCCTTTACTAGATCGAAGTCATAATGTTGAGGCAACAAGGAGGCATGAAGCAATGATCGCTCGCTAAGAAGAGAATGTAGACCCTGATCTCGAAAATCATCCCAGCTAATAGGACGATCCATGAGAACACCGGAATCTGACAAAGATCGCCATTTATCCTATGCAGCTGAAGTATAAAACTTAAAAGAAATGGCTTTATCAACAGGCAATTGAACACCTGGATGACTTCTAGGTGGACAGACTGATTTGGTACACATTATCTTGTACCGCTTTCTAGGAGCTGGAGAAGGAACCGGTTGTGGAACCTGAAGTAAATCACACATTAATATATTGAGTAATAATATGACCAAGATACACAAGAAGGGGGGTTGAATTGTGATAAACTTTTCTTTAATCCCTTCAATAACAATTGCTTGTTCTTTCGTAAAACTTATAAGTAAATCAATTCTTAACTAGTTTGAAAACTTTGTTAATAATGAAAACTACGATTTAAGAAAAGTAAGAGTTAGAGAGAAACACGACAATTTTATCCTGGTTCACCCCTAAACCGTGGGCTACGCCCGATCCTCGATATTCTTACGAGATTTTCACTATCTCCAAACCGATTACAAGTATTCTTTAGATCGAGCCTCTTCAGTCTCTTAACAAAGAAGTATTCTTTTACTCTTAGCCTCTTCAGCTATCTCAGTAGACTTTTTCAAAATAAAAACTCGATAAAGAGCTTTTACAAAAGAGTTGCTCTTCACAATATACACTCTAAAATAGTTCGCAATTTTCTCTCGATAGATGTATATTGAATACACAGAGTTTCATTCACTTTTTCCAAAAGTCATTTCTTCTTCAATCTCGACTCTTATTTATAGTCGGAACTTCAACTGCTTTTGACTATCTCGCTTTGAATCTTTAAAGAAACGGTTATTCGGTTTAGCTCAGAACCGTCTTAAGTCGATGTTTCTTTCTTCCTTCTTATTTTCAGAAATCGCTTTTGTCTTCGTAAAGCTTCCGCCTCGCTTTTGTTTAAATGCATTTTTCTTTTCTTCGCTTTTCTCCGCCTCGCTTTTGTATCGCCCGCTTTTCTTTTCGCTTTTCTTAATACGCTTTTTGTATCGCCCGCTTTTCTTTAAATGCTTTTCTTCCGCCCTTTTGTATCGCCTTTTCCTTTCGCTCTGCTTTTTCTTTGTCTCGCTTTTGTATAAATCGCTTTTCTTCCGTCTGTTTTTCTTTCAGATATTTTCTTTGTTTATTATCAAAATTATTTAATACGTGAAGTCCGGTTTGACTTAACATTCTCCCCTTTTGATAATAACAAATACTGTGATTTTAGAGAAATATGAAAAGTATCATATACTTATGAATTATAAAGAAGTATTGAGATAAAAATTATCTTCATCCTTCCAAATTGATTTCTTCCTTCTCCTTCTCTCTTCCTTCTCCCTTCTCCCTATTTGTTATTGATCAAAAATTATTTTCCAATCTGCTTCACCAACTTTTTCAGATCTTCTTAATCTTCTTCATATCTTTATCAAGCTTCCTAACATGCTTCTTTAGAGTTGATGATTCATCTGCAATGAGGGTACCGCCTTAACAACTTGCTTTTCAACGATAGCCACCGTTGTTGTATAAACTTCCTTGTTAAAGACATTTGGTTCAATGATTTGCGAAGAGGAGGAGGAACAAATACAACTTGTTCATTGATATCAAGATCATAGGAATCTTTTATTCGCTGAAAAGGCCCAAACCATGGCATAGCTTCTGAATTGAAGTGATCTCCCCAGAGGTCGATTTCGCAGAATGTTACGTATTATAGTAAAACAACATTCGAGTTGCCAATCGTAATAGAACAACATCGACCCATTTCGATATTGCCTCCTGTGGATCATCTCTTTGTGGCCTTAGTTAGACTTGGTCCCGGATCTTGATACTGCAGATGGACTTACCACTCCTTTTCTCCTTACATGCTTGATCAATCAATTTTACCGCCTCTTCAATCGATCGGCAGACATGTCATCTAATATCGCTCAGTTGAACTTTCGACTTTAGCTTCTCATAATTGAGTTCAACAAAATTTGGTGGTCAAGATCGGTACCACCTTGATTATTGTACCGCTCGAAGATAGGATAAGAAGTGATACGCCTCCAAATGGCTTTGGTGGATATGGTTCTTCCCAACTCTCTTGATTGATCATAGAAATTTTGTAACCCCTATCCAATGATGAGAAATTCCATTATCATATTCTATGATTTGAAGAATGCTTTGACAAATCTCTTGGGTTTGTTTCTGATGATGACTGACTTGGTCTTCTTCTCCTTTATTACAACCAATCTATGTTCCCATCTTTCTCTTTGAAAAGTTAAATACTTGGATGGAACATTAGTCATCACACTTACAACTTTTGAAGTAGCCTTGTGTCCCAAAACATGTGTAACAACTTGTTTGTGGACAAGTGTGGACTGAAAAGTAGTAGGAACTATTTCTTCAAAAATTGGATTATTAAGAATTTTGTGAGAATCCTTAATATTACCCTTAACAGCCTTCCACAATCGCTTCAAGAGTGCTTCCATATTAACTTCAAAGAAGATCAACAAAGACTAACAAAGACATGCAGCAGATTTTTAGAAATGTCAACAACAGTTTCTTCTAGCCTTGTCTTCTTAGCCTTTGCCTCTGTTGTTGGATTTTCTTCTTTCTAGACTCATTTTCTTTAACCTTGGTGACCTCTTGGATTGAACTTTCTTCTTCTCGTGTTCTTCTACTTTCCTTTTCCTTCATTTCCTTGAGATTGAGTTTCAAACTTTCTCAAGGATTGATGATGATGATTTTGTATCTTTTGATCTCATCGCTCATAATGCTTTGGTTTGCTTGAATCTCTGGAAGGACTGGCTTCTTTTCGTCAAGACAGCTTCCTTTGTGGGTGACGTTTTGCTTGCTTATGAATGTCACTCACCAAAGGTTCCCTTCCGCTTTAAGTCACTGATTCAAAAATCGAGCAGATCTTGACTTCGACTCTCGAGAGTGTGATCTTCTCTCCTTCATAGAGGATTTCTTGGTTTAGGCTCCCCTCGCTTGTTGCTTTCCTTGATTCTTACGCTCCTTGTTTGTCTGAAAATCTCGGACCCATTTTGGCAATCGATGTAGAATCTATATAACTTCTTACTGATACCTTCCGTCGACTCCAACCCAATCGATTCCCGATTCTTTAAACATCCTTGTCAACAACATCCCATACGGAGAGTGTTTGTATCCTTTATTGATTTAACCATATATTGATAAATCAAAATGGTAAATCTATTGGTTGGTGATTCAGAGATGAAGGATACATTGTTCATCCAAAGTAGTGACTTGATGTCTTGAACCTATCCTAGGTAACACACGGTCACACAAAACAACAAACAAAACCCTTGCTTTGGTACAAGCCAAGAGGCTCTTCTTTCGATTGGGTTGTTCGACCATAAAGTTGACGAGTAACTTCATCTTCGCTCAACTTCACTTAGTCATCCTTTTCACCATGTTAGTAGGTTGAACTCCACTACTCGGACATTCGGTGACTCTTTCCAAAGAACTCCTTGGTTACTATAACAGGGAGTGTTTCTACATACGATATGATTGTATTATCCATAGTTTTAGTATGTTTCCAGAACTCATAAACTTCTTTGAGATAAACTTGCTCTCGTATTTGAAAGAAGTTTCTCCATCCTGCCGCTATTATCTCCTATTTATATCCATTTGTTCCTTCTTAGATCTTCAAAGTTTACCAATCTTCCCAGTTTGCTCTGGATCAACTCATAAAATGGGCTTGACATTCATCTTGTTGATTACGAGTGAATAGGAACTCGCTTGAAGAATTTTCAGAGAGATTTGAGAGAACTAGCAATTTCGAATTTGTTAGAGATCCCAAACGCCGGTTTAGGGATTTTATAGCAAATTATAGAACGATTGTACTTCTCGATGATCGATGCCTTTTTCCTCTAAAATTTTCTTTGTGAAAGAAGTTTTAAGTCTAAAACCGTCAACGCCGCTTAACTCCACCGCTTCATTGTCTTTCTTTTGAAAATCGATGATCAATCTGTTAACTCGCCTTAATCTTTGTCTTTGTCTTTAAAAATCGATGATTGGTCCGTTAACTCCTCCGCTCTATCTGTTTCTTCTTTGCGAAAAACCAGATGATTTGTCTGCTAACTCCTCCGTCTATCTGCTTTCTTCTTTGCAAAAACCGGATGATTGGTCCGTTAACATCACCATATTGAGGTTCAAGCGTCGATTTCTTTAAAGCGATCTTCACTTAGTGATTTTGTGAAGATATCCGCCATCGAAATTTCGCTTCCACGTAATTGTAGATCGACAACTTTCTTCCGAACGTAATCTCTCAAGAAATGATGTCTAACTTCAATGTGCTTCACCTCGAGTGTTGAATTGGATTCTTTGACAAGTCGATGGTATTTGGTGTTGTCGCGAAGATATTGGAATCTCTTCCTCTTGTATTGAGTAGTCCTCCAATTGATACTTGATCCATAGTAATTGTGAACAACAACTTGCGGCAGATATATATTAAACCTGCGGTTGATAAAGCAATCGAGCTTTGTCTCTTGCTTGACCATGACACTGTGTTTGGTCCAAGTAGTGACAACCACCACTCGTGCTCTTCCTTTCAATCCTATCACCGCATAGTCCGCATCGCAATATCCATTCAACCTGAAATCTTTACCTTTCTCATACATTAAGCAAAGATCGGTAGTACTGCGAGATATCTCAAAATTCGCTTTTACAACTATGTAATGAGATTCTCTAGATCGGCTGAAACCTTGCACACAAGCATACACCTGAATAGAATGTCAGGTCTACTTGTAAGATAAAGCAAAGAACCAATCATCCTCTAATAGGGTTTGATCCACCTTCTTACCACTTTCGTCTTTCGACAACAAGTTTCAAGGATGCATCGGTGTAGACATACTTTTAACACCGCACATATCAAATTTAGACAACAATTCTTTGACATATTTTGTTGATGGATAAAAATCTTATCCTTAGTTTGCTTTACTTGCAATCCAAGAAAGAATTTTAACTCACCCATCATGCTCATCTCAAATTCATTTTTCATCATATTTTCAAAGCTTATGCATAACTTTTTCGAGGTGGCACCAAAATAATATCATCAACATAGATTTGCACAATAATAAAATCATTATACAAGTTCTTCCTAAAAGAGTTTTGTCAACTTTACCTCTAGTAAATCCATTTTCAATAAGAAATGAGCTCAGACGATCATACCATGCTCTAGGAGCTGTTTCATCCATATAAGGCTTTATGAAGTCATGAGACATGATCTGGATACTTTATATCCTCAAATCCAGGAGGTTGCTTGACATAGACTTCTTCATCTATAAAGCCATTCGAAATGCACTTTTACATCCATCTGAAAAAGCTTTATGTCATGGCAACAAAGATATGCAAGCAAGATCCTTATTGCTTCAAGTCTTGCTCTTGGAGCATATGTCTCATTATAGTCTATTCCTTCCCGCCGATTATAGCCTTGTGCTACTAATCTTGCCTTATTGTTGACTTACTTTTCCCGATTCGCCTAGCTTATTCTTGAATATCCATCTAGTACCAATAATGGATTTCTTTTCGTGTTTAGGAACTAAGGACCGGACTTTATTCCTCTTGAATTGATTCAACTCCTCTTGCATAGCTAATATCCATGCTTCATCTTTTAGAGCTTCATCAATCTTTTTAGGTTCTACTTTAGATATAAATGCCACGTTGGCTTCTCTTCTGAACTTGGACCTTGTTCTTACACCTTCTGAGGTTTCTCCGATAATTGACTCTTTAGGATGAGAGCTTTTGTATCTCCAATCTTTCTTTAACTCAAAATTCTTAGAGATATCTGTCTTTTCATCATGAAGTGTTCCTGATGAAGATACTTCCTTACACTGCGTCAAGGGCACCGTAATAAAGATCATCTTCTCGATTCCTCTTCCTTATTGGGTTGAGAGCTATCATCGAACTTAACGTGAATAGTTTCTTCAACAGTCTTTGAGGTGAGGTTGAAGACTCTAAATGCCTTTGAAGTGAGAGAATAGCCTAGAAAAATTCCTGAAAGTGTCTTCGCATCAAATTTGTCCAGAGCTTCCTTTGTGTTCAGAAAAGTGCACTTGTAGCCAAAAGGATGGAAATAAGAAATGTTTGGTCTCCTTCCATTCCACAACTCATAGGGAGTTTTCTTCAGCATTGGTCGCAGCAGCACTCTATTCTGAATGTAACATGATGTATTGACAGCTTCTGCCCAGAAGTATTTAGGAAGATTCATCTCGCAAACATTGTTCTTGCCATCTCTTGAATCGCCCTATTCTTCCTCTCAACAACTCCATTCTCTTTGTGGAGTCCTTGGGGCGTAGAAGTTATGAAAATTCCTTTTCTTCGCAGAATACTCGAACTTCTCATTTTCAAATTCTCCTCCATGATCACTCCTTATGCTTGCTATAGACATTCCTCTTTCATTTTGTAATCTCATGGAAAGGTTTCTAAAACACTTGAAAGACTCATCTTTATGTGATAGAAAAGTATCCAACAAAACCTTGTAAAATCATCAACAATCACAAGTCCATACTTCTTTCCACCAAGACTTATTGTTCTTGTTGGACCAAATAAGTCCATATGTAAACACTCGAAGTGGTCTAGAAGAAGTTATGAAATGTTTCAAGAGAAAGAGGTTTTAACTTGTTTCCTTTCGACAACTTTCACAAAAGAAATCTTTGTCAAAACGAATTTGTGGCAAACCTTTTACCAAATCATGTTTCAAAAGTTTTGAAATATGTTTAAAACCGACATGACCTAGTTTTTATGCCGATCGAGTCTTTCATCTTGATAGATAAAAACATGAAATATTTTGAGACTAAAAAGCGCCTAAATCAATTTTATAAAGATTGTTTCGTCTTTTGGCTGAAAAGAAGATGGAACCATCTTTGTTTCGACTTCACAAAATTTTGATTAAAAGAAACTTCAAAACCGTAATCACATAATTGACTAATACTTATCAAGTTATGCTTTAAACCATCAACTAGTAAGACGTTATTAATGCATGCATGAGAATTCTTACCAATCTTACCAAACCCGATTATCTTTCCTTGTTGGTTGTCTCCAAAAGTTCTCGATCCTCCTTTCTTGATCAAGATCTAGGAACATAGACTTGTTTCCGTCATGTGACGCGAGCATCCACCGTCCATATACCAATGGTACTTGTTGGTTCTTCCAACGAAGGATTTCGTGGGAGATATTATTTTATTTTTAAGCACCCAGATTCTCTTGGGTCCTTTAGGTTAGTACGATGTAATGAATGATAATGATGTAGAATGATAATGTTGATGACCTTTCCGAAAATCGATTGATATCTTTTCTTATTTTTTGAGTAAGCGATTTTACTACGTAATGTCAGCTTATTTTAGTAAACCCTAATCCAGCTTTTATCCCCTGATGTCCAGATTCTCCTATCATTTCATTCATCTTTTTGTACTATCGTAAATTTAGCTAGATCAATTGAGAGATTATTAATTATCGCTTCAATTGATTAATCTCTTGAGATCTATCTACAACTTTGTTGTTATTCAATTCCTCAACTTGCTTTCTCAAACTTATATTCTCACTCTCTATCTCATGAGTATGTTTGAGGTTTTCTACATATTTCTTCTTCAACATTTTGTCTTTGCTTCGAATAGCATGAGAATCCTCTAACAATTCGAATATGCATCTTGTATATCATTATAGTTGGAAGTTACCTCCTCATCACTTTCTTCTTCACTACGGACATATGTTAGCATGTTCGACGCCAGAACTTGTATCCGATTTCGATGAATCCAGATCTTCCCACGCTGCCATCATGCTTTTCTTGTTATCTCTACTCCTTCCGGGTTGTCTTTTCAACATCGACACTCGGACTTGTAATGTCCCGCTTCTTGCATTCATAATGTAATGGATGCTTTATCGACTTTTTCATCGTCTTTGCCATGTGCTCCTTCTAAATGTTGAATTTCCTTTGGACTTTTTTCCACATTCTTCTTATCTTTCTTGAAATGAAAGATAGCTCATCGCCTTCATCACTTGATTCAGATTCGACTTCTTTGGAATCATCATCCTTTGTTTCTTCAATCTTTAACGCCTTTGATGTATTCCTTTTGTTTTCTTCTTCGGATTTTGTGATTCTTTTGACTTGCTTTGAGCGCTTATGGACTTCTCCTTTTTGGGCTTATCTTCGCATCAAGCTCTACCGTGTATCTTCAACGATCCAAGCAATTCATCAAGCTTCAAGACGCTTAGGTCTTTGGCTTCTTATGTTATTACTTTGGGTCTCCATCTTTTGGGAGACTCCTCAAAATCTTTCGAACATGGTCTTGATCACTGTTAACGCTCTTCCAAGAGCTTTTAGCCCATTAACAATTGTTTGGAATCTTCCAAACATTTGATCAATGGTCTCTTCTTCTTTCATCTTGAATAACTCATACCGATGCACCAAAATACTTATCTTGGACTCCTTCACTTGATTTGTTCCTTCATGTGCAATTGATAATGTATCCCACATTTCTTTGGCATTATCGCATCCATGCACTTTGTCATACTCGCTTCTGCTCAATGC
This sequence comes from Erythroxylum novogranatense, assembly GCA_029891385.1. Taxonomy (NCBI): domain Eukaryota; kingdom Viridiplantae; phylum Streptophyta; class Magnoliopsida; order Malpighiales; family Erythroxylaceae; genus Erythroxylum; species Erythroxylum novogranatense. Next base: position 82,046,450 of record CM057231.1, on the reverse strand, counting down.
ACAACTCAAGAAAAATTTCGCTTTGGAGTTTAGTTGAAATCTTGCTTTTCGCTTCATTGTCCATCTTTCTCGTGGAATTGGATTTTATCATCATCTTGGTGTGTAAGGTCCATTCTCGATGATGTCCCAAAGGTCAATGTGAGTAGACTCGATAAACAATCTCATCCGATCCTTCCAATAGTGATAGTCTTCACCATCAATCTTTGGAGGTCCGTGACCGAGGCTCCTTCGCAATATACGTGTGTGATTCCACCATTTTCTTTAGTTCACACTTTATTAGAGTGATTCTTGAACACCTTGCTCGATACCAATTGAAGTAAATCACACGTTAATATATTGAGTAATAATATGACCAAGATACAAGAAGGGGGTTGAATTGTGATAAACTTTTCTTTAATCCCTTCAATAACAATTGCTTGTTCTTTCAGAAAATTTATCGTAAATCAATTCTTAACTAGTTTGAAAACTTTGTTAATAATGAAAACTACGATTTAAGAAAAGTAAGAGTTAGAGAGAGAAACAGCAATTTTATCCTGGTTCACCCTAAACCGTGGGCTACGCCCATCCTCTCGATATTCTTACGAGATTTTCACTATCTCCAAACCGACATAAGTATTCTTTAGATCGAGCCTCTTGTGTCTCTTAACAAAGAAGTATTCTTTTACTCTTAGCCTCTTCAGTTATCTCAGAGCACTTTTTCAAAATGAAAACTGATAAAGAGCTTTTACAAAAGAGTTGCTCTTCACAATATACACTCTAAAATAGTTCGCAATTTTCTCTCGAGAGAGCGGATATTGAATACACAGAGTTTCATTCACTTTTCCAAAAGTCGTTTCTTCTTCAATCTCGACTCTTATTTATAGTGAACTTCAACTGCTTTCTTGACTATCTCGCTTCTTGAATCTTTAAAGAAACGGTTATTCAGTTTAGCTCGTGAACCGCCTTAGTCGATGTTTCTTTCTTCCTTCTTATTTTATAAATGCGCTTTTTGTCTTCGTAAAGCTTCCGCCCGCTTTTTGTTCGCCCGCTTTTCTTTAAATCGCTTTTCTTTCGCCTCTTTTGTATCGCCCGCTTTTCTTTCGCTCGCTTTTCTTGGCCCCGCTTTTGTATAAATCGCTTTTCTTTAAATCCCTTTTCTTAAAATGCGCTTTTGTATCGCCTTTTCCTTTAAATCATTTTTCTTTTGTGCGCTTTTGTATCGCCTCGCTTTTCTTCCGTCATTTTTTTTTCAGATATTTCTCTTTGTTTATTATCAAAATTATTTAATACGTGAAGTCTGGTTTGACTTAACAGAACCGAATGTGGTGACAGAGGAGCATCAGAATCTGAGGAGGACTCCTCAACCAAATCCTCATTTACTCGATCAACATCGGAATCATGTTGATCTGGTACATCGGGAATATCAATAGGAGCAGTTGATGAAGATCCGGCCCCTATAAAACTCCTACCGAGCGGAAAGAAATTATAGTTTATCAGAGCGTCAGATAGATCTCGCGCTTTTTTTCTCGGTTGAATAGATCACCTGTTCTTTCTTCTTTCCCATAACAATGCAGTCAACAATCAGAAACAATCCAGCCGAAATCCTAGTGCCCAAAAATTTCCCTACTCATTACAAATTTCAGCAGAAAAACCACAGCTCCAGAAAATGACATAAGTCACGCAGTCTTCAAATAACCAGAGCAATTAGCCACAAAATCAGATTCCTTACAAAAATTGTTACCCAGATTCAACTCAGACTACTTCAATACAGAGATAGTTGACACAATCAGAAGAAAAATCCATCAGAGATTATAAACCCAAAAGCATTTAAGGGTTACGATTATCACCTTTCAACCTCACAGAGAATCCATCAGAAAAGAGGAATGAAAGACGAAACTTTTACCAGTCAAACGTCATCACCGTGGACATGGAGAGACCAAGGAGAGGAAACTGTCACAACCACCAAATTCACACAGCACAAGGACGTCGGATGAGAGAGGCTTACAGCTACAGCCCACCAAAGACTGGATGGAGGAAGCTTGCGATAGAGAGACCAAGGACTGGATGAAGGAAGCTTACGGTGGAGAGCCACTCGAAGATGGAGGGATGAAGCAAGAAGAGACGTTGATGATACCAGCAAGAGGAAACGTTGGATGCGTGAAGAGAGGAGCAGTAACGTGAGAGAGCAACGCCGGCAGTGAGAATAAAGAAATAAGCCAAGTGACTAAAAATTGGGAATTAGGGATTAAAAATCCCAACAGTGGACGCAGCAACTAACCCCCTTTTTTTTAATAAAGAAAACAGAACTTAATGAGGGAGGACACATAGTCCCAATGCTCCTCGAAGCTGCTCAAATCTCGTCGCATCCAAAGGTTTTGTGAAAATATCCGCCAATTGTTTCTCGGTAGATACATGTGATAGAATCACCATTTTGCTTTCAACTAGTTCCCGAATAAAATGATGGTGAAGATCAATATGCTTCGTGCGCGAGTGCTGAACCGGGTTCTTTGAAATATCTATCGCGCTCCTATTATCACATAAAATTGTTAATTCTTTCTGATCAATCCCATAATCTTCTAACATTTGCTTCATCCAAAGTAATTGTGAGCAACAACTACCTGCAGCTATGTATTCATCTTCAACAGTAGAGAGGGAAATGGAATTCTGTTTCTTACTGTACCATGAAATCAGATTGTTTCCCAAAAAGAAACAGCCTCCTGAAGTTTTTTGCGATCATCTAAGTTTCTAGCCCAATCTGCATCGCTATATCCGACTAAATAAGAAGTAGAATCCGAAGTATACCAAATCCCAAAATCTGATGTTCCACTCACATACCTGAAAATTCTTTTAACAGCTGTTATATGTGTTTCCTTTGGATTGGATTGATATCGAGCACATACTCCAACACTGTAATTGATATCTGGCCTACTTGTAATCAGATACAACAAGCTGCCAATCATACCCCTATATAAACTTTCATCGACATTTTTCCCATTCTCATCTTTATTCAACTTTATTGAGCTACTCATTGGTGTTCATGCATGTTGAGCGTTCTCAAGACCAAACTTTTTGATCATGTTGCGAACATATTTTGTTTGCGATATGAAGATACCATCCTTCATCTGCTTTACTTGCAAACCTAAAAAGAAGCTCAACTCACCAACCATACTCATTTCGAATTCAGACGTCATCAGCTTAACAAATTCTTCGACCATTTTTGAACATGTAGCACCAAACACAATATCATCAACATAAATCTGTGCTATCATTAAATCTGATTTGCATCTTTTAATAAACAGAGTTTTGTCGACATTACCTCGTTTGTACCCTTGCTTAACAAGATACTGAGTGAGTCTGTCATACCATGCCCTCGGTGCTTGTTTGAGACCATAGAGAGCTTTCTTCAGCTTATAAACATAGTCGGAATGAGCTGAGTCAATAAAGCCTTTTGGTTGCTCCGCAAAGACTTCTTCTTGTATAAGTCCGTTCAAAAATGCGCTCTTAACATCTATCTGATACAGTTTAAACCCTTTGATACAAGCTATGCCCAATAATAATATGATCGATTGAAGTCGTGCCACAGGTGCAAATGTTTCATCAAAGTCTATTCCTTCCACCTGAGAGTACCCTTGAGCTACCAGTCGTGCTTTGTTCCTGGTGACATTCCCTTTTTCGTCTGTTTTATTCCGAAACACCCATTTTGTACCAATCACATTAGTAGCTGGTGGTCTTGGCACAAGTTCCCATACATCATTTCGAACAAATTGCATCAACTCTTCTTGCATAGCTGCTATCCAGTACTCATCTTGTAATGCTTCTTTTACATTTCTTGGTTCAAATGAGGAAGTGTAGCATATTTACCCTACAAGCTCTCTATATTTTACCCTTTTTCTCTCTCTTGTACTTCTTCTTTCGCTCAAATCATCTACAACATTTTCTTCTGATTGATTTCTTCGGGTTTGAGATGAAGAACCCCGGTTTAGATTGTCTTCTAGAGATTTGGTTGTATCATCATCTGAAGTAACTGAAATTTCTCCTGATTTTGCAGTTACTTCCTTAACAGTAACTAACTGGAAGTCACTTTCTGCAGCTGTCTCTTTTGCAGTAACTAACTGGAAGTCACTTTCTGCAGCTGTCTCTTTTGCAGTTGCTGCACCTCATCTTTTTTTGTCATATTTTCTGCATCAATCAACTTCAGATCTGGAATTTTCTCATCATCAGCCACATGATCACTCATCAAAGATTCATCATCTATCACAACATTGATGGATTCTTGCACCTTTTTTGTTCTTTGGTTGTACACTCTATAGGCTTTACTATGAGTTGAGTATCCAATGAACACTCCTTCATCACTTTTGCTTTCAAACTTCCCAAGTTGTTCACGGTCTCGAAGAATATAACACTTACTTCCAAAGATATGAAAATAGCTCACATCTGGTCTCTTTCCTCTCCAAAGCTCATATGATGTTTTGTTTAGATAATTTCGAAGATACACTCTATTGCATATGTAGCAAGCTGTGTTTACTGCTTCAGCCCAAAATCTCAAGGACATTTTGCTCCCATTCAATATGGATCTAGCCATTTCTTGAAGTGTTCTATTTTTTCTTTCCGCAACTCCATTTTGTTGTGGAGTTTTAGGTGCTGAAAATTCTTGTAAGATGCCAAGTTCACTGCAAAACTCACTGAAGCTAGCATTTTCAAATTCTCTTCCGTGATCCAATCGAACTCTCAATATGTTCAGATTTTTCTGATTCATAACCTGCACACATAAACTTCGAAGGCCTTAAACGCATCTGATTTTTCTTTCAAAAATGCCACCCATGTGTATCTTGAATAGTCATCCACACAAGTCAAGAAGTATTTCATTCCACCAATGCTCTCATATTGTGTTGGACCCATAAGATCTAAATGAAGTAACTCAAGTATACGAGATGAAGTGACATATCTGACCTTTTTATGTGATGCTCGCTGTTGTTTTCCCATTTGACATGCACTACACACTGCTGTCCCTTCTTTGTTCATTTTAGCTAATCCTCTCACAGCCTCCATTTTTGTCAACTTACTTATGAGATCAAAGTTCACATGTCCAAGTCGTTGATGCAACAATTGAAGATTATTTTCATGAGCTGCTGACTTACATGTACTTGTGACTTGCAACATGTAACAATTGTCAGCTGATCGCTTGCCGCTCACAATGCATTCACCTTGTTCAGTAAGTACCCTACATTCATCACTTGTGAATTTAACTAGCAATCCATTATCACATAATTGGCTTATACTAACCAGATTTGCTTTCAGCCCATCAACATGAAACACATTCTTGAGAGGAGGCAGGCCGTCAACACACAAAGTTCCTTTGCCTATTACGGATGCTCTCTTTCCATCTCCGAAAGTCACATGACCATCCATACAGGATTGATAATCAGTCAAGTATGTCTTTTCCCCAGTCATATGACGTGAACATCCACTATCAAAATATCAGCCATGTTGTAATGATGCCTTCATCGATGTACATGCTACTAAGGCTTGCAATTCACTTCTTTTTACCCATGAATATCTGGACGCTGAGGGTTTATGTTGAAATGACTGTGAGTTGTGCATACTTTTTCTTCCTTGCTTTCTTTCAAACAACATTTGTAACAGCTGATAGCATCTTGGTCTTATGTGTCCAACCATCCCACAAAAATGACATGTGGGTATGAATCTTCTGCCCTTTTTCGATCCTTCCATCTGTTGAGCTGATCTGAACATGGCAATGTTTTCTTAGTTAACTTTCGAAGACTCTCCTTTGTATCCAATACCTTCAAAATCCCCTTTAGCCTTACCGGTTTCAATCAGCTTTTTCAGTCTTTCCGTGCCTTCATTCAACATTCTTAGTCCCTTCTCAGTGCTGACTAGTTTCATTCTTGCGTCTCCAAGCTCATCTGAGGTCATTTCAAGCTTCTTTTCCAATTCTCGTATAGTATTCTTCAAACTAAGGTTCTCTTCTTTTAAGCACTCATTCTTTTTCTGCATTTTCAACCATCTCTCATACAAGGCTTTGTAGTTTTCCTGTATATTCCCAACTTCATCATCATAGCTACTTCTGTCACTGTCATAGTCTGAAATTGAATTCCGGGCTGAACTGATTTTGAAATTTTCGAGTCTTCTCTCTGCTTTTTGTCGATTATTTCCTTCTCGCCATTACTAGACAAGTAATCTGGATTTTTTTGTGTAATGCAACCGATCTTTGCATTATTTGTTATTTCTTCCTCACTCCCAAAATCACTCTCAGAATCATTTTCACTCCAGGTTATGGTGAAGGACTTTCCCCTTTGTTTCTTCAATGTGTTGGCACACTCGGATTGAATATGACCAAACCCCTGACACTCATGACACTGAATCCTTCTTGCTTTTCTGTCACCTTTTTGTGCTCTGACTTGTTGTCTTGGATTGTTATTGGATGAACTCCCACCAAATTGTATAGAATCAGATCTGTCGTTCTTCATTCTTTTCAGCCATTTACTGAAATTTCGAGTGAGCAAAATCATATCTTCATTCACATCGGACTCATCTTCAACATTACTCACATTCTTTCCGGCTTCCACCTGTAATGTCAATCCTTTGTTTCTTTCTTGTTTTCCCCTCAAAAGATTCATCTCAAAATTTGTAAGAATCCCGATAACTTTCTCCAATGACAAATTATCAATATCATGAGCCTCCTTTATTGCTGCAATTTTTGGAATGAATCTCGGTGGCAATGATCTCAGTGTCTTCTTCACCAGTTTCACATTGGAGTACTTCTTTCCCAATTGATGAGCTTGATTCGTAATATCTCTCAGTTTTTCATGGAATTCACCAATTGTCTCATGCTCTTCCATCTTCAATTCTTCGAATCGCACATCTAACATTTGTAGTTTTGAAGATATCACAGATTTTGATCCTTCATGGATGGTTTGCAAAACATCCCATGCCTCTTTTGCTGTTTCACACGCCGAAATCATGGAGAAGCGCCCTTCATCAACTGCACTGAATATCGCATGCATCGCTTGTGAATTCCCCTGCGCACTTTCTTCTTCCACTCTAGTCTATTCAGACGGATCTTTCTGAACTTCCTCTCCTTTATCATCAATGAACATAGGATGCGTCCAACCATGTACTCATCAATGCCGTGCTCTCGACTCGAGCTTGAATAAAATTTTCATCCGGGATTTCCATGATGGATAATTTGATCCATCCAATAACGGAGGTCTGGTGATTGATTCACCTTCTCTCGTAGCCATATCTGCGAATCTCGGATCTGCACCAACTTGCTACCAAGTTCTGAACTGGTGACCCGCTCTGATACCAAAAAAGGTGGGGCATTTCATCAAACAATATACATGCATTCTTTCATATCACCCATGGTTCCATTCATCATAATATTAGTCCCAGAAATTAGTCCTACAAAAACCAGTTTTCTTCAAAACTGTTATCGAAATTCGAATGAGAGTAGGAAAAAAAGAAAAAAAGACAATTTTTGATGAAGATTGAAAAATACATTGAGCATCAGAAATCATAAAAAGGAACAGATTAATGTGAGCATACAGCATAAAAAGTAAACAAATTGAGGCGTTGAAAGATGAAGAACATAGAAGCGTATCCATACCTAAAAGGGGAGAGGAGATGATGCTATAGAAAATGGAAGCAAGAATGGATCTGGGGTATCTCTTCTTCGAAAGGAAAGGTATCCTGTGAGTGATGGAAACGCGTAGAAGCTCTCTCACCACAAAGCATTAAGCAACATACTGTTGTATGCGAAGAAGCTCTCACCACTGGTCTCCAGTACTCTCCCATCCCCAATGAACTATTGTGGTTTTAAAAGCTACCGACGTCTGAGAGAGTAGAAGCGTTAATCAAGGTTGTGTCATTAAACCAGTGGTCAAACCGGTTTGACCAGTCCAGTTTAACCGGTTAATTGACCAGTTTTGACCGGTTCATACTGGTTTAATTAAAAACTGGTTTTTAGGGGTGGACTGATAGTAATCAGTTTCGGTGGCGGAAAAGATTAGCGGTTATTTCGTTTTTCCATTCTCCAGTTAAGGTGGCGGGAAAATGCAGTTGTAAAATTGTAAATAGTAAAATTGTTGCTTTAGGTTGAACAATTGCACAAGATATTCAAGTTGTGTGGCTCCCCATCTAAAGAATATTGGAAGAAATCCAATTTTTCCAATGCAACACTGTTTAAACCACAACATCTGTACACATGCTGCATAGTAGAAACGTTCAAGGACTTCCTACCTTCAACTTTACCTTTAATTGAAACCCTTCTTTCAATAGATCCTGATAAACGAGGCACAGCAACCACGGCTCTAAATAGTGAAGTGAGTGATGATTACTCGGTAGCCTGTTCTCCATAGTTGAACTTTATATTGCAACACTTTAAAAAACTAATGTAATTCTACAAATTTTTGTTCTTGAATATGTGCTTGCTTCCTTTGCTTACGATTTTGGTTAAGCATACTTCCACAATTTTCTTTAAACACACACTTTACATGCATTAAAAGGGTGGGGCATTTCATCAAACAATATACATGCATTCTTTCATATCACCCATGGTTCCATTCATCATAATAATAGTCCCAGAAATTAGTCCTACAAAAACCAGTTTTCTTCAAAACTGTTATCGAAATTCGAATGAGAGTAGGAAAAAAGAAAAAAAAGACAATTTTTGATGAAGATTGAAAAATACATCGAGCATCAGAAATCATAAAAAGGAACAGATTAATGTGAGCATACAGGATAAAAAGTAAACAAATTGAGACGTTGAAAGATGAAGAACATAGAAGCGTATCCATACCTAAAAGGGGAGAGGAGATGATGCTATAGAAAATGGAAGCAAGAATGGATCTAGGGTATGTCTTCTTCGAAAGGAAAGGTATCCTGTGAGTGATGGAAACGCGAATAAGCTCTCTCACCACAAAGCATTAAGCAACGTACTGTTGCATGCGAAGAAGCTCTCACCACTGGTCTCCAGTACTCTCCCATCCCCAATGAACTATTATGGTTTTAAAAGCTACCGATGTCTGAGAGAGTAGAAGCGTTAATCAAGGTTGTGTCATTAAACCGGTGGTCAAACCGGTTTGACCAGTCCAGTTTAACCGGTTAATTGACCGGTTTTGACCGGTTCATACTGGTTTAATTAAAAACTGGTTTTTAGGGGTGGACTGATAGTAATCAGTTTCTGTGGCGGGAAAGATTAGCGGTTATTTCGTTTTTCCATTCTCCAGTTAAGGTGGCGGGAAAATGCAGTTGTAAAATTGTAAATAGTAGATTAGCGGTTATTTCGTTTTCATTCGTTGTTGTTTTCTTGTATAAATAACAAACATATTGCTTGTACCGATATATGATTTTGGTGAATAAAATCTGAGGGACCTAAGAAATTCACGGTGAGTTCTTGGTTATACATATAATTGTTTTACATCGTATCAGTGGTATCAAAGCTTTTCGGTCCTTATCCATGGCGAAGGAAACAAGATCCCATGATCTTGAGAAGCGAGTTGAATCAATGATCAATGAGATCGATCAAAAGCAAGAGGCGATACGTAAACACACTGATGAGAAATTTGCTGAACTCATGGAGTTGATTCGAGGTATTAGCTTGCAGAATCAAGAACGGGTAACAACGATGGCGGATGTGGAATCTGGCAGTCGTGAATCACATGTGGGTGGAATACGACAGAGTAGGGGCAAATCTACTCGTTTAGAATTTCCTAAATTTGTCGGTGAGGGGTTGGATGGTTGGCTACTACGTGCTGATTATTTTTTTGAGGTGGCGGATATTTTACCGATGGAGAAAGTGAAGATCGCAGCTTTGCACCTTGAAGGAAAGGCGCTACAATGGCACCAAGGCTATATAAGTCTTAAAGGTAACACTGCTTATGATGACTGGAAGGAGTATGTGCCTGCTTTAGTTGCTCGATTTGGTGATAAGGCTTTTGAGGATCCACTTGTTGATCTGCGGAATCTCAACCAAGTATCAACTCTCCAAGTTTACCGTGATGCTTTTGATGAGTTATATCCTAAGGCTGGTATAAGGGAAGATCAAGCATTGAGTTTTTTCTTGTCTGGGTTAGTAGAAGAACTGCAAATGCCAGTTCGTATGTTTAAGCCTAGGACCTTAGCTGATGCATATGCTCTCTCTACGCTCCAAGAATTGACTGTTGTTGCGATCCAAAACAAGCCTAAGCCATCATTTGCTAGGCCAACTTTACACTCTACCAACACAAATTTTTCCCACTCTAAGCCAATATCAGTTTCCACACCGGTGCTGCAAACATCAAACACTCCTGTTGTTGCTATGAAGGGACCGTATACCGCCAACCTTCCTTATAATTCTAATCGAGCCTCTAGAATTACTAATAAGGAGATGGATGAACGAAGGGCAAAGGGATTATGTTTTGGTGTGAGGAGAAGTATACTGCCAACCATGCTTGCAAGAAGAAACGTTTGTATGTCATGCAATTATTGCCTGATTGTGATGATGACTTAGAGGAGGATTATATGTTGGAAGTTGGAAGTGGTTCCGCAGATGTTCATCTTTCACTGCATGCTATGTGGGGGTTGTCTGGAGCTCAGACCATGCGTATTAGGGGTGACTGCAATCATAAAAGGATGAGAATTTTGGTAGATACGGGTAGCACTCACAACTTTTTAAGTGCTACGATGGCAGCTAAACTTAAATGTGTACTCACACCAGCTGCTGCAGTTTCGGTAGAAGTGGCAAATGGTCAACGTTTACAGTGTAATAGTAAATGCTTGGATTTTAAATGGCAAATGCAAGGTACTTGGTTTACTGCTGATATGTATATCATTGAATTGGACTCTTATGATGTTATTTTAGGGGTCCAATGGCTGTCGACGTTGGGGGAGATCAGCTGGAATTTTCGGACTACGAAGATGACCTTTATGGTGAGTAATGAAGAAAAGGTATTACAAGGGGAGGATTTGAAACTGAGAGGAAATGAGTTGAATTGTCTTACTTTATATGAAAAGCAGTTAGAAATTGCGGCTATTGGTGACAGTTCGGTGGGTGAGGAATTGTCTTGTTGCAAATTAGAAAGTGGTGATCGGTGGCCTGAATTAGAGTTGTTGGTAACACAGTACAGTGATATATTTCGGGAGCCAAGTTCCCTACCACCTAAGCGAGCATATGATCATAAAATACCATTGAAGGAGGGTGCTTCTCCAGTTAATATCCGGCCGTATAAATATGCAGCCACGTAGAAGGATGTTATTGAAGCCTTAATTAGTGACATGTTGCAAGCAGGAGTGATTCGACCCAGCACCAGTCCCTATGCAAGTCCCATTGTCTTGGTAAGGGAGAAGGACGCTACATGGAGGCTATGTATTGATTATAGGGCATTAAACAATCAAACGGTGAAGGATAAATATCCTATTCCAGTGATTGAGGAGTTGTTGGATGAGTCAGGCAATGCTGCTTACTTTTCTAAGATAGACCTTCGTTCTGGTTATTGGCAAGTAAGAATGTACGAACCCGATATTCCTAAAACCGCTTTTAAAACCCATGAAGGCCATTATGAATTCTTGGTTATGCCATTTGGCTTAACCAATGCTTCGGCCACGTTTCAAAATCTGATGAATGCGGTGTTCAAAGCTTTCTTGTGGCGGTTTGTTTTAGTTTTCTTCGATGATGTTCTCATCTATATTGCTTCCAGGGAACAACACGTGATTCTTTTGCAGCAGGTGCTTCAAGTTATGAGGAACAACCACTTACTGGCTAAACAATCTAAATGTGTTTTTGGGTGTCAATCGGTGGAATATCTTGAGCATGTTATTTCCAAGGATGGCGTGGCAACTGACGACAGCAAGATTACTGCAGTCCAATAGTGGCCTGTACCAAAAACTCCAAAACAGTTACGGAGTTTCCTTGGGCTCACAGGATATTACAGACGTTTTGTTCAGAATTATGAAGCCATTCCACGACCCTTGGTGGATTTACTGAAAGAGTATGTTTTTTTATGGAAGAATGATCACCAGACTGCGTTTGTTAAATTGAAGGAAGCAATGGTGTCTGCTCCGGTTCTTGCATTACCTGACTTCACCAAGGATTTTGTCATCAAAACCAACGCATCTGGTGCTGGCATAGGCGCTGTATTGATGCAGAGTGGCCATCCAATCGCTTTCATTAGCAAGTGTTTGTCTCCTCGACATCAATTGTTATCTGCTTATGAAAGAGAACTTTTTGCCATTCTTTTCGCTGTCAAGAAGTAGCATCATTATTTGCAGGCCCGAAAATTCATCATTTTTATTGATCATCAAAGTTTACATTATCTGTTGGAGCAACGACTTAGTACTCCTACCCAGCAAGCTTGGATGGCTAAATTGATGCAATTCGATTATGAGATACGGTACAAGAAGGGCGTTGACAATAAGGTTGCGGATGCCTTGTCCAGACAACCTGAGGTATCCATATTTGCCTTGACCTCCTTTATTCTTCCCACTAACTTATTTACGCAGATTCAGGACACTTGGCAATCTGATTTGCACTTGTCATCTATTATCCCGGAGAAAGTGCAAAATCCTCATTGTCATCCTAAGTTTTCTTATTTGAATTCCCAATTGAGAAGAGCTGGTCGACTGGTTGTTGGGCAGAATGTGCTTCTGCGAACTAAGCTCCTTGAAACGTTTCATGCATCAGCACTCAGGGGTCATTCTGGAGTCATGGCTACGTATAAGCAATTGACTGCTGTGGTGTATTGGCCAAAGATGTTGAAGGATGTCAAGGAATTTTTCAGGCATTGTTTTGTCTGTCAACGGTATAAGCCTGAGTTATTGACTCCTGCTGGATTGTTACAGCCATTACCTCCACCTGTTTCGTTGTTCACTGATTTGACCATGGATTTTATTGAGGCACTTCCAAGTTCTAGAGGCAAAACCATTATTTTCGTTGTAGTTGACAGATTGTCAAAATTTGCCCATTTCATTGCCTTGTCCGACCCATTGACTGCTAAACAAGTTGCTACTGCTTTCCTTGATCACGTGTATAAATTGCATGGTATGCCTCAAAATATTACCAGTGATCATGGTTCTACCTTTCTCAGTAGTTTTTGGAAATAATTTTTTCAACTTCAAGGGGTGCAGTTGCAGTATTCCACTGCTTATCATCCGCAAACGGATGGTCAGTCCGAAGTCGTGAACAGGTGTCTTCAGTGTTATCTTCGATGTATCACCGGTGACTTACCCCATTCATAGGTTCAGTGGCTTCCATTGGCTCAATATTTGTATAATTCGACGTTCCATTCCTCTATTCACATGTCCCCTTTTGAGGCTCTTTTTGGGTTTCCTCCTCCCATCCACAGTCCTTATTTTCCTCGTGACTCCAACGTCGCTGCTGTTGACATTTACTTGAGGGACAGGGAATCTACCGTTGCTCTGCTTCAGTATCACTTGCAACGTACAGCTCAGTGTATGAAGTCTCAGGCCGATAAACATCGCACTGATCGCATTTTTGCAATTGGTGATTGGGTGTTTTTAAAACTTCAAATGTATCGCCAGAATTCACTTCAACCACGACATCAGAAGTTTGAACCTAAGTTTTATGGGCCATATCAGGTGTTGGATCGTGTGGGTGTCGTTGCCTATAAGTTGAATTTGCCTCCTACTGCTCAACTACACAATGTTTTTCATGTTTCTCAGTTAAAGTCGGGCTTTCCTCCTCTAGGTCTCGTTCCAGATCTTCCCTCTGTTTCTCATATCCAGGATGCTACGCCACTGGCGGTGTTGGATCGTCGGACTGTAAAACGTAGAAATGCAGCTGCTACGCAGTGGTTGGTCCATTGGAAAGGGTTTTCTCCTGCTGATGCGTCATGGGAGTTCGTCGATGAGTTCGTCGATGAATTACGCGTGCGGTTTCCTTCTTTCCTTGCGGACAAGGAAACTTAGGCGGGGGGTATTGATAGTAATCAATTTCGGTGGCGGGAAAGATTAGCGGTTATTTCGTTTTTCCATTCTCCAGTTAAGGTGGCGGGAAAATGCAGTTGTAAAATTGTAAATAGTAGATTAGCGGTTATTTCGTTTTCATTCGTTGTTGTTTTCTTGTATAAATAACAAACATATTGCTTGTACCGATATATGATTTTGGTGAATAAAATCTGAGGGACCCAAGAAATTCACGGTGAGTTATTGGTTATACATATAATTGTTTTACATCGTATCATGGATCGAATCGAATAGCCGACCGATCACCGGTTGAACTGGCCAATCCGGTCCGGGTTTTAAATCAGTGGGACTAACCTTTGCGCATTTAGAAAATGCTCGAACATTTTTCCGCAGATAAACATACCGAGGAAGATAGCCTGGTCTTTTTTTTCTCCCTTAGTATAACATTTAAATTTTTCACCAAACCTTGTATTTATACAAACAAGTTTTTATTAGTGGCATCTGATCTTAACCCACAATGGTTGATGGAGGCGGTTCAGAGAGCAACAAAGACTCAGTAGGTTACAAGTTGGCTGACCCACTAGCGAAAGCAAATGAATACTATAGTTACTGTTGCTCATGAAACAGATCAATTCTTAATGTAGCCTTTATAAACTGCCCTCACGGATAGAAATCTACCAACATAATCATCCTGTTGTTGCTAAATATAAAGTCAATGCAGAAGCCAAACCAACTGCAAAGTGATAATGTTAGACATGAACCGAAACCGTTACTGGTTTATCAGAGGAAGAAGAAACGGGACGTTGAGGTGGAAGGAGATTGATGATTTGGAGCGTGAGTTGGAGTGTGATGCATGCGTACGTTAACCGTTAGGGAGAATAAGGGAATATTATGTGGGGTGTACGGGTACCTCCTAGGAGAATATATGTTAGTTAGCAATGATGAGGGATTTATCGATTATTCTTATTTCTGTCCATTGTACGGCCTTCGGCTGGGGAGCGATAGCTCTAAACTGTTTCATCAATACATTCCGATCATTTTCTGGAATTTCCCTACTTTTACTCTATCAAATTGGTGCGGTGAGCGTGGAACCCATGACCAACACCAAAATAGAGAATAGATTAGAAGTGGTAGAGAGGAGTTTGGGAGCGATGGAGCAACGACTAACAGGGCTTGATGGAGAACTTAGTGAGATCAAATTGATGCTCGTTGCTGCACTGAAAGGAAAGGCAGCGGAAGAAACATTGGGTGGGCATTCGTCGATGACAGAGGGAGGCTCGGCCAGCACCCTTGTTCCTGGGCAGTCAATGGCACGGATAGTGACTCTTGATGATGTGCAGGTAGCCGCCAAGCGTATTGAGCTGCCGAACTTTACCGGTGTTGATCCCATGAGTTGGGTCCGACGAGCGGAGCAATATTTTCAGGTGCAAGAAACCCCGGAAGAGAAGAAGGTCACGTTAGCTTTAGTGAGCATGGAGGGTCATGCTCTCCACTGGATAAGTTGGCTTCAGGATCGGAAACCCCTAATGACTTGGGAAGACGTGAAGAGAGAAGTACTGACTAGGTTCGGAGGTGCACTGGCGACTAACCCCTTTGAAGCTTTAGCGGCTGTTCGTCAACATGGGGTAGTGGATGAGTTTATCCAAGAATTCGTGGCAAAAGCAGTACAAGTTAGAGGATGTTCAGAAGAGTTTTTTATTGGGCAATTTCTGAATGGACTTAAAGAGGAGATCAGGGCAAGGATACGTTCGCATGAGGCTGTAGATCTCTATCGAACAATGAATTTGGCCAGAGAAATCGAACATGAACAGGAGGTTTTGGGAAGGAAGAAGAGTGTACAGACATATTCTCAACGTGAGGGCTTTGGCTTAGGGGTGAAAGCAGGGTCGGTAGTTAGGGATAAAGGGCCACAGGCCACCTTTCAAGTTACCGATGGCAGGAAGAGTGGCTTTAGAGCTGGAGGAACTTACCCAAATGCAGGAGCGGCCCAATCTGAGAGCCACTGGAGGGGGACCACCGGGCCAGCTCAGTCTGGAGGTAGTAGTATTGGGTCCAATGGCCAAACGGGTTCAGCCCCAACCAGAGGAGTCCGACGGTTTACTCAAAAAGAGTTTCAAGAAATTAGGGCAAAGGGCTTTACTCTACTGCCTCAACCATACCATCCTCTTCACCAATGTCAGGGGACTTCACTTCACACAGTAATATTGGCCGACGACGATTCGTTGGAGGACAAGGGCGAGGAGGCGTCGCCGGTGATGGAGCCACAGGAACTTCCGATCGAACAGTAGTTCACGGGACTCGAACTTCCCTATTTTGCTCTCAGTGGTTGTGGAAGTCACCAGACCATGAAGCTACGAGGGTTGGGTTGTGGTGTAGCCGTGATTATTATGGTCGACAGTGGGGCGAGCCACTGTTTCGTCACTCAAAGGGCAGCAGAGATGATGGGACTCCATATTGAGTCAACGGTGCGGACTGGCGTGCAGTTGGGAGATGGGCGCCGTGAAGAGACCCAAGGTCTCTGCCGAAATGTTTCTGTCGAAATTGGGGGAGCTAAGTTTTTGGTCGATTGCTTTGTGTTTCCCTTAGGTGGAGTCGACCTCATTTTGGGAGTCTCGTGGTTGCAACAGTTAGGCGATGTTAAAGCCAACTGGGGTCATATGACTATGGAATTCCAGTTTGGTGGACGAACAGTCAAAGTAGATGGAGATCCTTCTCTCGTAAATGCTCCAGCAACACTTCGTTTTTTGTAGAAATCAAGTCCGAATAGTTGTGGCCTGGTAATTTGGCAAGCGTCGTTGATGGAACTGAATTCGGCTGAGGGGGAACGTTCAACTGGACAAGAGTTGAAATTACAACAGTTACTTCAGAGGTTTGCAAGCCTATTTAATGAGCCTTCGGGCCTACCTCCGCGACGTGCTATTGACCACAGTATACCCTTGCAGCAAGGAATTACTGTGGTGAGCGTCAAACCTTATCGCTATGGTCACACGCAGAAGGATGAAATAGAACGGCAAGTATCCGAGATGCTGGCAACAGGTATAATTCAGCCAAGTTTTGGGCCATTTTCCAGTCCCGTTTTGTTAGTAAGGAAGAAAGACGGAGGGTGGAGGTTCTGTGTAGACTATAGGTAACTGAACAAGGTGATTGTGGCGGATAAGTATCCGATTCCGGTGATACAGGAACTATTGGATGAATTACATGGGGCTCGGTTCTATTCCAAGGTCGATTTACGATCTGGATACCACCAGATTCGAGTACGGGCTGAAGATGTTCCTAAAACGGCCTTTAGAACGCACTCCGGACATTACGAATTCAAGGTAATGCCTTTTGGGCTGAAGAACGCACCGGCTACGTTTCAAGCAACAATGAACGAGATTTTCCGCCCGTATTTGCGCCGGTATGTTCTGGTATTCTTTGATGATATCCTTATTTATAGCAAGGATTGGGAGGAACATCTGGATCACTTATTGGTTGTTTTGGGACTATTGGAGGAGCAACACTTCGCTGTCAATAAAATGAAGAGTCAGTTCGGACATACCAAAATTGAGTATTTGGGCCACTTAATTTCAGGGGATGGTGTTGCTATGGATCCGGCAAAGATGGTGAGTATTCTCACATGGCCTCAACCTCGTTCGGTAAGAGGGGTGAGGGCCTTCCTCGGCCTAACCGGATACTACAGACGGTTTATACAAAATTATGGGAACATTGCACGTCCATTGACCGAGTTACTGAAAAAGGAGTCTTCTCATAAGTTTTCATGGACAACTGAGGCGCAAACCGCCTTTACCACACTTCAACAAGCTTTAACTACGGCACCCATACTAGCTATGCCCGACTTTCACCAAACTTTTGTAGTAGAATGTGACGCATCCGGGGGAGGGGTAGGAGCAGTATTAATGCAAGGAGGCCGACCAATTGCCTTTTACAGCAAGAGTCTGGCGCCACGAAATTTAGCTAAACCAGCTTATGAGAAGGAGTTGATGGCCCTTGTAATGGCCATCCGACATTGGCGACCATATCTCATAGGGGGCAAATTCACTGTACGTACTGATCATTGCAGCTTGAAGCATTTACTTCACCAGCAAATCACAACTCCGGCTCAACAAAACTGGGTGGCCAAGCTGATTGGGTATGAATTCGACATAGAATACAAGCCGGGCATATTAAACAGGGCTGCGGATTCGTTGTCCAGGCGTCAGGAGGATGTTGAGTTGTCTGCAGTTTCTTTTCCTTGCTGGACTCAATGGACAGATCTCGAAAAAGAATTGGCAGCAGATGATGCTTACCAGAAACTTAAAAGGCGGATTAGTGATTGCCCCACTGATTTCAAGAAATATCAGATTGTGAATGGCAAAATCTTTTTTATGGGGAAGCTATTCTTACCTGCTACATCCTTATGGATTCCTAAGTTAATTCAGGAGTTCCATTGCACCCCTCAAGGAGGTCATTCCGGAGCCTATAGGACGTACCGAAGAGTAGCCGCCAACGTCCATTGGGTGGGGATGATGAAACAAATTCAGAGGTTTGTGGCTGAATGTCCAACTGTCAACGCAACAAATATAACACCCAAGCTCCTGCAGGTTCTGTGACCATTACCCATACCCACTCAAGTGTGGGAGGATTTGTCTATGGATTTCATCACTGGTATGCCTCGTTCCCATGGAATTGATTGTGTGTTGGTAGTAGTCGACCGTTTGAGTAAATATGGCCATTTCATTGGTCTTCGCCATCCATTTTTGCGTTCGGTGGCTGAAGTTTTTTCTAAGGAGATTGTAAGGTTTCATGGAGTACCACACTCCATTGTTAGTGATAGGGACCCTTTATTTATAAGCAATTTTTGGTTGGAATTCTTCAAAGGATGGGGTACTCAGCTGAAGATGAGCACCGCTTACCATCCGGAGACGGATGGCCAAACGGAAGTTTTGAATAGATGTTTAAAAACTTACTTACGATGCTTTTCTTCTGAACAGCCTAAAGCTTGGAGTCATTGGTTGCATTGGGCCGAATATTGGTATAACACCAACTTTCAAGGCGCCACTCAAACTACTCCTTTTGAAGTAGTGTATGGTCGGAAACCTCCTACTCTTGTTCAGTATTTACCGGGAGAATTCAAGATTGCGACAGTGGCAGCAGACCATCAGGACCGAAATGAAATTTTGAGGCAGCTCCGTTACAATTTGCTTCGGGCGCAGCACAGGATGACCAAGCAAGCCAATAAACATAGGCGTCATGTTGAGCTCCAGGTGGATGATTGGGTGTACTTAAAGATCCGGCCACATCGACAGACCTCTCTTGCACAGCGAGTGTATCATAAACTCGCTCCGAGTTATTATGGACCATTTCGGGTGCTGCAGAAATTCAATCCGGTGGTGTACAAACTAGACTTGCCCACGACTTCGCGGATCCATCCCATTTTTCACATTTCTCAACTTAAGCAGGCAGCAGGGGACCATCAAGTTTCAGGTGAGCTTCCTTCCACCTTAATTGCTGAACAGCCAAGTTTCATTCCCGAGTGCATCCTGGAGGCCAAGTCCTTCGACCCTCCTGCCATGCCTTGTCACCAACTGTTGGTCAAGTGGGCTGCCAAAGGAATTGATGAAGCTACGTGGATCAGCTGTTCGGATTTTAGGGGACAATTTCCTAAGTCAGACCTTGTGGACAAGGTCTGTTTCCAAGGGGAGCGTATTGTTAGACATGAACCGAAACCGTTACTGGTTTATCAGAGGAAGAACAAGCGGGACGTTGAGGTGGAAGGAGATTGATGATTTGGAGCGTGAGTTGGAGTGTGATGCATGCGTACGTTAACCGTTAGGAAGAATAAGGGAATATTATGTGGGGTGTACGGGTACCTCTTAGGAGAATATATGTTAGTTAGCAATGATGAGGGATTTATCGATTATTCTGATTTCTATCCATTGTACGGCCTTCGGCTGAGGAGCGATAGCTCTAAACTGTTTCATCAATACATTCTGATCATTTTCTGGAATTTCCCTACTTTTACTCTATCAGATAAATTAAGAAAACAAACAAAAAATAAAATAAATGTCATACTTTTAACCATTCCATCTCTTTGTTAATAAAATGATCCAACATAAAATTAGAAAAGGTTGTGTAAGACTCTGAGAAAACGAGCCTGCATATGAAATAAACGATTCCAATTGAAAGATATAGGTCCATAGAGAGATGTTAAGCATTATTAGACAAACAATAATATCTTGATTTCCAAATTCAGGGCGTCCCTTCGCTATCTTCTTCTCCAGGGGTCAAATTATCTGTAAAGACCGTGATACCAAGTTCCTTTTTTTTCACCGCCATATTTCTTACTCTTGCACCCTTTGACAAAGATAAATTGCAGTTTATTTCAGATTCTACAATAAATTTAATGGCTAAAAGTCGCATACTGTTCAGTGTCCTCTAATCAGTGACAATCAGCCATAGCAAATTACAACTATACCTGGAGGGCGGCCAATTACCTATTGGCTTGAGCTTTGTAAGTTTCTCCTTATCAAACTTGCTACATGTTGTGCAACCCATACTGAGCCAGCTTCAGTGCAAGAGAAATTATGAGTATGGCCTTCACGCTCGATCGATAGAGAAATGCCAGGTACTCGCTTTGAAATCTGTATAAATAAAAACTTGAGTTCATCACTTAGCAGTCAATAGGGCAATAAAACACCAATGGAAAGCAGAAAGACAATTGCATGATAGCTAATTGCCAAATGAGTTCAACTCTGTGAAGCTGGAAATAGATAGCAGGTTCAACTTTATATTATGAAGCATGAATACAACTAAGAGTCCAAGACAGCACTCAAAAAAACATGTGATTGCAATCTTTCACCAGCGCAACCTGGATGACACATCTTGTGTTTAGAATTAATTCATAAAGCTTAAGATCACTAGAAATCCATGTTCTTTACAGTTATAATGGTAACTTCCAACTTGAGAATGATGGTATTTTACTAGTACTAGATTGAGAACTAAAAAGGGATATGTAATATAGGTCATATATGATTTCACAACCCCATAGGCAGTCAAAGGTGCAAGAGATCCAGCTGATGAAACTTCGACGTGCCTATTTAGCTCATAAAAGATTGCCATGCTTGCATAGTTCTATTGTGATTATAGACAACAGCTACCTGAAAAAGTATCCTTTTGGTACCAGCCAAATATCCATAACGATTTGGAACAGTTGTGGGTTAATGTTTCAGAATTGACACATAACTTACATTTGTGGGTTAATGTTTAAGAATTGACACATAACTATGTGTGTTACCAGGGGTACTCTTTGAATTGACAGGGTAAAAGTGTCCAATCCGCATAGGTGACCAAATCTTTTATTTTTCTTAAGGTTGGTAAAATAACTAAATCTGATCCAAATCTTTAAAAGTGCAGAAGGCAATTCATACAGCAAAGTAAGCGTTAGAAGGGTCAAAATGAGAAACTTGCTACGGCATAACAGCTTAAATACATAGCAAATATACCACATGTTTAGCCATCAACTGGATATGTGGCCTATGACATTGACTAAATTTACTTGCAACGAAGTAACCAACAAAAACAAAATCATTAAGTCCACCACTTACCTCCTCAAACATTTTTAGGGGACCCCAGTGATCATCATGACCGAACAAAAATGTGATTTTATCTTGGTTTTCTCGCATAAATGACCAATCTGGTGTTTCTGAAAGCTAGTATTGAAAATCCATTGTTAGAAGGAACTGCATGTCTGAGTGGATAGAAAGATGGATTCTCATTGATATCAAGTAGCAGATATTAACTTCTTATTTCAAGTTTACCAATGTATAACGAAACTTTAAAACATGGAGGCAACAAACTGTGAGATGATCTTAAAAGGGTGCAGAAAGTGGTCAATGGATGAACCTACTTAAAGCTAAGGGATAGAAATCAATCTTGCACAATCTTTATAAACAAACAAAGATTACCTCTTTGAACTCTGTCATCGCAAGAAACAGCACATTTCGTAAAATATGGTACTGCATGCAAGTGGATTAGAAAGTTTATTATCCGTATCGAATGGCTAATGGTGACACTGTACAGAAGATCAACAATGCTCAGAAATCATATCAAAAGTCTTCTGCAGGGAATTCTACCAGATTGGTGTAGCCACATACACAAATATACTTGCAATAAGACGTAAAACCTTTTACCTATGATAAGAAACGTCATACCTTCACCAACTGACTACAAGCAGCCTCAATAGCAGTGTCAGACAATGGTCTTGTATTCAAAGTTAGAATAACCTGTCTTAAAACCGACCGAGGTAGCAAACCCAACAATGCTACAGTGTAGCTGATCAACATAGAGAGAATCATGGATCTGAAAACAAATTTCCATGGTAAAACAAATATTCCCTGCTATATAATGATGGCAAAAGACACAGGACCAGGAGTCCTTCAGTGCCATGTGAATCTCAACAAGGAATTGACAACATTGAGATTTTATCAAAGATAATCTGGAGCACAAAAATGTCATCTCGGTGAAGAGTTAATAACAGTGAGAAATTGCAGCTTCATAAGATAAGATCTACCAACCTACATTTAAAAATTAACCAAAACCCATAGGTATCCATCTAAATAACAAGGACTTTGAGAACATTGGAAAGCATAAGACTGTGACATTTAGGGGTATAGAAGTGTATAAAAAACAAAACAGTAAGAACTAAGTCATGCAAAATATGAGAGGAGTGGAGCTAAATGTCATGTTTTCATAATGATGAAAAAGATATCGAACTTTACGCTGAAATCTTCTCAATAATAGATTGCCACAAGGATTCCGGATTCAGCATTAAAAATGGATATAGTGCTATACAATAATTCACCTACGAAGACACAAATTCATATTAGGAGCATTCCATTCTAAGTCAAAGGTACGTAAGAATTGAAATCAGACCCAGATGTCACTACCTTCTCCTGACATCTTCTTAATGTTTCAATAGCCATATAGGCGCCAATAGAATGTCCAACCTTAAATGAGAAAATAACTCTATGTGAAGAAAATTACTAGTAGAAAACAATAACCACTACTGTTATTTGGAAGATGCAGGTTCAACCAGACAAAACTCTTTTTTGAAGTTGAAGTTAGAGCTCTACCAAACAAAAATGTCAAATTCTAACATATTAACGAAAAAAGGTAATATGGTAGTTTCCTTATAGACCTTAGCTAAGTGGTGGATACATTATTATATACTAAAACAATTTGATCAATATGTTCATAAAGACTTATCATTTTTTATAACATTGAAGAAAAGGCTTAGGCACTTAACCACATTGAGAAAAACATAAAATTAAGAACCTTCCAACATTAGCTCCCAGGCTTCTAATTGAGAATAGCTACTATAGGAGATTTACATAACATTTACAATGTAAACCAATTAACAAAAGATGGTAGACACACCAGTACTACAGGAACCTCAGAATTAGATAGTTGATCTTTGATGAAGTTCACCTGCAAAATAAAAAAAATAAGAAATTCATAAAATCTGTGTTTTACCTAATAAAATCATTCTCGAAACACATTAATAGCAAATAAATAATATCTTCATTGAGCATTAGTCGAAATGCTATAGATTTTACAGCATTTTTAAGTTGCAATAGTTCACTGTAAAATTAAAAGGAATCTCCAACTCCTAATTTAGGTAGACATATAAACCCAAAAACGCAAAGAAAAGGATAGATGTACCTTGTGGTCAATTTGTTCTTGCAATGAGAACAACTTTCCAGACTCCCAATCCTAAGATAATAAACGCTACAGTCGAAGCTCAAGTAACAACACCAAAAAGAAAAGGAAAAAAAAAAGGAGAAAGATACTCACTTTTTTGGTATGTGATATGTGGGAAATGGCTGTAATGGACGCAATTCCTCCAAGCATCTCGTAGAGAGATTCCAAAAAATCCTTGTAGAATGCAATGACTCCTGTTCACCACCCACAAACTCCCTAATCAGAGATTACTAAATTACCAACCAAAAAAAAAAAAACATCATCATCGAAAAAAGAAAAGAAACCTGGATTTCCAGGAATAAGCAGAACATGTAGCTTTGGATCATCGGCCCGTATCTCTAACAACTCAGTCGTGTAACTGATAGTCGTATCGTATGTGCAAATTAAATTACAGCAACAAGACCCAAAAAGAAAAGATAGGGGGGGAAGAAGAAGAATAAATGCATAGGTGTACCTGGAGACATTACAGAAGCGAGAATTAACAGGCCGTTTGACTTGAGAAAGCAATCTCTTTTCACTCACTCTATTGCTCATCCTTAGGCAGGTTTCACCACTAGACAGACCCAAACAATAATAATAAAGTGAACAATATCTTTTATTCTGCCGATACATGAAATATATAGAGAATTAGATGTTGCAAACTGGAATTGGTGCGTGTCGGCATGCAAGACGAGGACAAGGCAGGGCACTACATGAAACGAGAACGGAGTGGAAGAGCAGCAGGAAATGCAAGTCTAACCATACTTTGTAACTATTTTAATCTTGCATTATTCTGTTTGGATGTGGTCAGGGTATGCTTGTAAAGAGACGCCATCCCATTCCATAACTTCCATCCACGTAATTCAACAACCTAGTGGAAAGCATGTTTGCAGTAGTTGCGAAGAGGCTAGGTCAACCAGAGAAAACTTTAAGAGATTCAACTAACAAATGCAATGTCACTGTTTAATCATCATAGGTTAGGGTATCTTTCAGAAAAAAAAAAAAAAAACATAATAGATTAAGGTAGGATACAACCACCGAAGGCCAAGGAGTTTATCCCATTTGAAGTATATATTAAAAGCACACATTAGTCTTTTCTGACGCGACTTTTGTCTCAACCAATTTTGTTGCACCACTCTTCTTTCATTCTCTTCTTTGACGGGGCTTTTCCTCTATCTTGCTGTCTTCTCTAACGTCGTTTATGTCTCCCTATCGCTCTCTTCTACGTGTCACATCTCTTCCTCCTGTACCACGTGGAGAAAGTAAGGCCTTTTACGCTGCGTACGGTTACTATTTTTTGTATGTAAAAATAGGACGAATTAAAATTTTAGAAACAGAAAATGTTTAGTTGTGATGGATAAAACAGATAAAATTGTCTCTATCTAGAAGACAGAAATATATTTGATTGCAATTGACAGAATATAAAAAACAGTGTCAATAACTAAATTACCCATGTAATATAATATGATTGAAAATATGTAATTCATTGATTATTTTAAAACAAATGATTTATATTAGTAAAAAATCAAATAATAATAATAATAATAATAACAATAAGAAATTAATTTCAGTATAATAATAATAATAATAGAAGAAGAGGAAGAAAATTAATAATAATAAGGAATTTAATAATCACAATAATAATAATAATAATTATTATGTATCATAATGATAATAAAATAATAATAAGAAAATTAATCTTGTATAATAATAATAATAACAACAACAACAACAATAATAATAATAATAAGTACAAAATTTATAATTAATAATAATAATAATAGCAATAATTAATAATAATAATAGTAAGTACAAAATTAATAATAATAATAAGATAATTAATTTAGTATAATAAAATTAATAAAAATAAAAAAATAAGTACAAAATTTATAATAATAATAATAATAATAATAATAATAATAAGATAATTAAAAATATTATTATTAGTACAATGATGATGATGATGATGATGATGAGATAATTAATTTCAGATAATAAATTTAATAATAAAATAAAATAATAAAATAATAAGTAAAAATTTATAAAAATAAAAGATAATTAATTTTGTATAATAAAATTAATAAAAATAATATTATTAACAATAAAAGAATAATAATAAGTAGAAAATTTATAACAATAATTATTAATAATAATAACAATAATTAATAATAATAATAATAATAATAATAACAACAACAACAACAATAATAATAATAATAAGTACAAAATTTATAATAATAATAATAATATAATAATAATAATAATAATTAATAATTAATAATTAATAATAGTAATAATAATAAATTAATAATTTAAATAATGATAATAATAATAATAATAATAATAATAATAATAATAAAATAAATTTTGTAAGTATAAAATTAATAATAATAATAATAAAATAATTAATTTAGTATAATAAAATTAATAATATTATTAATAATAAAAATAAGATAATTAATTTAGTATAATAATAATAATAATAATAATAATAATAATAATAATAATAATATAATTAAGAATAAAAAATTGTTTATGTGAGAGAAGGGGTACTTGTGGAAGTTGCTTATGTGTTTTGTTTTGGAGACGGAGATAAGAAATTTTGTCCTTCGGTTTTGAAAAGAATAAAAAATTTTGTTTTTGTCATCCGAGGACAGAACAAAAATTACTTGGGACAGTAACCAAACACGCAAAGGGACATGATTTTTTTGTTTTGTCATCCATCCCCACTAAAAAAGACAGCAATCATACACCACGTTAGGTTTCTGGGTTTCACCAAAACAATTATGGGTTGTGCGTATATTATGGTCTTGTCTATATTTACCAAAACAATTCTAGGTTTATTATAAAAACTTTTATTCTAGAATTTCGAAAGGGTCTTTTAGGTTTTTAGGTTTTACCAGAATAATTTTGGGTTTTTGCGTATATTCGGGGTCTTGCCTATATTCACCCTGGGTTTATTATAAGAACTCTTATTCTAGAATTTCAAAATTAATCAAGTATTAGATCTGATCTGATTTTTTGATTCCAAATTTTGGTCAATAATAATCAAATGTTTAATCAAATTATATAATTAAAAATTGCTCTGATACCAAGAGGTTAATTTATGCCCTACAGACAATCGCTTTGGTTGTAGTTTAGTGACAAATTATTTAAAGACATTCTTTATCTTGTATATATTTAGATGTATATGATAAAATCCATGTGATAATTGTATATTGCAATAAAATTATAATAAGATTATAATTATTAGATTCATATTTCATTTATGTATTATTCCTAAATGTTCCTAATCATTGTTCTATTAAGATTGGACAATAATATAACGTAAAAAGACTAGCATGTTATAAAAGATAGAAATAATATGGTGTACCACTAATTGTAGATGCACCATTTAATAGTTAGTGTACATATGGATTGGTTTGGTTTTACCTAACACAAGAATGAAGTAGGTGGTTATTGGTTAGGTTTTACCTAACACAAGAATGAGGTAGATGGTTATTGGTTAGGTTTTACCTAACACAAGAATGAGGTAGATGGTTATTGGTTAAGTTTTACCTAACACAATAACATATATGGAGTAGGTGGTCACATGTGTATTAGGTGGTTAAAATGTACTATAAATAAAATGATTAACTTGATGTAAGACACACCATTTTTTCATAAGAAGAATTCTCCTCTCCCAAATATTCTTACATTTTAGTTTCGATTTTATAACACGTTATCAACACGAGGCTCTCATTTCTAAAATTCGGCTTATCAACATCAAGCAATCGTAAGGTTCTTCCGTCTACCTACATCGTACAAACGTTATTCGGTTTACGTACATCAAACAAACATAAGTTCTTCCGTTTATTTATCCTAGTTACGATGTTGTTAAAATAAAGTTCTTCTTTTTATCTACATTAATTCTACTTATGATATGATTAAAACAAATTATAGACGACTCATTTTTTTACCTTCTTTAAATAATGAAAAGTTATTACCACCTCTAAATACGTAATTTATTGTATAGTATAATCATCGATGTTTTAAAAATAAAAATAAAAAAAATGTATAACGACTATATATATAACGGTATATATATATATATATATATATATATATATATATGATAAAATTATAACGGCTAGGTAACGGTAAAAAAAAAATCTATAAATAGATACCACTCCTTCATAATTTACTTCATCCTTACACACTTTTTCTTACCTCAAAATTCTTACAAAAAATTTTTAAATGTTGTCCGCTATTTCATTGTTTTGTATAATTATTATCATTATATATCTTTGTTTCATTCTTAGTGTAGAGCTAGATAATTCAGTTCGCATATATTTTCTCTTAGTAATACCGTGTATTATGATCCCTATGTTACTTCTTGGCATAGCATTTGAGCAAGGCATGTAATTTATTTAATGTAATATCGATTTGAATACATGTATTAATTATTTCTCTCTATATAGTTGCCAACATGTCCAATATTGCCAAAATTGAGTTCGCTGCTCTTGATATTGCGGGCCATAATTATATGCCGTGGATGATTGATGTTGAAATGCATCTTGAATCAATGGATCTTTTAGATACCATTAAAGAAAATAATACAACATTAAAACAAAATAAAGCCAAAGCGATGATCTTCATTCGTCGTCATCTTGATGAGGGATTAAAAAGAGAATACCTCACAATTAAAGATCCAAGTTATTTGTGGAAAAATTTACAAGAAAGATATGATCATTAAAAGGAAGTTTTACTTCCGGCTTCTCGTGATGAATGGAGCGCTTTACGCTTCCAAGATTTTAAAAAGGTCAATGAGTATAACTCAACTATGTTTAGAATTGTCTCACAACTAAAATTTTGTGGGGCAAACAATCACTGAGGAAGATATGTTAGAAAAAACATAATCTACCTTCCACGCATCGAATGTAACCTTGCAACAACAATATCGAGTGCGCGGATTTAAAAAATACTCTGACCTGATTTTATGCCTTCTCAGAAGAGAAGAATAATGAACTTTTGATGAAAAATCATCAATCTCGCCCTACTGGCGCGGCAGCATTTCCAGAAGCAAATATTACAATTCGAAATGAAAGAAAAAATCATCATGGGCCTAGTCGTAGTCGCGGTCGTGGCCGTGGTCGTGGCCGTGGTCGTAACTACATTCGTGGCCGTGGTCGTGGACGTGGCCGAGGAAGTTATCCATATAACTCTCTTCAAAGAAATACGAGCCACCACAATAACAAGCACCATATTAATGATGTTCATGGAAGTTCTTATCGGACTTCGGAGATTCTTGCCTTAGATGTGGTACAAAGGACATTGGGCTAAAGTTTGTCGAGTTCCCGAACATCTATGTCGCTTATACAAAGCATCCTTAAAAGGAAAGAAAAGGAAGTTAATTTTATGAACAACACCCTTTAGGTGATTCAACCGACCTTGGTACTTTTGATTTTGATTTCATTGAGAATCATAATTCTTCGATGACTCTACATATCTGAATGCTTCAATTTTCTTGATGATTTTGTGGATCGGGGCATTGTTGGTGTGATGAGCAATGGAAATTAAAATTATGTACTTATGTTTATGTTAAGTATTATTATGCTTATTATGTCACTCGGTTTCAATTGCTTGTTATGTTACTAGTTTCAATTACAGTATTGCAATATTTTTTAAGTTAACATAACATCTCTTTCTCTTTATTCTTGCGAAATTTTCTCATTAGATTATTTATTTTATGCAAAGTTTTGATATGGATCGATTACTGTAAGAGGAGCGCAAATAATGATAATTTATGCATACCGGATAGTGGCACAACGCACACTATCCTCGAAGATAAGAGGTTCTTTTCAGAATTAAAACCAACAAAAACAATTGTGAACACAATATCAGGTCCTATAGACTTGATTGAAGGAATTGGCAAAGCAAATATCACATTACCAAATGGCACAAAGTTCACAATACATGATGTCTTATTTGCGCCAAAGTCTAAAAGAAATTTGTTGAGTTTTAATGACATATATTCTCATCAATATGATACTCAGTCTGCAACTGAGGGAAATATGAAATATATGTATCTTACAACCTGTAAATCAAGAAAGATAAACATATTGAAAAAACTACCCATGCTCCCTACTGGATTGCATTATACATATATAAATGTGATGGAATCTAATATGGTAGTGAAAGCAAAACACATTGATCCTTCAATGATATCTATTTGGCATGATCGCTCAGGTCATCCAGATCAACAATGATGCTAAAATAATTGAGAATACATGGACATCCATTGAGTAATAAAATGATTACTCAAATAAATAAGAGTCCATGTACATCTTGTTCTCTTGGAAAACTGATCATAAGGCCATCACCAGCTAAAATAAAATTGGAATCACTTATTTTTCTTGAACGTATTCAAGGTGATATATGTGGACCAATTCATCCACCATGTGGACCATTTTGATATTTTATGGTATTGATAGATGCCTCCAGCAGATGGTCTCACGTTTGTCTACTATCAATTCGTAATATGGCATTTCCAAGATTTCTTGCACAAATTATTAAATTACGAGCACAATTTCCTGACTATACAATAAAGAAAGTCAGACTCGATAATGCTGGTGAATTCACATCCCAAACTTTCAATGACTATTGTATGTCAACTGGGATTAGGGTCGAGCATCCTATTGCTCATGTGCATACTCAAAATGATTTAGCTGAATCTTTAATTAAACGCCTTCAGCTTATTGCTAAACCATTGATGATGAGAACAAAGCTTCCAATTTCCGTATAGGGTCATGCAATTTTACATGCTGAGACATTAATTCGCATCCGACCAAGTGCATATCATACATACTCCCCACTACAACTTGCATTTGGTCAAGACCCAAATATCTCCCATTTGAGAATTTTTGGTTGTGCAGTATATGTGCCTATTGCACCACCACAACGTAGTAAAATGAGACCTCAAAGAAGATTGGGGATATATGTCAGCTATGAAAGTAAATCTATTATTAGATATCTTGAACCTCAAACAGGTGATATGTTTACAAGACGCTTTATTGATTGTCATTTTGATGAAAATACTTTCCGACATTGGGGAGATAATAAACAATCGATGAAAGAAATTACATGGTGTGAACCATCATTATTGTATCTTGATCAACGCACAAAACAATGCGAAATGAAGTGCAAAGAATTGTGCATTTGCAAAGAATTGCAAATCAATTACCGATGCTTTCACAGATACAAAAGAGTGACTAAATCATTTATACCACCAGAATGCTCCCGCCGGATTGAAATCCCAAAAGGACAATCTGAGAACATGGTCACTATGAATCTACGACACGCATGAAGCGTGATAGACCAATCGGTTCCAAAGATAAAATCTTGAAAAGAAAAGGAGCAAATGTGATTAATGACCCCAAGATAGATAAAAGTGTTCCTCTAGAAACACAAGATGAGGATAGTGTCCCAGAAGAGACACAAACTGACATTAATCAAGAAATCGCAATTAATTATATTCACACAAAAGAATTATGGAACCGGAATGATATGAAAGAGATTGATGAAATATTTTCTTATGCTATAGCATGTGATATCCTCAATGAAAATGAAGATCCCGAACCAAGATCTATCATTGAATGTCAAAATAGACATGATTGGGTTCAATGGAAAGATGCTATTGAAGCTGAATTAAATTCTCTTAACAAGCGTAATGTGTTTGGACCTATTGTCCTTACACCCCAAAGTGTAAAGCTTGTAGGTTACAAATGGGTTTTTGTTCGAAAACGAAATGAGAAAAATGAGATTGTGAGATACAAAGCTCGACTTGTTGCACAAGGTTTTTCTCAAAGACCCGGAATTGACTATGAACAAACATACTCTCCTGTTATGGATACAATTACGTTTAGATATTTAATCAGCTTAACAGTTCTTCAGAAACTGGAAATGCGTCTTATGGATGTTATTCTGACTTACTGCACGGATCACTTGATAGTGATATTTACATGAAAATTCCTTATGATTCAAAATGCTGCAAGATTAAAATCACAACCAAAGGAAATGTATTCGATCAAATTGCAAAGATCCTTATATGGACTAAAGCAACTGGACGCACGTGGTACAATCGTCAAGCGAGTATCTATTAAAGAAAGGATATGTAAATAGTCCTATTTGCCCTTGCGTTTTTATAAAGAAAACAACATCCGGATATGTGATTATCGCTATCTATGTTGACGATTTAAATATCATTGGTACTGCTAAAGAAATCCAAGAAACAGTGGTGTAATTAAAGAAGGAATTTGAAATGAAAGATCTTGGAAAAACTAAATATTGTCTTGGTCTGCAAATTGAACATAGACCAAGCGGAATCTTTGTGCATCAATCGACATATACAGAAAAGGTATTGAGGCGTTTTAATATGGATAAAGCAACTCCATTAAGTACACCAATGGTTGGTAGATCGCTTAATGTTGAGAAGGATCCATTTCACTTGCGAAGAAAAACGAAAAGTTCTTAATTCTGAAACGTCATATCTAAGTGCGATAGGAGCTCTCATGTATCTTGCTAATTGCACTAGACCTGATATAGCTTTTGCTGTTAATCTACTAGCAAGATTTAGTTTATCTCCTACGAAAAGGCACTGGAATGGAATTAAACATTTATTCCGCTATCTTCGAGGTACAATTAATTTGGGATTATTTTACACTAAAAATGCAAAACAAGTTTTGGTTGGTTATGCAGATGCAGGTTACTTATCAGATCCGCATAAAGCCAGATCCCAAACTGGTTATGTATTTACGTATGGAGGCACTGCAATTTCTTGGCATTCACAGAAACAAACACTTGTTGCTACTTCTTCAAATCATGTTGAAATCATTGCACTTCATGAAGTAAGCCGAGAATGTGTATGGTTAAGTTCAATGACGCACCACATTTTAACAACTTGTGGCTTATTGACCAACAAAGAACCAACAATCATATTTGAAGACAATGCAGCATGTATCGCTCAAATAAAGGAGGGTTATATCAAAAGTGATAAAACCAAACATATCCCTCCGAAATTTTTCCAATTCACCCAAGATCTCGACAAGAGCAAAGAAATCAACATCCAAGATATTCAATCAAGCAACAATGTCATGGATCTTTTCACAAAGGCACTTCCTACTATACCTTTCAGGAAGCATGTCCACAAGATTGGAATGCGACATCTAAGAAATTTATGAGGAAGAGCTCATTGTGTTAAATGAGGGGGAGCTTACGCAGTTGCACTCTTTTTCCCTTATCATGGTTTTTATCCCACTGGGTTTTTCCTGATAAGATTTTTAACGAGGCAACACCAAATGCGTTTAAAGGCCAGAGAAGAGACAATTATATGGCACACCAAGGGGGAGTGTTATAAAAGATAGAAATAATATGGTGTACTACTAATTATAGATGCACCATTTAATAGTTAGTGTACATATGGATTGGTTTGGTTTTACCTAACACAAGAATGAAGTAGGTGGTTATTGGTTAGGTTTTACCTAACACAAGAATGAGGTAGATAGTTATTGATTAGGTTTTACCTAACACAAGAATGAGGTAGATGGTTATTGGTTAAGTTTTACCTAACACAATAACATATATGGAGTAGGTGGTCACATGTGTATTAGGTGGTTAAAATGTACTATAAATAGAAGGATTAACTTGATGTAAGACACACCATTTTTTCATAAGAAGAATTCTCCTCTCCCAAATATTCTTACATTTTAGTTTCGATTTTATAGCATAGCACACATTTTGTTTTTTTTATGAAGGAAGTAGTCGATCTAATAGGCTAAATTATAGAAATACTTAAACAAACGTGTGAGTGCTTGTTAGAGAACAAGTTCACTGAACATACCCAATATGAGAAATCCATTTGGATCATTACTTGTATGTCTATGGAATTCTTATTGTGATGATTATATAAGTGATTCTTTGACTTGGAGTCATCAAAGTTATCTTATATGGGGATTGCTATGTTGTGATACTACTTATGATCTATTTAATCATAGGACGTTTAACCGGTAGTCATTGGATGTAGCATGAACTATATGGAGATAGTTGAGTAATCAAAATAGGATTCATCACTTCAAAGTAATTAAGGAGAATGTTCTGTTGTTCTCGATCAGTATTGATTCAAGAAATCCTTGGCTAAAGTGAAATGATGCTTTGTAAATAGTTTACAAATGTCATTAATTGAATCGATAATTAATAACAGAGAACTAATATAATTAGACTCAAAATGTAGTATACATTAATTTCATGCTCTATGTTTAATCGGAACATCGTATAATGAAAGGAATGAATTATACAGAAAAATTATACACGGAAAGATTCGTCAAAACCACTTTAACATTCCTAAATATTTGGATGGTCATGATACGTTGCTAGACGTCAATCTTGATGTATGATTATAAATTGTTTACTTTGAAAATTAAAAATAAATTAAAAGGAGTTTTAATTTATTAATTATAAATTAAAATTAGATTTTATAATCATTACCAACATATTTGGGAACCTAATGGGTCTCACATATAGAATGGGTTGAATAGAGCAAAATTAATTTAATCAAGTTGGACTTGATTGTAAAGTTTGAGAAACTTTATAGTTAAATATGAGATATTTAATAAATAAGGATCAATATGAGATATTGAATCTTATATGGGCATAATCGATATTTAATTAGAATTGTTTATAATTCTAATCAAAGTTTAACTGAAATTAAAATTTAATTTCAATTAAATTATTAAAACGTTCAAAGCTTAATATAAATAGGCTTAAACTCTATGGAGCTAGCACTTCTTGCTTAACCCTCTCTGTAAGAATTATAGAGTTCTCTTAACCTATTTTGTGGATACCATTAGAGGCCGAACACTTGTGTGACTATGATGGTTAAGATGGATCGATTTTGGAAATGATTCGAGGGATACAACAAGATAAAGATCAAATTTCAGAATAAGGTATGAATTAAATTTTCGCTTTATTATGATTTGTGTTAATCATTTTATAGAATTAAGTAGATCTTGGTTTTCAGGAAATCAAAAGTCACAGAAAATTTTCGTGATTATTCCACTACGGTCAAGATTAGATCCTGACTCGATTTCCTAACAAAGAATTTCGTTCGTGTTTTTGGTAAATTTAATTCATTTCTCTTCCCTCTGTTTTCTCTATCGTAGATTAATTTTATTTCTTTGATACCTTTGATTTTACTATAAAGATGTGAAGTTGTTTATAATTAAAATGACTTTTCGTCTGTTAATAATACAATTGCTAAATATTAAAATGTTTGTCTTAATAATTGATTAAAATGAGTATGTAACAATAACATTAAATTAATGAATAGTAGTACAAATAAATTATTTTATGATAAGTCTATGGTTTTGATTCACAATGGAACTAAATTTTAGTAATTGCATCTTAGCAGCATGTGCTTTCTTCTTCTTTTATTGTTTACATTATAAATAAAACCATGTGGTGGACCATATATATGGCTTCTCGATTTCTTCGTTATTCGTTATCCAATCACTTCACATCTAAAATGAATTTGTTAACGAGGTGATAATTATTATTGATTATTTGCCAACTAGCATTTTGTACAAATAGAGAAAATTTAGTTGTTAATGTAGAACTATTTAAAAAATTATAGCTAAACTCTCTTTAAAAACAAATTTTAGTAGGAGAAAATCCTCTCAAGTCTCTCTAAAATCCTTGCTTTCACACGCCTACCTTTTCCTTATATATTAACAGTTGGACCCTGAACTTTGATTGGAAATTAGAAATATGAAAATGAAAGTAAATGAGTGATTTTGTATATAATTTGTGTTATAGATGATTTTGATATTGGAATATGAATTATGCATAGTTGATGAGTTGAGAAATATAAGATATTAGGAAAAAGCAAGAGAGGAACTTGGTGAATGAGATGATGCTATTGAATGTAAGAAATCATATGCATTGAGGTTGAGTGTAGGATAAATTCCAATGGCAAATTGAATTGTTTGAATGAGGTTGAAATAGAAGTAGTGAGGTTGAGATAAATGTTAAGTTTTGTATGAGGATAAAAATGTGTATGCTGATTTAAGGGAAATTCAGAAATAATTGAAATAGAATTGGCCAAAGTTGCCTTCTTCGAAGTTGTAACTTGTTCTTTTATCTTTACAACGATACCAAGTATGCAAGTTTTCGAGATTGGAGTTAAGAGTTATGATTGATGCAAGTTATGATGTTGCATAAGATTTGTGTTGTGATAGCTTTGATGAATGTTTGAAAATTGAGGGTTTGAAGAATCAATTAAGTTGAGATTTGAGAAATTTTTGTAAATTGAATTTGTTGTTTGGATTGTTATGAAATGTTTAGGCTTTTGAATAAGTGAATTTGTGAAGATTATAAGTGTATATAGTGTTAGGATGATTGTTGGAAGCATTGGAGAAGGTTGAAGGGGTTTTGGGAAACCCATGTCCGTTAAACGGACATGGAAGTCCGTTTAATGGATCTCCTTGGGTCAAAAGGACCCCTTGTGTCGCTCATGTCCATTAGACGGACATGGATGTCCGTTTAACGGACTTTCCCGGATGAAATGGTGCTTCCAAGGTCGTGAATGTCCGTTAAACGGACATGCATGTCCATTAAACTGACATTCACGGGTTAACTTGTGAAAATGGAGATTTTTGACACTTTTAGAGGCCGAATCTGATTTTGTGGTCTTCATAAGAGTTGTAGGTCTAGATGTCTTCTTTCTAATGGTCTAAAAACGAAATCAATACAACATCTAGATTGAAAGTTATGTCGATTGTGCCAAGAGAGGTACAAATCGATTTAGGATTTAAGCATGAGTTATTCTTTTAGGCATAACTCACTCATCTGACCTTCAATTGAGGTGATTATTAGACCAATAGATTTCTAAGACATGTATCCTTCTCTCCATGAAAATTTGTATTATTTGGAGTTGAATTGAAAAAGTTTGATTGAAAAATTATGAGAGGTCGGTTAGAAGAGCATGATTTAAGTATGTGCACGCTTTAGCGTTTTAAGCATATCTTGAGCTTTAGGGCTCCGATTGGGATGATTCTTTCTTCAAAATAATCAAGAGACATAGAGCTTCATGTTGGTATTAGAGAAAGGAGATGAACCATTTATAACTAAGGTGATTTTCTTGGAATACGCTTACATCTTATGATAATCGAAACGATTTGTTTCCTTCTAATTTTGCTATTTTCCTTCCTCATCCGACCTTGTCCAATCTTTTGTTTATATCTTTTCCGTCCGACATCCGATTTACTTGGTTTTCAAAGCATTGGATTCCTAAGATATCTCTCTATCTGTCTATGGATAATTATAAATTTTAGAGATTTAATAAGTTTAATCAAAGTGAGTTAGATAAATTTTCTTAACAGAGTTCAGTATTTTGAGAAATTCTCGATCAGTGGTGATCCGATTGAAGTGATTCTTGAGGAAAAATAAAATTAAGACATGGGGATACAAGTCATATGAAGGAATTAAATTTCAATTTAGCCCCTAAGACTTTCAATTTCTGAATGGAATTTCGGATTAGTGTTCAGTCTTGGATTAGGAATATCTAAAAGTATTTTTGGCCATAATTTTTGCTCTAGTAATCCAAATGAGGTGATTCTTGATTTGGATTAAACTAGAGAAATAGGGCTACAATTGTTATGAAGAAATCGAGTTTCAGTTTTATCTTTAAGAATGTTAATTTTTGGATGGAAATAACGTGCTGGAAAATGATTTAACATAAGACATATCCGAACTGTTTGGAGCATAACTTTTGATGTAGACTCCAAATTGAATGGTTCTTGTGGCGTTACGAAATTAAGACAATAAGGAAAAAATTTTAGAAGAAAGTTTTGGCTACTTCTTTCAAATTGATGATTAGAAAATTGTCCAAAAGTAAGCATGACTTAAAGTAAAGTTCAGGGGCAGTTTTGGAACACCACTTAAAGAATTAGGGATTTAGCCTTACATGGAGGGGCAATTAGGTCTTTTTACCCTCATTTAATGACATGGCCACATAAAATAGAGGTGGCTGTCGTGTAGGGCAAGAGGAAGTCCCGAAATTTGGGAGAAAGGAAATAAAGGAGAGAGAAAGGGGAGCTTTGGTGGAAGAAGAGAGAGGAATAGCTAGGGTTTCGATTTTCTTGAGTTTCAAGCAAGGTTTTTCGATGATCTAAGGAGAAAAACATGGAAGAAGGTGAAAGCTCCAAAATGAGCTAAGCAAAAGTTGAAAATGGAGGAGAAATGAGGTAAGAGAAAATTTTGAGTTTTGAGTTTTTCTTAAATTTTTTGTTTAAAATGGTATGGGTTTGTGGATTATGAAGTTAATTTTGGTGAATGTTTAGTTTAATTAGTCCAATTTTGGATAATTGTGAATTAGGATTTATGCCCAATTTTTATGATTTGGGGATTTTGGAAGTTTATGATTTAGATAGTTTGAATATATGTGGAATTAGTGTTTTTTAGGCTCAATTTGAGAAATTATGATTTTTATGATGTTAAATTTGGGTGAATTGGTTTAGGAAAATTTAAATTGGAAGAAAGAAAGAAGCAAGGGTCAAATTGAAGCTAGGGACAAGCTTCTAGCATCGATTCGAGGTGGGTAGTATGTTTATTTATTGAATTTTAAGCTAAGCATATGTATTTGAAAATTCAAGAAGTAAATTTTTGATAAATTAATGTTTATATAAATGTTTGAAAATTATGATTTCGAATGATATTTTAGAAATGATTTTTAGAAAATGCAAGATTTAAAAAAAAATCATGTTTTCGAATTATTTGAAAAATTTGAGCAATATGTTTTATGAATTTGTATACGTTTGATTATGTTTTTAAGAAATAATTGCATTCATTGTTATGTTTTTGATTGATATGATATGTGATTAAATTGTATTAGAATTGCTATATGATTTCATGTTTGAATAAGTGCTTGTGAACGTGTCAAGTTCGATATGATATGAAAAATTTGAAAATCAAGATTTCAAAATGCGCCTTCGGGCATTCCAAATTTTCGTTTTTGATTATGTGTTTATGTGGGTTTGATCAGGTCCCATAAGTGGGACAAGTGCGCACTTGTCTGTTTTTAAGCCTTCTCCCGACTGCCCGCTAGTGGCACTGGAGTTCCGATCTCGGACTCCCATAAGTCACGACTACACCGGACCGCAATGCGGGAAGGTGTAGTAAGTTCCGTTCACGGCTACACAGGACCGCTATGCGAGAATGTGCAGTACGTTCTGTTTTGGACCGAACCAAACCATTTAATGTGTTATGTGTTTTTGTTTTGTTTATATCTGTGTGCATTCATATTTGGAGTTTGTTTATGAATTGTGAAAGTTTGAAAAATTTGTGATTTGAGAAAGTGGGTTTCAATCATGAAATTTTAGAAATTGTTATAATTTTTTTGGAAAGTGAAAGTTGAAAACAATAAGCTTTTGATGAATTTCAGATTGTAAAATGTTTTTGAATGAAAAATGAGTTTTGGAAAAATGTTTTTGCTTATGGTTCAATTGATAAACATATTATCCACGAGCTTTGTGCTCACCCCCCCCCCTTCATCCCCATCTCCAGGTTTCGAGTAGGAGATCGGATGAAAGAAAGTCAAGCCATCTATCCTTTTTGCATTTTGTATGTTCGTATATTTGGATTTTGGGTTTCTGGTTTGTGAATGGCTTAGAAAGCCATTAAGGTTTTGTAAGAGATTAAATTATGGTATGTATGGAAAGTGAAATTGTATAAGAGCTTGTGTATGTTTATGATATGATTGGAAATTGCATATGATTGATTTTGAAATATGGATGATTCTGATTTAGGATTGAGGCTTATTGAAGTGTTTTAGAAGTAGGATTGCGTTTGTCTATGCTGAGATCCCGGACGGAGGGTCCGGTGGATTTTGATGATTGTATGATTGATTGGGATATATTTTAGAAGTGTGTTTTAAACACTTTGTAGGTTTGGGTTAGTCAAAATGCAGTCGTTATGCTGCTGAAATTTTGTTAGATAATAAGTTGAAAAAGAATAAAAATAAGATTTAGATGTTTAAAAGATGGTTTATGGGACTTATATGATTGTTAAGAAGATTACTATGAATTGAGATGTTTTGAATGAGATCGACTAAATATGTAAGAAATGAGAAAGAAAAGAATAAGAATAAGAAAGAAAAAAAATATATCGGATTTAGAATGTCTTAAGGTTTCCAACTCGATGTTTTTCTAAAGAGTATTATTTTCGGATGTCGGATCCGCTTTCATTTTGTCTCAGAATTCGATTTGCTTCGATTCGTTCGTTTTTGTGCCGCTTTCGGATTAGTTTTCGCTTTGACTTGTTCCGTTTGGATTTCGTTTGCTTGCAGCCCGTGTTCGATTATCTTCCGTTCTTTTGGATTTGAGTTCGCCTTATGTTTCGCTTCTTTACTTTGACTCGATTCATATTCGTTTCGTTTTCGAATTTGAATTATCCGATTTGAATTCGCTTTGGTTTCGGTAATTTTCGTCTTTATTTTTCGGTTGGGATCCAGTTCCGAGATCGGGTCCCAACATTTATGGTATCAGAGCCCAGTATTAGGATCTTACTTGGGCATTTATGTTATTAAGAGTTCAAATCGATAGGATTGAATTCGTGAGAATGTGAAATTGATGTGAATGAATCCTTATGAACTATTTGATTGTTTGACTTTGGTGACAAGAATGGTGATTGATTTTAGGAAAGTGTTAATGAAAATGAGATTAGAACTTCATGATGAAATTGGATGGATTGATTTTGAATATACATGTGTGAGAGGCAATAATGAATACTTGGAAGATGGGTTGAATGATAAAGATATAGATGTGCATAGAAGTTAAAAAGGTTGATGTTGAATGATGTTTGGTCCATATAAAGGTTCCTTAATAAATGGGGCCATTGACTTGTGAAAATGTATTAAGAAATATTGATTTGTGGATATAGTGTTTGGATATGATATAGATAGTATTTAATATAAGAGGTGAAAAACATTATGAATATGTGTGGTGAGAAATTTGAATACGTGAATGACTAGGATCTTTTGGAAGACATGAGTAAAGAGAATGTATTACTTGGTGTTTGCTTAAGTTAGAATTTCGAGTACGAAATTTTTTTAAAGAGCGGGAGAAATGTTGGACCCCGAACTTTAAGTGGAAATTAGAAATATGAAAATGAAAGTAAATGAGTGATTTTGTATATAATTTGTGTTATAGATTATTTTGATATTGGAATATGAATTATGCATGGTTGATGAGTTGAGAAATGTAAGATATTAGGAAAAAGCAAGAGAGGAACTAGGTGAATGACATGATGCTATTGAATGTAAGAAATCATATGCATTGAGGTTGGGTGTAAGATAAATTCCAATGGCAAATTGAATTGTTTGAATGAGGTTGAAATAGAAGTAGTGAGGTTGAGATAAATGTTAAGTTTTGTATGAGGATAAAAATGTGTATGCTGATTTAAGGGAAATTCGGAAATAATTGAAATAGAATTGGCCAAAGTTGCCTTCTTCGAAGTTGTAACTTGTTCTTTTATCTTTACAACGATACCAAGTATGCAAGTTTTCGAGATTGGAGTTAAGAGTTATGATTGATGCAAGTTATGATGTTGCATAAGATTTGTGTTGTGATAGCTTTGATGAATGTTTGAAAATTGAGGTTTTGAAGAATCAATTAAGTTGAGATTTGAGAAATTTTTGTAAATTGAATTTTTTTTTTGGATTGTTAGGAAATGTTCAGGCTTTTGAATAAGTGAATTTATGAAGATTATAAGTGTATATAGTGTTAGGATGATTGTTGGAAGCATTGGAGAAGGTTGAAGGGGTTTTGGGAAACCCATATCCCTTAAACGGACATGGAAGTCCGTTTAACGGACCTCCTTGGGTCAAAAGGACCCCTTGTGTCGCTCATGTCCGTTAGACGGACATGGATGTCCGTTTAACGGACTTTCTCGGATGAAATGGTGCTTCCAAGGTCGTGAATGTCCGTTAAACGGACAAACATGTCCGTTAAACGGACATTCACAGGTCAGCTTGTGAAAATGGAGATTTTTTACACTTTTAGAGACCGAATCTGATTTTTTGGTCTTCATAAGAGTTGTAGGTCTAGATGTCTTCATTCTAATGTTCTAACAATGAAATCAATAAGAATCTAGATTGAAAGTTATGTCAATTTCGCCAAGATAGGTACAAATCGATTTAGGGTTTAAGCATGGGTTATTCTTTTGGGCATAACTCCTCATCCGACCTTCAATTGAGGTGATTCTTAGACCAATAGATTTCTAAGACATGTATCCTTCTCTCCATGAAAATTTGTATTACTTAGAGTTGAATTGAAAAATTTTGATTGAAAAATTATGAGAGGTCGGTTAGAAGAGCATGATTTGAGTATGTGCACGCTTTAGCGTTTTAAGCATATCTTGAGCTTTAGGGCTTCGATTGGGATGATTCTTTCTTCAAAATAATCAAGAGACATAGAGCTTCATGTTGGTATTAGAGAAAGGAGATGAACCATTTATAACTAAGGTGATTTTCTTGGAATACGCTCACGTCTTATGATAATCGGAACGATTTGTTTCCTTCTAATTTTGCTATTTTCCTTCCTCATCCGACCTTGTCCAATCTTTTGTTTATATCTTTTCCGTCCGACATCCGATTGACTTGGTTTTTAAAGCGTTAGATTCCTAAGAAATCCCTCTATCTGTCCATGGATAATTATGAATTTTAGAGATTTAATTGAGGATGATAAGTTTAATCAAATTGAGTAAGATAAATTTTCTGAACATAGTTCAATATTTTGATAAATTCTCGATCAGTGGTGATCCGATTGTAGTGAATCTTTAGGCAAAATAAAATTAAGACATGGGGCTACAAGTCATATGAAGGAATTAAATTTCAATTTAGCCCCTAAGACTTTCAATTTCTGAATGGAATTTCGGATTAGTGTTCAGTCTTGGATTAGGAATATCAAAAAGTATTTTTGGTCATAACTTTTGCTCTAGTAATCCAAATGAGGTGATTCTTGATTTGGATTAAACTAGAGAAATAGGGCTACAATTGTTATGAAGAAATTGAGTTTCAATTTTATCTTTAAGAATGTTAATTTTCGGATGAAAATAACGTGCTGGAAAATGATTTAGCATAAGACATATCCGAACTTTTTGGAGCATAACTTTTGATGTAGGACTCCAAATTGAATTATTCTAGTGGCGTTACGAAATTAAGATAATAATGAAAAAAAATTTAGAAGGAAGTTTTGGCTAATTCTTTCAAATTGATGATTATAAAATTGTCCAAAAGTAAGCATGACTTAAAGTAAAGTTCAGGGGTAGTTTTGGAACACCACTTAAAGAATTAGGGATTTAGCCTTACATGGAGGGGCAATTAGGTCATTTTACTCGCATTTAATGACACGGCCACATAAAATAGAGGTGGCTGTCGTGTAGGGCAAGAGGAAGTCCCAAAATTTGGGAGAAAAGAAAGAAAGAAAGGAAAGAAAGGAGAGAGAAAGGGGA
Source organism: Erythroxylum novogranatense (assembly GCA_029891385.1). Taxonomy (NCBI): domain Eukaryota; kingdom Viridiplantae; phylum Streptophyta; class Magnoliopsida; order Malpighiales; family Erythroxylaceae; genus Erythroxylum; species Erythroxylum novogranatense. Next base: position 82,003,295 of record CM057231.1, on the reverse strand, counting down.
GCTTTGGTGGAAGAAGAGAGAGAAATATCTAGGGTTCCGATTTTCTTGAGTGTCAAGCAAGGTTTTTCAATGATCTAAGGAGAAAAACATGGAAGAAGGTGAAAGCTCCAAGATGAGGCAAGCAAAAGTCGAAAATGGAGGAGAAATGAGGTAAGAGAAATTTTTGAGTTTTGAGTTTTTCTTAAATTTTTGGTTTAGAATCATGAAAAATGGTATGGGGTTTGTGGATTATGAAGTTAATTTTAGTGAATGCTTAGTTTAATTGGTCCAAATTTGGATAATTGTGAATTAGGGTTTATGCCCAATTTTTATGATTTGGGGATTTTGGAAGTTTATGATTTAGATAGTTTGAATATATGTGGAATTAGTGTTTTCTAAGCTCAATTTAAGAAATTATGATTTTTATGATGTTAAATTTGGATGAATTGGTTTAGGAAAATTTAAATTGGAAGAAAGAAAGAAGTAAGGGTCAAATTGAAGCTAGGGACAAGCTTCTAGCATCGATTCGAGGTGGGTAGTATGTTTATTTATTGAATTTTAAGCTAAGCATATGTATTTAAAATTTCAAGAAGTAAATTTTTGATAAATTAATGTTTATATAAATGTTTGAAAATTATGATTTCGAAGGATATTTTAGAAATGATTTTTAGAAAATGCAAGATTTAAAAAAATCATGTTTTCGAATTATTTGAAAAATTTGAGCAATATGCTTTATGAATTTGTATACGTTTGATTATGTTTTTAAGAAATAATTGCATTCATTGTTATGTTTTTTATTGATATGATATGTGATTAAATTGATGACTTAAATTGTATTAGAATTGCTATATGGTTTCATGTTTGAATAAGTGCTTGTGAATGTGTCAAGTTCGATATGATATGAAAAATTTAAAAATCAAGATTTCAAAATGCGCCTTCGGGCATTCCGAATTTTCGTTTTCGATTATGTGTTTATGTGGGTTTGTTCAGGTCCCATAAGTGGGACAAGTGCGCACTTGTCTGTTTTTAAGACTTCTCTCGGCTGCCCGCTAGTGGTACTGGAGTTCCGATCTCAGACTCCCATAAGTCACGGCTACATCGGACCGCGATGCGGAAATGTGTAGTACGTTTTGTTCACGACTGCACAGGACCGCTATGCGGGAATGTGCAGTACGTTCTGTTTGGAACCGACCCAAACCATTTGATGTGTTATGTGTTTTTGTTTTGTTTATATCTGTGTGCATTCATATTTGTAGTTTGTTTATGAATTGTGAAAGTTTGAGAAATTTGTGATTTGAGAAAGTGGGTTTTAATCATGAAATTTTAGAAATTGTTATAATTGTTTTGGAAAGTGAAAGTTGAAAACAATAAGCTTTTGATGAATTTCAGATTGTAAAATGTTTTTGAATGAAAAATGAGTTTTGGAAAAATGTTTTTGCTTATGGTTCAATTGATAAACATATTATCCACGAGCTTTGTGCTCACCCCCCCCCTTTCATCCCCATCTCCAGGTTTCGAGTAGGAGATCGGATGGAAGAAAGTCAAGCCATCTGTCCGTTTTGCATTTTGTATTTTCGTATATTTGGATTTTGGGTTTCTGGTTTGTGCATGGCTTGGAAAGCCATTAGGGTTTTGTAAGAGATCAAATTATGGTATGTATGGAATGTGAAATCGTATAAGAGCTTGTGTATGTTTATGATATGATTGAAAATTGCATATGATTGATTTTGAAATATGGATGATTCTGATTTAGGATTGAGGCTTATTGAAGTGTTTCTGAAGTAGGATTGCGTTTGTCTATGCGGAGATCCCGGACGGAGGGTCCGGTGAATTTTGATGATTGTATGATTGATTGGGATATATTTTAGAAGTGTGTTTTAAACACTTTGCTGGTTTGGGTTAGTCAAAATGCAGCCGTTATGCTGCTGAAATTTTGTTAGATAATAAGTTGAAAAAGAATAAAAATAAGATTTAGATGTTTAAAAGATGATTTATGGGACTTATATGATTGTTAAGAAGATTACTATGAATTGAGATGTTTTCAATGAGATCGACTAAAGATGTAAGAAATGAGAAAGAAAGGAATAAGAATAAGAAAGAAAAAATATACCAGATTTAGAATGTCTTAAGGTTTCCAACGCGGCGTTTTTCTAAAGAGTATTATTTTCGGATGTCGGATCCGCTTTCATTTTGTCTCAGAATTCGATTTGTTTCGATTCGTTCGTTTTTGTGTCGCTTTCAGATTAGTTTTCGCTTTGACTTGTTCCGTTTGGATTTCGTTTGCTTGCAGCCCGTGTTCGATTATCTTCCGTTCTTTCGGATTTGAGTTCGCCTTATGTTTCGCTTCTTTACTTTGCCTCGATTCATATTCATTTCGTTTTCGTATTCGAATTATCTGATTTGAATTCGCTTTGGTTTCGGTAATTTTTGTCTTCGTTTTTCGGTTGGAATCCGATTCCGAGATCGGGTGCCAACATTAACTTTTTTATTTTTCTATATCCCACTTAAAATGTTATTATTTTTTTCTAGTAAGGAAATTGAGTAAGAACTTTCTCCCTGGTTCCTATTATCTTCCTCAATTGTTATAGAGAGCTCACAAAGTGTTCCTTCACCTTTTCCTTTTTCAAACTAGTTGTTAATTCTCCTAAATTGACCTCCACTTTCAAAATGAACTCACTATTTCAACGCTCTAACTCAAGATATGTTATTTCCCTCCCTTCATTTTCAATCCTTATGGCTACCACATCTAAATTGAACTCCCCTACCATTCCTTCTCTGTTTACACTACCTGACGAACCACATAACTAAAGCCAACTTACCTCATCCCTCACATCCTCTTCCTCTACCCTTAAAGAGTTCTATAAAGGCCAATAGCGTAATGCATCTCTAAAAAAGAGATCCTAGTCCCAGGTAATAGGGTACTCGACACCAATCTTAAAGTTCTCTTATGGTCCTTAACCTCTTAAACAAGAACATACCATTGTCTCTCTTTTTTTAAAAGTGCTTCAAGAAGGAGCATTGAGATCATCTTATTCCCTCGTTACATACTTTTCTGATAAGAGAGTCTTCTGCTTTATTATGAAAGTTTGGTCACAAGGATAATGAAAGAATAATGGTTTAGAAGTTTTATTGATAAATTAGGAAGAATTCTTTATTTTTTAGGTATAAAAAATGAAACTTATTCCTTAAAGGTCGTTTATAAAGTCCTTGACACGTTAGCAAAATGTAACATTCCTTTTCTATACTAAGGGGTAGAACCCTAGACTTCTGTAATTGAGACAATAACAATGAGTGATTAGAAAAATGTATTTCATGCTCATGCATGATGTAGCATACACACACACGTGAATATTGATTTTTGCACACTAAAATGATTGTATATGCATTCATTGATATTTTTCGAGTATAATTGATCTATAAATGTGATTATATTTGAAATTGTAAATTATATGTGTTAAAATTGATTTGGAGAATATAATTATTGACTCAAAATTTTGGTGAAAATATGAAATTTTTAAAATTTAAGGTATTTTGAACTAGAAAAAATGTCAAGTAACAGAACAATTTATAAATAGTAGTAAAAATAAAAGTCAAATTGCAATGGAAATTTTTTATAAATAACTTTGGGATTTAATGATATATGTCATTGAAAATTGGGAGACAATTGGAGTAAAAATTGTAGACAAATGGACTAGTTAAATAAAAGACCAAGAAGAGACCATAGGAAAGTGACATGCATCTCATGCCATAACCCACGAAATTGTTCAAAGTGAAAGAACATCTCATTTTTAATTGTCTTTCACTTTATTCCATTGCTCTTACCTCTTGTAATTTTTTCTTCTCATCTTCTTCAATAATCTTCATCTACGATGCTTATTTCTCACCCATCAACGTTGAAGCTTACTTCCACCTTACATTCGGTACTATTGTTTTGTTGTCTTCTGCATTTCTTACTAAAGACCTAACCCTACCACCCTTGAATGATGATGAACGTGTGAGAGAAGAAAGCTAAGGTTAAGAGAGATCTTGAAGAGTTTAAAGATCTTGAAGCTAAATAAAGTAAGTTAAAATTTGTTCTTCATGGGTTGTCTAAATAGAAGCACATATGATGATAGTTCGTGATAAAATGATAATGGTATTTAAAGTGTATTGAAAAAATGCTAGCTATAACATTTTCCACTGATTACGCATCTGTAATTTAGCCATAACTTGTTTTGTAGATATCCAAATGAAATGATTTTTTATTTGGATTAAATTAGAGATATGTGGATACATTTTTCATGAAGACATCAAATCTAAATTCTATCTTTAAGAGTTTCAAATTTTGACTTGAAGTTGAGTACTGGGTGTAGAAAGTTGATGATGAATCTGTATACTTTTTATGTGGTTATGCAATTGCAATGAGGTTTGGCTTGAATTAAACTAGAGGTGTTTGGCTACATTTCTTGTTAAGGAAGTGATGTACAACTTTGGCTTGAAGAATCCCAAATGTTGACTTGAATATGGCAACGTGGGTAGGAATGAATAGTGCACCTTTAGTGGCACTAAAGTTGAATATGTGATCTGAAACTTTGAAAATTTTTCTAAGTTGATTTAGGCTGATTTTGCTAAGTTAGTCTTCATGAAAGTTGTATCTCTTCTTGATAGCTTTCTATTTCCATAAAATGTGCTATTTTTCGACAGGGGAATTGATAGTTATGAGTAATTGAAATGTGGATATGGTTTAGTTGAAATTTGACAATCTTTAACAGGGCATCCACAATCATGTGGGAATTTGACCTATTTAGAGGTAGAGTTTGCTTTTAAGTTCTCATGAGATTTGTAGAATGTGTTCTGATCTTTCTATTGGTATAAAGTATGGAATTTTTGGACAATGGGATAGGAAGTTGTGATTTTTAGAAATTATGTTACTGTTTAGGATGATACTTATTTGGGCAGTAACTTTGATTGGGATTTTGACACCTTTAGAGGTGAAATTGGGTTTCAAACCCTTATAGAAATTGTAGAGCTTTCTGAGAGCTTTCCATTGATACCAAATTTGTCAAATTTGGACTCCTAAATGAAAAGTTATGTATGTTGGAAGAAGAGGGGAAATAAGTGGAAAAAAAATGGTTAAGAGGGTCTCGCGATCGCGAGCCGCTCATGATCGCAAGCCACTCCTTGGGGGCGAGCCGAGCCGCGGCCCCTTCTTCCACTCTTTTGTTTATAACTTGTCCATCCGACCTTCGATTGACCCAATTTTTGAAGCGTTGGATTCATAATAGAATCCTATAGCTCTCCATGAACATTTGTGAATTTTGTGATTAAATTGAAAAAGATTGATGGAATCAAAGTGAGAGGATCGATTAATAAGAGTATGAGGTGATTATGTTCTGAACATACTTCAATGTTTTAGCAATATCTTGACCTATAGATATCCAAATTGAGTAATTTTGGTTTCTATGGATTCCTGACACCTAGGAGATCATTTTTATTAAAGATAGGTTGCCTAGGTTACCTTATGATGACTGTCTCATTGATCGGAAACAGTAGATCCGAAAGTGTGTGTTTTAGAAAATTGAAATAAGTGTATGAGCAATTAATTTGCGAGTTTAATGGTTTTAGTGTGGCTTTAAACCTAGGAATAAATTAGTTTTGATATGAGAATAGTTTTGTGATGAAATGTAAGGAATGATACCGAGATTGTCATAAATATGCATTATACATATTTCATTTCAGTCATGTGCATTATTAAACACTTATGATTGTACAAATTGTGACGTATGTGTATCTTGCATAAATGAGTTGTGCAGGCTAAATGTCCGCATTTAGGCATTTTCAAACACTAAAAACAAATTCTAATTTGGAGCGTGCTGTGAGTAGACCGAGATGGTCTCATTTTATTGTTGGTTTTGTTTCATTCTTTATAAATTGATTACTGAATGTGATTGATTATTGGGTTCCGAACAGGAGGTCCGATGATTGTGATACTGGGTTTTGATATTGAAGTGCTACTTGAATGTGAATTGAATGACCTATGTGTATTTAATGTGATTGAAAAATGTGTTTAGAATGTGCTTTATATGTGATAAGTGTCGGACCACGGTCCGATGACAAATGGGTTTTGAATGTGAAATTGCATACGTATGAGATATGTTTCTCAACTCTACCGTTGAGTGCCGGACTACGGTCCGATGACATGTGAAAGTGAGTGTATGGGATTGATGCATTTCATTGCATAAGTGTATGAAAGATAATGGCTGTTGTGACTAGAGTAGCCACCGATCAGAGCTTTAAACTCAACGAGTGAACATGAGCTTTGAGCTCAAAAGTGACTCAGAGCCTCAGGTTCAACGTTTAATGAGCCATGTATCCTCCAAAAGGATAAGGGATAGTTATTAATGAGCCCTACATGGGACAGTTTAGGCACTCGGTCACAACAAAATAACAAATAAAAAGTGAGTCTCGTATGCATTGCATATACATGATATGACTGATTAAGTGTATCGAATATAAAATAATGTGAATGTGAAATAAAGTGCGATGTGTGAAATTATCTGTTATGTGATTGGGTGAGCCATCGATGATGGTCACTCACTGAGTTAGCAAAACTCACCCAAAATTTGTAATTATTTTTCAGGCTTTGAAGAATACCCCGTTAGGTAAACGAGAGTACAATTACTGCATGCAAAGGAAAGATAGAAGTCGGGATCAATTCACGTCTGCATTGTGTCTCTGTATTTTTGCACTAAACTGTATTTCTGCATTTATTGTATTATGTGTATTTGAGTATATTTGTTGTGTATAACTTTCCGATTGGAAAAAGGTTTTGCAAAAGAGATTGATCAAAGTGTAATATGTTTGGTTTTTGGAATGGGTTAATCGAAATTCTGGTATTTGAAAAAGAAAATTTGCAACTCTTGTAAATGAAAATGTTTCTAAATAAACGTGGGCCCAAATTTGCGATTATTGATTTGCGCATATTCTTAAGTGAAAAAAAAATATACTGAGTTTTTGACTAACTAAGTGATGTAGTACGCCACCCTCGCGGGGCAAGGATTCGGATATCACCCATCGATGTCGGGTTCGGGTCATGCGAGAGTGGGGTGTACAAAGATTCCTACTTCTATCAACAAAATTTTCTAGATCTTTTTCTCAAGAAAATATCTTTCCAGCACCTTTCTCCTTTTTAAGTTTTAAGGCGATGACTTTTTTTTCTAATTGTCTTACCTTATCATAACCATTTTTAACAGGGTATTTTCCAACTTAGCCACTCTTTCTTCCAAAACTTTCCTTTTCAAAACCTTTGCTTATAGTCAACCTCAAAAGACATATTCCTAGTCACTAAATTCTCATTCGCAAATTCCAATGATTTAATCTTACTCTTCAGAGATGTATCATTACTCTTGGACTTCTCATCTTCTTTGAAATACTTCATTGTCAACCTTTTATACTGATCATACAATTTATGATATGCATTTTTTAATTCATCAACTTGAATATCAGAGTCAGAATAATATACCTCACTGTCTCCTGATTCAGCCATGAAGCAAACGTTGCTGACTTCTTCTAGCTCTTCTTCTTTAAAATTTTCAGAATCCTCATCTGACTAAGCTACAGTTTGTATCCTTAATTGATGATTGCACTTAGGTAACGTGGCTCTTTCTTCTTGAAACAAAAATATGATGTTAGCCTTGTTACACCTAATTTTCACTCTATGATTCAAAACCAATTTGGGGTTAAAATAAAAAGCTTTAGGACAGACAATGTCATAGACTACTTCAACCAGACTTTGTCACCTTTCTATCAATCATAAGGCATTATCCATGATTCATCATTTAACACACCTCAACAAAACAGGATAGCAGAAAGGAAAAATGGGCGCTTACTCAACACCACCTGAGCCTTACTCTTTCAAGGGAATGTCCCTAAATCCTATTGGGGGGAGGCAGTTCTTACAGTCGCATACATGATAAATAGGCTTCCATCATATGTGTTAGACAACAAAAGCCACATAGAAATTCTTAATAGCTTCTACCCACACTTTAGAACCTTAAATGGCCTCACACCAAGGGTATTTGGATGCACCGCCTTTGTTCATGTTCATAACCAACATAGAGACAAACTAGACCCTTGAGCTATCAAATGTGTCTACCTCACTTACTCACCTACTTAAAAGGGATACAAGTGTTATAATTTATCATCTAGGAAATTTTATATCTCTACAGATGTCACCTTCACAAAAATACACCTTTTTTCTCCAAGTCCTCTCTTTAGGGGGAGATTTCAATGATGGAAGATAGCACTTTTGAGTCCTTCGAACCACTTAAAACCCTTGACCTTCCTCCTGCCCCACCTCCCAGGGTTGAAACAACTGAGCCTTTTGAACCAATTACATCTGAGTTTCCCAATTCTACTACTGAACCTATGTCATCACATGTCCCAACCAACATTACGCAGGTGTATTCAAGGAGGAAGGTCATTCCAGAACTGACACAAGTCCAAGAATCCAACTCAGAGTTTGGAAATGAAATCATGGTAAGATCTGATTCACCTTTACACACACAATTTTTTAAACCTATTGTTGATAGGAAAGGAACTAGAGAATGCACTAAACGACCATTTTATCTTCTATCTTACTATGTTTCTCTTAAGCGTCTGTCACCAACCTACCAAAACTTCATTATGAGTTTAATATCATTACTATCCCTAACATTGTTTATGAGGCATTGTCAAAAAGGGAATAGAGGGATGCTATGAGCGAGAAGATGAATGCATTGGAAAAGAATAGCACATGGGAAATTGTTGATAAATCGAAAGGGAAAAACGTTATTGACTGTAAGTGAATTTTCACATGGAAATATAAGGCTGATGGATCTCTCGAGAGATATAAAGCTATATTGGTGGCCAAATGGTACACTTAAACTTATGGTATTGATTATCAAGAGACTTTTGCCCCTGTTGTAAAGATGAACATTGTGAGAATTCTACTATCATTGATTGCCCATTGGCAGCTCCTACAATGTGATGTTAAGAATGCATTTCTCCATGGAGACTTAGATGAAGAAATCTATTTGAACATCCCACCAAGATTTGAGACACGGGTAACAAAGTTTGTAAGCTGAGGAAGACCCTTTATGGGTTAAAACAATCTCCTAGAGCTTGGTTTAGGAGATTTGCAAAAGTCATGAGAGAGTTTGGGTATTAACAAAGCCAAGGTGATCACACTCTCTTCATTAAACATTATGCTGCAGGGAAAGTTACTGCATTTCTAGTCTATGTGGATGATATCATAGTGACTGCAAATGATGAATTGAAGCAAAGATTAGTAAAAGAGTATGAGATAAAAAAAAACTTGAAAAACTAAGGTACTTCCTCAGTACTGAGGTGGCATATTCCACATAAGGGATTTTTATATCTCAACATAAATATGTGACTAATTTGTTGGTAGAAACAGGAAAGATTGAGTGTAACTCAATCTCTACACCAATGGATCCAAACAAGTTGGGGAAAGCTAAAGAAGAATCAGTTGTTGATAAAAGGATGTATCAAAGACTAGTTGGTAAACGTATATATCTTGCTCACACTCGGCCAAGCATAGCATACTAAGTAAACATGCTCAGTCAATTCATGCATGATCCAAGAGAGCCTTATCTTTGAGCTACTTATATGACTATATATGACTATATACTCCTAATTAACAGAAAAATTATTTCCCACAAAAAAGCGTGTTAGAAAGTTAGTAAAGGTATAGAGAAGTCAAAGTAAGCCACGTTCTTAAAACTATCACTAACTCCTGATGGTATTGTTAGATCATCACATTTTGTTTGTTTTTTTCAATTTTTTATTTTATTGTAAACAATATTATTAAAAAAATTTAAGTTTTATATATGGACGAAAAACAATAGTATAAGGAAGTAAATGATAGTTTTTGAAATTAAGGATTAAATTTTTTTATTAAAAAAAAGTCAAGCTGCAAAGAAACCCTTGTAAATATTTGTACTTTAGGATGTTAAAAAACTTGTATTAGCTACATCACTTCAAGTTCTGTGGGCGTTCATGTTTCGGTTAGTTGACAGATTTGCATACAAACGAAAAAAAATGCGAGAGTAAATAGTTTTTATATTCAAAAGAATTCCTTCACAACAGTCCAAATAATTAGTGAGAAGTGAGACAGAGACATCAACTTTCATCTTATGTTCTTAATCAAACTTGTTACGTGGCGTGCAATCCATACTGAGCCAGCCTCGGTGCAACAAAAACTGTGCGCAAGTCCTTGCCTTTCAATTGACATACAAATCTCTGGAACTTGTTTAGAGATCTGCACAAAACAGAGTAGTGAATTTACTTGGACATTACCAAATGAGTATTACAGCGTGATTCAAGTGGACAGAAAGTTCCGTAAAATGTAAACTGAAGTTTAAACAGTGCAAGTAGTTGTTCATTTTTCACATCTTTATCCAGTTCCTCCCAACCATGCCAGGATAACGGAACCAGTACTTGTTTTGTCAGCCATATACATAGAAACGGCATGGCTTTCTTTTGAAATAACAGGTCATCATTTTTTTCACCACCGTTAACCTCGCAGGAGTTATCACAAAGGTAGAAATTACTGTCAAATGAGGCGCATTATATTGAACGAGTAATGACCATGTCAAATAAGTTCGCCAAGATTTGATCTTGCTAAAAGATGAGTTCTTCACTATATAGCTTGGAAAAGTGTTAAAACTGATGTTTTAGGCCACACCTACATGTCCAATTTTCTTGAACTAAACCTCTGAAATTGAAATGCAAAGATCATTATATTGAACTTAATGGGGCACTGAAATGTTACACACCACACTGACAGAAGATATTAGGTATTACCTTTAACATCTTCAAGTTTAAAATGAAACAACAATAGCATTACGTGATGAAAACAGCATGTGCTCTATACCAACCTTATAGTGCATAAGCTTTGTTTGCAAATATGCTCAATATCCGAGTGAAGTTCTTAAGAGAATAAATCACAGAAAACTAAAATCATGGATTTATCACTTACCTCTTCATACATTTCCAGAGGACCCCAGTGATCATCAACACCGAACAAGAATGTAATTTTACGCTTATTTTCTCTCATGAATGTCCAGTCTGGTGCTTCTGAAAGCTAACATAAAAGAATCGAAGTAGTTAACAATAGGTTGAAGACATATGTTAGCACTTCTAGAGGAGCATAGCTGCCCACTCAAACCTCCTGCTGGAGTTGAAGAGGCAATATATTCTGTAATGTACCTATAGGTGGAGAAACAAAGTAGTAAATAAAACAAACAGATGAAAATCGATCTACAAGTTTGATCAAAGTGAAGTTCCACCAATAATATTTTCCACCAGAAACAGGTGCATAGAATGTTGTTGCAGCCTTAATTCACATTGATGGAGGTCACGAAACACTAAAAGATGGCACAAGTCAGCCTTATTTGGCAAGCAAAACAATTTTTTAGGGGGATACATAACTTGCAACAAGCTACCAGATAGAACGAAGGTGCACAAAAGTGGTCTACGAAATATGGATTCTTGTATAATCATCTTTCAAGAACCCTGTCTTGCGCAACTGTAGACAATTTGTAAAAAGAGGAGGTGTGGTTGCACCATTGCACCAGCCTTCTTAAAAAGGAAATGACATAATAGTATTATATTTCAAATGCACCAAAGTAGATGAATTTTCTGCAAAACAAAAACAAAGGAGGTGGCCACGAAAGGGTGTCATCCTTTTGCTGCCTAGGTATAAATTTATGGGAGGTGGGGTAGGGAAGATGGGTGAGGTTCCCCTTTATAGCTTAATATGGCCAAACCAAACTAATTTGTTGGAAGATAGCAGCAAATGTAATACTTTTCAAAAGTTTGCTAGATTTTACTCATAAGCAAGAGTACCTCTCTGAATTCCGACTGTGCCAAAAATAGCATATTCCGAAATGTGTGGTACTGTTAACAAATGAAAGAGAAGGAATTCAATTTCAGATCATATCGGAAATTTAGGCAATGCAAACTCTTAGTGTAAAGATGAGGACTGACTGCCATTAGTTTTGAAAAGGACAAAACTCAACATGCAAGTAGATTTGCAACCCAGCTCTTACATAACACAATTAGTAAACTATACCCGCAGCAAATGACTGCAAGCAGCGTCGATGGCTGGGGCAGACCATGACTTTCCAATAGTTTTCGACACAAGTGATCTTCTAGCACACTTTGGTAACAATCCCAAGGATCCTATACAGAAACTAAGTAGTGCAGATATAACAGGCGACCTGAAATACAGACAAATATGCTGATGCTGTAAATTCTGTATTCCTTGAAAATGTATGCAACATTAGTTAAAAAGGAATATTCTCTCTATAAGCACAAATTTCAGACAAAAGAAACAGGAACATTCAGAAGTATAAATATTAGAGTAACTTAGATGAGCTGAACAAAGAAATTTTATTTAATTTAACTTTTCCACATTATGATAAGGTAATCCACATGTCCATCAACTAGGACATATTCATAAGGGAAAGAAGATTCTGTGGGCGAAGAGCAATGAGCAGAAATGTATGCAATGCAAGATGAAGTAGGAGCTTTTGAGAAGTAGCAAAACTCAAGATAAAGAAAGAGCTTACTCTGAAACTTTCTTGTATGTAGGCTGCTTCTTTGATAGTGGGTTAAACATCAGAAATGGATATAATCCCACATAATAGATGACCTAAAATCAGAACAGCAATCTAAATCAAAGTCTTGACAAGGATATAATGGCATACAGAAACCATGATCGAGGCAAAAAATAGCCATCACCTTATCTTGACACCTTCTTAGTGTTTCAATGGATATGTATGCACCAATGGAATGACCAACCTTCAGAAAGATCTTCATGTTAGTGACCAATAATTTCAGTTTGGAAACTAGAATCAATTACGTGAAGTAAGACAGCCCTACCTAAAATAACTAAAGCAAGCAAAGAATTGATAGATTATTTAGAATTTTTGTATTCTGAAAATAAACATTTCTCATAGTTATGAAATATGTATGAGTTTTATCAAACAGAACAATAAGAACAATCTCTTCAAGCATATTTTATGAATTTAAAAAAGACTTATGAAGAATTAAATATTTTTTTTACCAATTAATCCTAATATAAGCCCAACAAGCTCAATGGGAGCAAATGGCAATAATGAGCTTTTTAATTGGTCTTAACTCTTAGTTTAAGATCGAGATACCTTCCTACACAAGATCTTTACTCGAATACTCTGTACATGTAACAGTGCATTTGTTGCTTCTAATATTCAGACATCTAATGCTCTTATATGAGTCGGCATAATGGATTTGACATGGGAAAGTCCTCTCATAGGAATAATAATAGAGGAGGAACAAAAAATTGGGGCATTAAGAATCAAATACAGGGGGAATTATATGTCGATATTGTCATGAGTCGTCATCCCAAACACACATGCTGGAAGCTACAAAATAGGCATTAAAAATCTCATTTAGCTACTACAACTACTCCTGATTCATCTGCTAAGAACACAATTACAATTTCTACAAATGAATTTGCAAAATTCACTCAGTACTAAGAAGCATTAAAAAATTCATCGCACCCAATTATTGCAATTGTTGACTGAGGTAATACACTTACATGGCTTATTTTCTCTTCCTTACAATAGGTCATTCATTTTGGTGCCTCAAACCATATGATAGTTAACTCCAACCTTTTTTCTACTTTTTAAAAGTAGTCATCCACTTCTCATGTTACTTTAGCTCATGGATCTACTTCTTACGACAAAGTACTATTCATCCCACTCCACTACTATTAACCCCACTCCATTACTATCCTTGGTCTTAAACTTACCAAGATTTTTCTTTAATTTATTATACGAGTAAATTCACTCGTGCGTTAAATTATTGTATCTTATTCCTCCTTATTACTATATTTTCAAAATCTTATGACGAAGAAAATTATCGGTAAAGGACTTGAATTAGGAATTTTTTACATTCTGGATACCCAGGTGTCCAAACCTGTTGCTTGTTCCAATGTCTTAATTTTGTTTGAAACTTACTGTCAGTTAAGATATCCCTTTTTACCTTTATTAAAGAAGTTATAACCTTAGTATTGCGAGTTCTGTCACTTTGCCAAACAAACATCATCATCCTTCTTTACTTCTTCAAGTTAATAAATGAGCTAGTTTTCCTTTTGGATTAGTATATTCTAATGTTAGGAGTCCAGGTCCTTTTGTCTCCAAAATTGAGTTTCAATACTTTGTTAGTTTTGTTGAAATTTTCTTTTATATGATGTAGATTTATTTAATAAAAAGTAAATCTAAATTATTGTCTACTATTTGCAATGAAATAAAAATCTAGTTTAACGTTTCTGTCTATACTTTGAGAAGTGATAATGTTAAAAAATATTTTTCGATATCGTTCCAAACCTATATGATCTAGAATGGTATTCCACTATTCTTCATCAATCCTCATGCATTGACACATCATCTCAAAATAGTGTAACTAAAAGGAAAGTTTGTAATCTCCTTAAAACTATCAGAGCACTCTTATTTCAAATGCACATTCTCAAATCCAGTTTGGGTTGATGTAGTCTACATTGCATATTTTTTTATCAACCATATGAGCCTTCTTACATGGTGACATCCAAAGGAAAGTGTATATAGAGCAACCACTTGAATTTGTTCCTCAAGAGAAGTATGGAAAAGTTTGTCATTTTTGAAGGTCTCTTTATGGTTTAAAATAAAGTCCTCATACTTGGTTTAAAAATTTTATTCAGGTAATACAAATGCTTGGAATGAATAAGAGCAAATCGAATCAATCAGTCTTCTATAAACAATCTACATCATGCATTATTTTACTTACTATGTATGTGGATAATATTGCCATTAATGGAAGTGATTCTATAGGCATTTTATCTTTAAAGTCCTATCTTCACAGTGAGTTTCACAAGAAAGATTTAAGAGTTTTAAAGTATTTTTTGGGAGTATAAGCGACAAGAAACAAGAAAGGCATCTTCTTATCTCAAAGAAAATATGTATTTGATCTATTAATAGAGACACAAAAGTTGGAAGCCAAGTCATACAATATTCCAATGCTTCCTAATTTATAACTTACCAAAGATGGAGACTTGCTTGAAGACCCTAAGACACATAGAAGATTGGTAAGAAAATTAAACTATCTAATAGTAATCCACCCTAATATTGCATTTTATGTTGGTGCTATAAGTTAATTCATGTCTTCTCAAACCATTTATCATTGGACTATCCTAAATCAGATATTATGTTACCGAATGGGAATTCCTAGATGACGGATACTATATGAAAATCATGGACATGCTCACATTAAATATTTTTCAGATACTGATTGGATAGGTTATAAAATTGATTGGAAATCTACTACTGGATAATATGTCTTTGTTGGAGGAAATTTGGTATCATGGAAAAGTAAGAAGTAAAATGTTGTATCCAGACCTAGTGCAGAATTTGAATATAGAGCTATGGCATAGTCAATGTGTGAGATAATGTGGATATATCAACTATTATCTCAAATTGGTCTTAAAGTCTAAATACTAGCAAAGTTGTAATGTGATAATCAAGTTGCTCTACATATTGCTTCTAATCTTGTGTTTTATGAACGAACTAAACATATTGAAATTGAATGTCACTTTGCCTGTGAAAAAGTGCAACAAATCTCAATCTCTACAGAATATGTCAAAATTGAAGAACAACTTGGAGATAATTTCACAAAAGCTCTAAAGAGTGCGATCAACTATATTTGTAACAAGTTGGGTATGATTAATATTTATGCTCCAATTTGAGTGGGTGTTACAAATTGTAGAATATGTAACTATAAGATATTTAGGACATCTCAAGACCTTATTACGAGCTTGATTATAGAGAATACATTCCCTAATTAGTTTCTGATCTACTTGTATATATATGTAACCCCACTCTATATAAAGTATTAAAAGGAATCAATACATTTTCTCCTTCATTTACATGGACAATCAAGAGTGATGTATATGCTTTTCTTAACTATCTCGCACTTGCATGCTGCACGATATAAGGAAGATCATGGTGTCAAGACAAAAGAAGATTTCTCTCATAAAAATAAGTCTCTCACGGCACTTGTGTGGAAGATATTGTATACCATCTAAATCTATATCATCAATACATAACATCAAGTGATTGAAAAATAGAAGTGTGAAAAGAGTATAGCCTCACCAGCACGATAGGAATTTCCTTTTTCTGCAATTCCTGTTGAATAAAATCCACCTATGGAAGTGCAATAATAAGTGGAGATCATAAGTAAAATTGTATAAATATTATTGCACAATGAAAAGCTTCCAGGAAACATATGTATTTGCTTGTGCATGTATGAAATGTGTACCTGGGAAAATTAACTTTATAATCGGCATAAGGCCTTTTTAAGGGATGAAGACAATCAATGAAGAGCTCAAATTAACATGTTTTAAAGGCAATCAAATTGTGGTATGTGTAGCGGCCATAACAAGAAGTGAGGAGATACCTTATGATCAATTTGTTGTTGCAATGAAAATAACTTTCCACCCTCCCAATTCTAGCAGGAAGAAACTTTCAGTAAGATATATGTTTTTAGACATGAGCATTGGAAAATATCTAATTCAGAAACCCGTTATAGTGGGTGACATCTATCCATCGCCTAGAGAACCCATAAACACAATTTCTTTGGAACCTACTTTCATATCACATCATTTCAAGCATAATGTGCAACAAACAATTAGTTCAAAAGTCTGAAGCAAGTAAAATAGTTTCTTTTTCAGGGATGGAACTAGGTAGCTTAAAATTGAAACCTCCTTGTCTGTCATGTTGGGTGTTAATCTCGTTCAAGGAAATTTTCACTAACTTAAACAATTAAAGCTTAACAGTAATGATACGTACAACCAAAAAATATAAACGCCAAAAAGATCAGCAGAAAAAAACAAGTACCTTTTTGGTGTGAGATATATGTCCAATTACTGCTCATGAACAGAAGAATGGGTAAATTAGACTAGAAACTGAAGAATCAATGTAGAGAGAGACCGACTGACTGAGGAAAGAAAACAATAAGAGAATTGCCTGTGACAGACGCAGTTCCTCCGAGAAATTCGTACAATGACTCCAAAAAATCCTTATAAAATGAAACGACGCCTATAACACCACAACAAACCAAGAATTGAAATAGTCCTCCTATGTAACACTCTCCTAAGCAGAAATAGAAGAGAATCATGACAAAGGCAAGACCTGGATTCCCGGGAATAAACAGAACATGCAATGCAGGGTCTTGAGACACAATCTCTAGCAGTTCAGTTGTGTAACTGATCGTACAAAACCAATCACACCAACTTAAACAAAAATTTTATCGGTAAAATAAGAATATCCAGTAACAGACAAACAAACAAAAGTGGACCTGGAAACATTGCACAATCGAAAACGTACAAGCCTGCTGGTTTTAGAATTCCACTTATCGCGGGCCATGTCTCCTTCCACGATCTTTTCGAATCCTAGTATTGAGACAAATATACAATGCCCAGATGCACACTTTGTATGGTGTTACTTTCTTGTACTTGTATAGTTAATTTGTAGTTTGCTTTAGCGTGTAGGTGTGTAGCTAACTTTCCTCATGGAATAAACGCTGACTTTGGGACGGGATACCTTACTCCAGATACCCCTTTCGGTAACATATCATAGGTCTAGGCCACTGAAACCTAACTGGCTTTGAAGTGTTCAGTTGGGTCCAGAGCCAGACCTCTTCTGGTTTCTAGAATTTGGACTTGGAGCTGTTCGTAAATTGTTGGAAGAGCCCAACATATATGGTTCTTGTTGCCCCTGCCAGGATTCAACCGAACCGAGAGAATTCATGAAGTGGAAATCAGCATCCCAGCCTTAACGGGTCCAAGAGAATCAGAATGGATGTCTTTCATATATTTACTGTACAAAATGCTATCCTGCAATTATGGACATGAATATTTGACCTTTTGGGGACACTGACAGACAAAAATGATGTTGATCCTATAAGCTAGGAGACAAATCAGATTAAGCTTACAACTAATTAACCTGTTACGAGTTCTGTAACCTTTTCAGGCATGGACTTCTCAAGATACAAAAGCTCAATTGACGGATGCTTGTCTGCACCAAAAGCAGGGGTTGGTATAACGACCAATCTAACATTCTTGGATCCTCCTTCTGCATCTGCTTCTCGGCCTCTACTCAAAATCTAAATATCAACCTATAATAATGAAGGATCCAAGTTAAACAATTAGAAGGATTAGACCCTAATTGAAAACGTCATGTATGTAATCACCTTTGGTTTTCAGTGAAACAACTCTCCTTCATTAAATTTTAAATTTATAATCTCAAGAAAGATCAATTCAAAATTTATATGGTTTGATTGTGAAGACTTCCATTCCGTCACTAAATACATAAATATAAAATCGCATTATATTGTACTGAACTTGTGAGAATTGTTATGTTCGAATCAAAAAGCAACTAATTGAGATACATATATAAAAAGAACATTTCGGCATGTCTAAAACTATTTCGAAATTCCTCTTCAAAATAAACATAAATGGGATATAAATTATTTCTTGTTTGTAAGAATTAAAAGAAGGTTGCCAATTGGGTTAAGTAGGTCGTAGGTTACTAGAAAATCAATCATAAACTATGAAAGTTGTTTTCTTCAAAAAAAAAAAAAAAAGTTGTAGATGAGACTAGACTAAATAGAATAATAGTCTGACAAATATTGGGCATGATTTGTGACATTAATGAAGCAAAAGAAATATATCTGGTAGTCGTAGGTCTCAAACTAAACTAACCCAACTAATATTCAACTAACCCTTTTAAAAGAAAAAACAATCCAACTAACCTTCCGACGTTCCCTACCATCGTTAGTTTAGCGTCAAAGGATTTTAAAATTGAATATAGATCAAGGTGTAGGAAACAAAGCATTGTAATATCTTCAAATTCAATTGGATATTAAGGGCTAGGGTTGCGAAATCTTCTGCTAGATGCACCCATACATTTGACAAGTAAACAAGAGGACAAATAAGAGCCACAAAGGTGAATCAAAAAATGAAGTTATAACCTTATATGTTTTTACTGTAAGCATACCTGTTTGGTTGGAATTAATTAAACGGAACAAAACCAAACAAATAGTTTATAATAGAATGGAATGTAATATAATAAAAAAATTGCTTAGAAGGGATAAAATATTTCATAATATAATGTAGTAAAATGATATTTAGAAAATGGATGGAATAGAATGGAATGTATAATAAATGATTATTATATCTCTTATATTAAAATAATTGTTACAGGAGGTTTATTATTTTATTATTAATTATATAAAATATTAACATTAATTATTTAAAACTTTTATTTTTATTTTATATGATTTATATTTAAAATAATTTATTTTATTTTATTTATATAAAATATATACAAACAATTAAAGAATAATTTTATATATTTTCTATTTTCATTAATAAAATTTTATTAAATTTTATTGTTAATTATATACAATTTATTATTTATTATATAAAAATGTTATTATTAATTAATTATTTTATTTTATTTTATGTGATTTGTATATAAAATAATTTATTTTATTTTATTTATATAGAAATATATACAACAATTAAAGAATAACTTTTAAATATATTTTCTATTTATTTATTTTATTAATTATATACAATTTTTATTAAATATAAAACATTATTATTAATTATTTAATAAATTTTATTATATTAAATTTTGATTTATATTTAAAATAATTTATTTTATTTTTATTTATATAGAAATATATACAAACAAGAATAATTTTAATATATTTTTATTAATGAAAATTAAAATATAAAAAATTATTATTTAATTGTTTTGTATATATTTCTATATAAAATAAATAAATAATTTTAAATATAAAATTTTATTTTATTATTAAATATATATTTTATTATTATTATTATAAAATAATATTATTAATTATTTAATAAAATTATTATATTAAATATTATTATATTCTATTTAATATATTAATATTATGATTTGTCGAGTTGGTATTAAGAATTATTAAGGTATATTAGGTAGTATATATTTATTAGTTTACGTTTTATCATAAATCTTCGGAATCGAAAGTTTCTTATTTTCACTGTTTAGGATGGAATAGAACGTAAGTGTGTTACGTTCCATCCACTTCCATCCCTAACTCCTCAATTAAAAAGGACCTTAAGGTGCCACATAAATAAGAAGTTATTATTTGATATTAATAATTAATTAATAATTTAAATTAAATCATATATTTAATGGTAGATTATGATAGGAATACAAGATAGTGGCTTGTTATGGATTCTAAATATTAACCTGTATTAAGTATAATTAATTAGCACACATTTCAACACGAAGAAGAAAAGTGAATAAAAAATATTAGTCTACGCTTCTAATTCTAAAAAGAATGTTATCTTAAAGCATAGGAAGCTTCCCATGCCGCTTGTTGCATTTGTTTTTCCTGTGATATCTTCTAAAGTCATTAGTTTATTTCCCTGCGAAGAAAGTTGCAATTTGACATGTATCGGTTATTAATGGGAGTTTGACACTTGCACGATCAAACTTCCCCCAGCTTTGATTTTCTTGAACAATGAACGATCCATGGACAGCAAAAATCTACCATTCTTTCTTTGCGTAAAAGGATCCAATTCAAGTGGCCCCTCGAAACGTATATCAACTGGATTCCTAAAACTGTTCGAGATGGTTAAAAATTTGTCACTGAAGCCCCTTTCACGCACCATAGCTTAAGCTCTACGTATGACAATTGAGGAGGCGGCACTTGATTCTCCATCCATCCATAGGCGGCAGTGCTTATCGAAAAACATCAAAGCAAGGCTAGTAATTCAACCCTAGTAATTAAAGAACAAGAAGAACATCATCGACCGTTTTAAGAAGGCAAGTGCGAGACGACGCATGCACTATAGAAGAAGCTTCCGGAGCTTGCAATGCACGCTACATGGAAGAAGCTTCTTGTGCGGGCAATCGCGCCAGGGCCGTTCCTATCGTTTTATAGGCCCGGGGCGAAATAAAAAAATGATCCTAATAAATTGAACGAAATAAAAAAAAAGGTCCTAATAAATCAACGGTATACTTAAGTTTATATGTTTATATAAAGCATAAATGACTCAATTTATAAGTTACATGTTGAACCAAATATTAAATGATCATAACATTTAATTTTCTTTTAGGAACATGACATCTTTATAAAATCTATTCAGTTGATAGGAAATGGGCTAGCATATATATATTATTGAATGAGTCTCTCACCATGAGAAAGGAATGAGAATGAGGGCCCTTTTCAATACTGAATGTGTTAATAGCTCCGAAAGGAAAGACATGATAAATGTATCATTAATGGACTTGCATGCTATTTAATTATTGGGTTTGTGTTATTGTCTTGTGGGCAATTCTTTTGAAGTTTAATTCTATGACTAATTAATATTTTTTATTTATATCTCTAAAAAAAAGTTTTTACCACGAGATTAGGGGCCCCTCTTCGTCATGGGCCCTGGGCAAGTGCCCTGCTGGCCGTTGCCCAGGGCCGGCACTGAATCGCGCGATATTTAAGGAGCAAGTTTTTAATGATGTCATAAGGGCCAGATTTTAAGTTTTAAATTTTAATTAAGTCCTTCAAGTCAAAAAGGTCAATAAAATTACAAACTAATAAAATTGAACTCATATAGTACAAAAGAACAATAAAGAAATTTTCAAATTTATTTTGAAACTAAAGTTAGTTATTCAACATAAAAATTAATTAGAATGGCACTTTGGTACAAGTTGGCCGAAAATAAAACAAGATTTAATGTGTTCAATAACTGAAGAATTGAATCTGAATCTACTTGAACCAATTTAAACTAATTAACTAAAATGACATTGAATTAAATGAAAAAAATTAGGCTTAACATAAGTTATTGGCAACTTTATCATTAATAAAGTTAGTGAATATTATTTTACTTTAGAGTAATCATTACATCTTTAGTATTATAATAAATATATAAATATTAATGAACTTTCTAATAACATCTTATAATGTTTGATATTTGTATTATTAAGTTGAATATAATTTCTCATATTTTAATAATTAAATTTATTTATTACTAGGACTCTTAATATAATAGGTAATCTTGATTATATCAATCTCTTAGTGGATTATGTTTTGAAAACTAATGTTTTAGATAAGATTAACTTTGAAAATAATCTTAGATGAAAAGTATTAACATATTATTTGGTGCCTTAAGCTTAAATGAAAGTATTGATAAAACTTCCTTTAATGATGAAGACTTTGTAATAAATAAAATTAATGTCATCAATTTCACCTTTATTTAAGGTATATATATTAAATTCCTGTATGTAATATAAATATAAAACTTATAATTATAAATTTTGTTGCTTCAGGTTTCACTTTTAGTTTATTGCATTCTTTGATGCAAATTCTTGTAGTTATGAACTTATATTGTTCTAAATATTATATGGTGTTCTCTTATAATCAATATCAATTGCAACATTATTATTCATAATTTTATAATTATAAGATAATTAAATGATATTTTGTTATATTAAGTGTAATTATTGTTAGATATTAGATATGAATGATATTATCTATACAAAAATGTAAAGATAGACAATAGTCAAAATAAAATTAAAATTATATAACCTAGGAAGAGACTATTTTATAAATTTATAAAATCAAGAAATTATTTTACAACTTTAAAATGATATCAAATAACATGAAATAGTATCTAATATGGGTCAATACTAAAATGGTACCATATTAAAACCAAAATTAATACTAATACTGTACATCTCCGACTCATAATTAATAATAAATATAATAAGTTTCTTACTTGGTAATTTCGCGGAAACTTCCTTAAAATATTTGTCAAACATATTTCGGGATACACGAACTTTCCGTTGATTTATAGATGACGCCGTCATCAATCTTTTGGTCCGAGTGATAATCTCCTATAAATATTATTGACTAGATTAATTAGGTAAGCCGGAGACGTTTTGATCTATTCAAGCACTCGTTTAATATTTAACATTGAGAGACAGTCATTAACTAACAACTACTAACTGAATGGGTACATGATAGGGAGTTACCCTAAAATTGTCATGAATCAACTTTAGTTTCTTGCATTTGACCTACTGTAGTGTAGATATGTATGTTTGGTTTTGTTTCTGAAGCAAAAAGATACAAGTCAACGATGGATCATCCCATTCTCAGAAGGAGTTGAAATTTGAAATATTGACTAGGATTAGTAATCGTCCGACGTTCAATGTTTTTGATGTTATTGGTTGAACGGGTAATCGGCCTTCTGTGTCTGCATGTTGTTATGAGAAGCCCAGTTTCCAATACACATCCAATATGATAACATTAATTAATGGCTTCGTTACGTATGAATGTTACCAATTATTGGCACTAACTTGACCAAACCTAGTTAATTAATGCTGACCATTTCAAGTTTCAGACAAATTGAAGAGAATCGATTGCCCGTCGTCGGGTCATAAGGTCCCACACGGAAAAGGGGTATGAGGTTAAGGTGACCGACTACAAAGTCAAATACGTTTTAGTTAGGACAGGGTCATCTACTGAATAGTATTTTAAGTACTGCCATAAATCTTTCAACAATTGGTAATGCGCATTATTTTGTAAAATTTTCTATGTTTCTCAAAGCTCTAATAAGCGTCTTTGATTCCAATGTGAAAATAGTTTTGTCTGCACATATATGCTTTTTCTAGAAAAAAAACCACAATAATAAGGAAAATTTTGGTCGTAGCCATGTTCTAAATACAAGTGTCAACTCCTCCACTGCAACGTTTTAGGAGCAAAATGACAGCTTCCGCTTGTTTCCATTTTCTCTAATATTTGCATATAAGAGAATATATGAATAACTATAATATAGCGGTCAAAGTATTACAGATGAACCCATTCTTAGTAATTGCTAAAAGACAGAAAGTGCGAGATGGTCCCGATCGACATTTTGGCGTGAAAAATTCAAAACTATGTAGCTTATTTTAGTATCATAATGTAAAATTCTCTATTCAACTTTTAAGGTGCGACGGGGTTATATGAAAATGCACTGAGGTCATGTGTTGAATAGCAAATGTTGATTATGAAAAACCTGTTACGTCGTAAGGGTATTTAGTCTAAGATGAGGACACTATTTAATTCAGAGGATGATCCATATATTGAATATTAAATTGAATTGAAGTATACCATGATGGTTGGTATACACGTTTTGTCAGTAAATTGACTGCTCTAAATTTCATATTTATTGAAGAGTTTAAGATAAGCCTGATAGAACAATTTCACAGGATTATTTATATACTAGAGGCATTTTTAAAAATTTTCTATCTATTTGTAGCATGGATCTGCTTTAAGAATATAACATAGACATGTTGATTTACTTTTATATTCTTTTATAACTATAAAGTGAGTGAGATGGTTAAAAAGGTGGATAGAGTTATGCTTCTATTAACTTTCCCAAAAGTTGAATCTAACTTTTGTTTTGTGTTGAATTGGAAAATTGAGAGCTAGTTAATTAGCGACGAAAAGTATAAACTTCAATTGATAAATGCTTACGTCGGTGCATACCTAGATAAATGAGTCTGAGCTTTCTTTTGTATTCAAAAGGTGGAATCGTCCACCCTAAGCGTCCCTATATCTCAGCCTAACAAAATTGTGAGGGGGGATAAATCACGATTTAATCTCACTTAAGTTATTAACAAGATAGTCGTTTTTTTTCGGTGAGCACAAGAAGCTACTACATTGAATGAACTCTCACACTGTCACTATCAAGATTCGAACTTGAGACCTTTACATTCAACTTCCTTACTAATAACCACTTCAGCTACTTGTGTGGGTGAGCCCGAGCCTTCTTACGAGCGTTTGATGTTGTGATCAATGACATGCAAAAGTATTAATTACTGATACCAAAAACTAGCAGTAAATAAGAGGTAATCAAATTAACAAACACGAAATATGGGTAACTAACCACCTCCAACATTTGCGCGATAAAGTATGACAAAAGTACCCTTGAATCTTTAACTGCCAAAACTCAAAAGCTCAAAGCATACACACACTTGCGTGTATCAAATACTAAGGAGAGGAGGCGTCCATGCCAAGAAATGTCTCTCTATAATCTTATATTCTTATATATATATATATATAAGACGCCATCACTGAATTCAAAACCTTTCTCTTCGCTCTCAAGCTTCTGCCGATATTGTTTATTATCTCCTCCGCAGACTCGTCGCTGAGATTTTAATTAAACCCCTTTTGTTTTCTAAAGAATCTCCTTCTCCCAGTTCTTGTTCTCTCTGTTTCTTGATTCATTCTGTTGCTCCTGTTTCAAATTATTCTTCACACCCAAGTTTTTCGTTAAAAGGGTCGATTGTCATCCTCATACTTCTGTTGTTACAACAGTTCCGCGTCCTTTTAGACACAGTCAAGGATGTTAGGAGATCTCATTACCAGAAGCCTTGTGTATGCCTTTTTATCTCCCTGTTTTCGTTTCTGATCTTTTTTCTTATTTCCCTTTTGGTTATGCAGAAGATTTTTTTTACGATGTTCGTATAAATTTGCAGGTTGTTTTTGGGGTACGCATATCCAGCGTTTGAATGTTTCAAATCTGTGGAGAAGAACAAGGTTGACAATGCCGAACTCAGATTCTGGTGCCAATATTGGTAACTTCTCTTTTTTTATTTGACCTTGGCACATTATATTCACAAAACTGGTTCTGTTCAACCACTCTTCACCATTCGCTGTGCCAATTTCTTTGGTTCTCTTTAGGAAAAACGCCTATGAACATTTATTGTAAAGGGAAAACTAAAATTATTTTGCAATAGAATTGGCCAACTATCACGTTTATTTAGGATTGCAAACTCAGGCCTGTGATCATCGTGAAATTCATTTGATCAATCAGCGTCGTATTCAATGCCAAAATAGTCACCTTCACCGGTCGCTTCTTTTTCTGGTTTTGATTTTTAGGGTCATCATTGGACTTCTCACCGTTTGTGAGAGCGTTGGAGATGTATTCATGTCATGGTGAGTCCAAGAAGTGATTTTTTTTAAAGCATGCACATACCCCATCGATTTTCTTGCATAATGTTGTTTTATATCGGCGCAGGATGCCAATGTATGGTGAGACGAAGCTGGCATTTATTATCTACTTGTGGCATCCAAAAACTAAGGTACAAAGCAGGCTAAGTTGTTTTTAAGGTACAAAGCAGGCGGTTGATTTAGATGTCTTAAACTTTTGTGAATGATGCAGGGAACTTTGTATATCTATGAAGCCTTGTTAAGGCCTTTTGTGGCCAAGCATGAAACAGACATAGACAGAAAGTTTCTGGAGTACAGAGCTAGAGCCTGGGACTTTGCTCTTTATTACTGGCAAAACTGCACCGAATTGGGGCAGACCACTTTCTTTCAGGCTCTTGAGTACTTGGCAGCTCAATCTAGCAAGTTGAAGACCAGTGGTTCTGAGGTATGTTCAGGATCTCTTCCTATTGTTAGTGATACAGAAACAAGACAAACTCAGCCTAATATTGACAATGATCATTTGATGGGATAATTGTCAAGTTAATTTCTAACAAATCCACATTTTCTCTCTTCCAAATCCAGAAAAACCCAACTCTGCAACTGTTTTTGGCTAAACACAAGAGTTGAATCTTCTGCTAGTAAGCTAATACGATACGCCTGATCCCAACAGTAACTTCCATTTTGAAACATGCAAGTAGAAGCATATGCATTACATTACATGTATTGTATACAAAACTAACATGGTTTATCCTATGTAAAGTCAGAAAACACCACTAACCTTGATCCAATTATAACTTAAAAATTTTTCAATTTTGAGCAATGCTTGCAGAAACTAAACGGCCGCGCACCACCGGACACGAGCTCGGCGGGAAAGCAAGGAAAACGGCCACCACGACCTCCAATGTGGTCAGGACCCACCATCAACCGGTCCTTGTCGTCGGAGTCGCCGAAATTCAACCCAGTCCAACTCCAACTCGACAACCAAACAGAAGTTATACAAACGTTTGACCCAGAAAACATCCCAGAAACTGATGTCAACGAAAAACGCCACCATTTTCCGATGAGACTCCGCCGCTCTAAACCAATCCAGGACTGAAAAGCCAAGTCCCTCAAAAATCACATTATCATTGTACAAAAAAAAACTTTAGATAGAGTCTGTAATTCTTTTTCCTAATTGAATTCATTTATTTTGACATTTCATTTTGTCTGCTTTGCACATTATTGCTTTATGAAGCACGCAATAGGTACAAATAAGCAAAATGACAAAATGTGCTATCTGTTCAAGTGGACCCAAAAGACCGAGAGGACCCGATTGATAGCTCCGGCGATCGTTGGTAAGAAATGTCGGCTAATGAACCCAAAACAAGCACTGAAGGGATTGCGAGCAGAGAATTGGAGCCAAACTCTGTGAAGAAAGTGAGTTCCGGACGAGCTCGGAGACGATGACATGGGCTGCAAGTAAGCCCACGCCGCTTGCTTCACCAGGCGGTTGCGAATTGATATCTCGCAGGCGGAGCCACTGACTGCGGTGGGAGAGTTGACGGAGGAGAAAACGAGGACGTCCTTGAGGGAGGTGTATGTTAAGGATGATTTGGCGGATACCAGCTCGAGGCCTAACCCGGTAGGAGGGGAAGAAGCGACGCCGTTAGTGTACGGAAGATCGAGGCTTGAAGTACGGAGCGGTTTGGAAGGCAGAGTGAGCTTCACCGGTATCATTACGGATGTGGCGATGGAGTTACTCCGACGGATAGGTGGCGTCGAGGGCGCGTTTGATTCCTCCATGACCATTGTATGCCAAAGTCGGGGGACAGAGGAAAGAGAAGGAGTTTATAGTAGGAGGCGCGTGGATATAACGTGCAGAACAATAGGTGGTTGTAAGTTTTTGTGTGGACGATTGCTGGCTTCAATTATTGGCGCGTATTGTCGTCATCTTTATCTCTTCTGACGGAGGAATCCAAATTTTCTGTCCAATTTTATGATGTTTTATTGTATTCAGTGAATCTCAACTATTTATTTATGTGAATTTCACATGTATCTTACATAAATAAATGTAGATTCTGCATAAATAAATAACTAAAATTTACTAGACACAATAAGATATTATAAAATTAGATTATCCTCTAATAGAGACCTTTTCAGTTTCGGTGTGTTTTTTCGTCACGGGGGGACATTTTTCTTATGATTTATTTAGATTGCATTGTGTTTTTTTCGTTAGGGGGAGACATTTTTCTTATGATTTATTTAGAATGCATTGCCAAAATGGAAAATGCTGCTTTGTTTTGTTTGCCCTCGAACTCTCTAGAACTTGATAAAATTTGTGGAGCTTGTTGTTTCTCGTGCTTGTCTTGTCGTTTTGTACTTTCGGCGGTCCTATGTTTTTTCATGTGTGTGAGATAACACTGATTTAATTAACCCATAATCCATAGACGTTGTCGTATTGTAGTTTAATGGTGATCTTTGGGAGCAAGTAGCAGGCAAGTTTATTATCTTAGAGGTGTATGTTTAGTGATAGCATAAACATAAACACCACTTGCTATTTTGCCCCTGGATAAGATTAAATCATATAACTTCACAAAGTTTGTGAGCCAAGGATTTAGTGAAAGCATGATTCGGATTAGGTGACTCCAGCGAAATTTATATCATTTAAAAAAGTTTATGAAAAAGGAAATGCGGTGGAGTTCTCTAAGTTTATGTATTTCCTCTACAGGCTAACAGTGGAACTTAATTATGACTCCTATTACATCATATGCTCTTTTTTGCCCTTGATATTTAACTTGTATTAAAGTATTTGCACAATTGTAAATGATTGCATTTGCCATTTATTAATCTTTGTTTTTCTGGATACAAGAGTTTACATTAAGTCATAATCATTAGTTTACGTGGGGGCTTTATGTTTCTGTCATTCGTGCTTAGAAGTTAGGCCATACTTCAATTATTACTCTTGCCATCAAATTTAATAAACCTCTGCTTTCCATTTTTACCATATATAGGTAGACCTTTAATATAATTTTTAAAATTATGTTACTCTAATGAATTTAATACCTAGGTAGTTGCCTTCCAAACTAGCTTTAAAATATTGCTATCGAATGGTAAGAAAATAAGCATTTTTCTCTGAAAAAAGCATTATACAATAAAATCTAAAACTATTGTGGAAAAATCCGATTAGACCTAGGGATGAATCTTTTGATTGAAGATTAAATTTGTGAAATACTGAAATTTCTAAGATTGTTGCCGTCTTGGTGGTATTTTTGCAGACATACACAAGCGTATATGTGGCCGCGTGAGTGACTGTAAAGTTTTGAGAACTTACAAAGTCATATGTACGCTCTTATATATGACCATGTAAGTATGATTAGACATACACGGTTACATATATATCAGCGTATGCAAAAAACTTTATAGTGATGTACACAGTTACATTCACGCCTATGTATATGATGATGTGAGTCCACAAAAACACATACACGCCTGTACGTCGTGTTAAGTCATTGGTAAACAATATATTTACCGTGTTTATGAATTAACAATTATGATTATAAACAATATATTTAAATATTGATTGTTTTAGATTGATGAACATACTCCTTCAATGAAGAGTTGTAATCTGGTATCAAAGATAGCAATAAAAACTTCTAATCTCATATCAAGAGAAGATAAAAGTCCAGGTCAATTGAAAAGTTAACTTTGGAGTCACTTCAATAAGACTAAATCAATGGACAGAGCAGAAAAAATCAAATGTAGGCATTGCCAGGAGATATTGGTCAGGAGTTCAAAAGGTAAAATATCTCATTTAAAGAGACACGTGGGTTCGTGTAATAGAAAAAAGATCGTAACACTATCAGGAGGCCAAACATTTTTTACACCTAACCTTATAAGTGGGAAGAATAAAATGACTATAATATCTTACGATTGTAACAAATCAAGATTTTTGATTGCTTCTATAGTAGTTGGTGATAAACATCCACTATCTGTAGTTGATATCAAAAGATTTAGGATATTTTGTCACTCATTACAACTGGCCTTTAAAGGTCCAACTCAAAATACATTGAAGAAGGGCATTATAAAGATATACGAGGATAAGAAGAAAGTAATTTTAAGAATATTATCGAGTATTAAAGGACGAATTGTCATTATAACAGATATATGAACAACTAATAACCAAAAGAAAGGTTACATAGCATTGACGACACATTATGTTGATAATGAATGGACTCTAGGTAATTAATTTTTGACGTAATTTATATTCTTTAATACTTTTATCATTTACATTTTCATTATGTTATGATTGATATTGGTTATATTTATATATGATAGGTTCATTTATGTGTCAAAATCACATATAAGCTAAAGGTTGGCAACTATATTGGGAGATTGTTTTATAGGTTGTCCACTGTAACAGTCGATAATTATAGCACAAATAATTCTATGATTGAAAAGTTGAAGAATAAGATATAAGTTGGGAGCTTGTTGGTTGGTGGAAGATTATTCTATATGCGTTGTTTTGTGCATATTTTGAATTTGATTGTGAATGATGAGTTTAAGATGTTAAAGGAATCAATTAATTCAATTCGAAATAATGTAGTATATTACAGTGCAATACCTAAACGAGTTATGAATTTTGAAGAAACTATTCAACAATTATACATTTCGAGTATAAGGAAGTTGATCTTAATTGTCTAACCAGATGGAACTTAATCTTCAAGATGTTGGAGTCAATAATCTATTATGTTGATGTGTTTATTAGACTAAGACAAAGAGATTTACAGTTCACATGTATGCTTACAAAAGACCAACGGGGCTAGAGAACTTTGTATAAGGTTATAATTATTTTACACTGCGACTGAATTGCTTTTAGGAGCAAAATATCGAACTTCGCACTGTTGCTTTAGCATGATGTGTGAGATTAAAAAAAAAAGTTTTATCTGATTGGATGTTTGATTCCATTGAGGTTATTTGAGTTATGTTAGAGTACATGATGGAGGAATTGAATTATTACTAGTATATGATTGGATATAATATTGTAGTCGTTTTGTTTTAAGACCGTTGAGTCCTAGTCAGGTAAATAGGCATGCCTAAGGGTCTATACCGCTTCTCGTGATACTTGATGATTCGACACTCGGTGTCTTTCGTTATTGAGACATAAGTCTCTTATGTGATATGATACCAATTATGATATCTTCTATAAGTCCTGCTACCCACTTCTGTTGACAAATTAGCAGTCATTTGATTGTGTATTTTGATATATGTTGGATTTTGAAATAAACAAAATGATGTTTTGAATCAAGGGATTGTGCCTTCTTTGATACTCGATTAGTTACTATGCAATCAGAATATCCCACCCCCTATTGGAAGGGTAAAATGGTAAAATTGGCATAGGATGGGATAGATTGAGATTGCATAGATCGCTCATGATAATAGGATTGCTACACAAGAGCAATTGTGCACATGAAATTACAAGACATGCATTCATGACATTTCCGGCTTAGGTTTCAAATTGAGATCTTTTGTGAAATTTATGGGATACTTGTATTTGAAAACTTATTCGAGTCGCCAAAATTGTTTTATATTTTATGGGATTTTCAGAATTTTTCTGGAATTTTCCTAGAAAATTCCAAACCGCAAAAACGCCGGTCTATGGCCTAAAGGTGTTTTTTGTTTGGAAAATGTGGTTTTCGTGTTTGAAAAATTATTTGGAGCGCCGTAAAGTGTTTTCCATTTTGGAGATTTATGAAAATTTTTCGGAATTTTTCGTTAAGTTGTCTTGATAGGAGAATTTCCAACGAAATTTGTTGAGTGGGCTTTTCTGACTGAAAAGGACTGCAAAATGACATGGGATTAGTGAATAATTAATTATGGAATTATTATAGACTTATTAGCATAAATTGGGTTTAGATTAAATTAGATTAAGGATTATGATTAAAGTAAGTTAATTAAGTTCTTTTGTCTTTTCTCCATTTCAAAAGCCAAGTGGCTTCTAGAATTTAATGTTTTGTCTTTTATACTCTTCATCCACGACTCATGTTGCTTGCTTTGCATAAAAGGGACTTTGAAAGCTTTGAAAGCCAAAACACTAACCATCCGAAAGTTGCATCTTCTTTGTAAGTTGGTTTGTTCTCCACCTTCGAAATTCTCTTCTTCTCTTTTCATACAAAAAGTTGGTTCCTTGCTTGCTTTTCTTCACTCACAAACCTAGCTAGATCCTTGACTTGGTGATGATCTTGATTATGCTTATGATTGCCGGGTGAGGTATCAAAGTAGGAAGGGTGGAGAGGTTTAAAGCTTTGGAGAATTGAGAGCTTGAACTTGTGTAAGGTGAGTCTTGATGGTTGTTTTTATGTTTTTGGTAGTTAGAAGCAATTATGGGAAGCTCTTATGCATTTATTTCATGATGATAAGGGTAGGTTTAAATGGGTATAAATGTATGCTTGTGTATGGATGCATGAATGATTATAGTTCCATTGAGTTTGGCTTGGTTTGGATTGAGTTTGTATGGTTAGATCAATGGAAAACTTAGGAATATAGTTTGTGAGGGTGCTGCCAACTTGTGTATAATTATATAAGTAAATGTTGTGATGGATTTGTGGTTGAATTAGAATGACAATTTGATGTTTAGTGATGTGTTATGGATGTTGGAAGTGATAGAAGTTAGGTTAATGGTGAAAGCTGGAAATTGAGTTTTGAACCTATGGTACTGTTTTGATCATAATAAATTGTATAGGTGAGCAAATGAGGTGAGGTTTGTGCCCACTGAAACTTTGGGATGTTGGCTTCATTTTAGTGTGAAATAGGTGTTGGTAAATTTTAATGTTAGAAGGTCGAAAATTGGCATGGAAAGTTTCTGTTTTTGGGTCTGGGAACAGTACCCGCAAATAGGTCAAATGAGTTTTGCTAAATTTTCTAAATTAATTGGTATGGAATTAGGAAAATGGTCTTCATGAAAGTTGTAGCCTATTGAGTTAGCTTTCCATTGCCACTGATCTTGCTATTTTCGAGTTGTATGTTAGGAGATATGACCTGATTACTGATGACTGTTTTATGCATTGGCTGAAACTTAGCTGGATTGGCACATTTAGTGCACATTCGGGTTTGGAGGAATTTTAGGAATTTTTGTAATTTGATTTGAGTTTGCATTGTACTGAAGAGTTCTAGATAACAGATTGATCTTGAAAATGATATATGGCTTATAATATTTGGAAATCAGATGTGGAGATATGGAATTTCAAAATCTGGACCTACATTGTGATGTTAAGTGTTGTTTAGGTCAGAAACTTGCATGACAGATTTGAAAATGTTAGAAATCGAATTGGAGTTTGAGTTCTTCATGAACATTGAAGTTTGGGATCTTATCTTTCAGGAACATAAGGTTGTGATTTTTGTGACATTTGTGCTATGAGATATGTTGAATGGAAAATTACTGTCCAGATTGGTTGATTTCAGAAGACAGATTGTTTATGGAATTGTATGATATAGTTAACAATCGAATTTGATGTTGGGTTGTTCATGAGAGTTGTAGATAACATTGTGAACTGATTGCTCATATTTTGTGGTAATTTTAACTAAAGAATCAGTGAGTTATGGAATTGGTAAGGTACTGTCCTGTTGTGATAGGTTTTGTGTAGGCGGTTGGTGTGATTGGATTTTGACACCTTTAGGGTGAAATTGATTTTCATGGTCTTCTTGAGAATTATAGAGCTTTTCATGATCTTTCCAACAAGCTATGACTTGTATTTTCCGAATTGTATGCTAAGAATATAGGAGTTGGAAATTTGGATTGAAATCGGGAAAAAAAGGAAGAGGAATGGGTGAAGTCGGTCACTGTATGCGCGTCGCCGCCGGTAACGAGGGCTTAGCGTCACCAGGGCGACACGTCGCTCTGGTGACGACAAGAGGTCGCTGGGCGACATCTCGCCTCAGCGACGCTGCTTTTCCATTTTTTTATTATTTATTTTATTGGTTAATTGGTTAATTTGAATTTTGGTTTCTTTTGTCAATTTCTTTTCCGTCCGTCCGATTGACCCGATTCTAGAGGCATCGGATTTGTAAAATATTGAATTTCATTTTGTAAGAAATTGGGAATTTTTGACGGAAATTGACGTGGGCCCGGTAATTTGAGCCTTTACTCACTGCTTTATTTAATTGGGGACCTATAGAGGTCCGAATCGCGCACCGCCGCGCTTTATGGATTTCTAATTTTGATAGAATTTTATTATGGGAAAATATTAAATTAGGACCGAATTCATGAACATGCATATCTCATCAACATGAGCACAAATTTCATATTTACGACTCGAGACTTTTTCCGATTCATATAGAGGCTCAATTGGAGCGCCGAGTGACCGACGTTACAGAGACTTTCCAAGCATTTGCTCGGAAGTAATAGGTGAGTAACCTAGTTGGTTTCTCAAATTTCGGTTGTTTACATGCTCAACGTGAATTACGTGCAAAAGTGAATTGAATGATCACCGTATTAATACCGCATGTATTGTATGATTTTACCGACATCGTAGATCGGGCTTTATAGCCACCATAATCAACATCGCTACACTGGGCTTTATAGCCAAACACCGACATTCATCAATATCGCACGGCATGCATAATTGCATGATCGATAATGGACGTGCCCAAGTTGTTATTTTTACCGAGCAAGAGCCGAGCTCTCATATCAGATCGACCGCCTCGAGCCCGAGGGGAGAAACTCGACGCGCCCCCACCAACACCGATCGAGCACTTGGGCACACATCAATAATCGGAAAGAGTCACATATGCATTGATTCGCACAAATGACCGCTCGTGACATATACCGCTTTCATAATGGTATGAATTATCGTGGAATGGTTTTCTATTAATGGACATTGTTATCGACTATTTATCGTGATTGATTATTATCGATCGCATCAGACGCCATGGGCGTAATGCATGATTTGAGGAACCATCGATGATGGTTTTCACCGAGTTCGCAAAACTCACCCAAAATTTGCATCTATTTTTCGTCTTCAAGAATACCCCGCTGACACGGAGTATGTCTCATCCGAGACGAGTAAAGGTTAGAGGTCGGGATCGCCAGGTTCCGCATTAGTGTCTTAGTAAATTGTATTCGCAATCATCGATAACAAGGCTTTATATTTTATCAACCATTGTGGTATTAATGTTAATCGCATTGGTGATTGTAATTATTATCGGATGACCGTAATAACCTAAATCGGTTTTTATTAAACACGATTGTATTTACTTATGTGTGTTTGCCGTGAACGTGGAATTAATGTCTACAAAAGAAAAGAAAAAAATATATCGAGTTTTAAATCGATCGATGTAGTACGCCACTTTCGTGGGACACGGACTCGGATATCACCAACGATATCGGGTTCGGGTCTTACGGGTATGGGTGTTACATTTGTGGTATCGAGCCCAAGAGACGTAATGTATCCGGGCACATCAAACATAGTCAAATTGCATGCATTTGAGTCGTGTCGTTGCAGATCGTGATAATCGATCCCCAGTATGAGACGACGAGGATAAATCCTACGTGTGCATATGTGTTAAGTGACTAAGTGAGAGAAAAGTGAGACCAGATAGAAAGTGAACCCATGAATGTGTTTGAGCAATGAGGAATGGGAAAAGGAAACGAATTAATGAGAATTATAATGTATTGTGGTGTGTATGATCGATTAAGGAAAGATTACGACTGAGAGAACGAATATGTCTAGAACTTGGAGAGGTCCATTAGAAATATGAGAAGTATATTGGTTATAGGCCGTAGTAAAAGTTAAAGTTCGGGAATGAGAGCTCTGATTGTAGATGCGATGAAATGGGAAATATTGAAACTAAGTAAAACGTAGATGGTCTGATTAGGCAAATATTGATTCATTGTACTACACCTATTGGTGTTAGACATCAGGAGATATCATAGAGAGATGATGATAGTGAGATTGTAATAAGAGCAATATTGTACCATAACCGTCACCTAGAACCGAAAGAGCAAAGTACCTAGTAGGGAAGAAAAGTAGGCATGGTGAGATAAAAGTGTATGATAAATCGAAATGAACTCGTGAAACGGTTATGATTATGAGCGATAAGCGTGAGACTGAAATGGTTATGTGAATATTGTGATAAGGGTTTGGAAATCAGATAATAAAATCGTAAGGAAAAAAAAAAAAGACAGATCGACAAGTATATCGGGAAATTTTGGATTAGTTGAATATGTAGATCGGACATAGAATGATAAATGGATGGAGATACAAAGAAGTAGTATCAACGGATTTGTCGGGTATCGGGATTGTGAATACCGAGGAAAATAAAGAGATACGTAGTAGTAAGGAAATGACAAGTGTATGAGTCAAGTCGTAATGACCTTACAAGATCAAGCCTCGCATGTGATTGGATATGAAAATAAAATGATGAGACATATAGTTCAATGATACGTGGAAAATGAAACAATGATAGTGATATATGAAAAGAGTTGTCGATTTATCGTTGAGAGTATCTATGGATAGTAAAGTCAATCGTGATGAATGAAACGATGTGAAAGATACATGGAAAACATAGAGGAGATGATCGGTGATCGAGTATAGTGGTTATAAGTGTAAGGGTTATAATGGATTAAAGTATAAGAAGAAATAAAGAATAATTATGGAATCAGTCCTCTATTTGAGGATCAACATATATAGAGAGGAGTTTGGTGAAAGTCTAAAGGGTATAGGTTATTAATTGGTCTCCTGATAAGATGAAATATGTTCGTGATGTGTAGCTGAATAAGTGTTGAAGAAGTGTTTAGGTGATTGTTGAATGGGACCTTAGTGCAAGGAATGTTCTGTTCTTTTATTGATGGCATATAGTGCGATAGTTACGTAATGATTGAAAAGCACTTTGGGACACTAATTGGCTGATGAGATTTTGTGAACAAAGATAATGACGATATAGCAAGACTTATGTGAATGACTAGAATAAACGAGAGTATGTATGTATTAAATCAAAATGTGAATTGAGTCATGTCTCAAGAGGAGACTTAGCATACCATCGAGGTTTTACGACCGTGTGTACGGAAATGTAAAGTATTTAATGACGTAAATGGAATGTTGATTAGAGGTGATCCTATTGCAAAGTGAATTCTAGTTGGATCAATACAATTTGTGGATGAATTAGTGTTCGAACATGGCATATCGGGAGATTAAATGAAATAAATTAAGTCGTAAGGAATATATATATATATATGGAATTTGGAGTTACTTGGGATTGGTTATAAAGTGGATACATCCGAAGTCATAAAGCTCAAAATATTGGAGGAAAACGTATGAGTTATAAGATTGATAATTGTAAAGGAGACATTTGGAAAAAATTTATAAATTGAGTATTGATTGTATCGCTCAACTGGAGACTTGGCAATCAGATAGAAATGTTCCAAGAAATGTTATGATACAAATCGATGAAATTGTGTGAAGTGATTTTTGTGCATAGGGACAAGTATAATCGCATGGGTCGCTTTGACTAGTGATTGAAATATATTGTTTGGAAAAATCGAGACTCTATTCGATGTAAATGTGTTTAGAGGTAGCCATGATACGATAGTGATAATGATTAAGATAAATTGCCGACGCTGATAAAAAGGTATTGGAGACTTTAGATTCCTATAAGGATACATCAGGTTAATTCGAGAAAAAGATGGGCATAAATGACTACAATTTTGAAATAAATGTAAAATTTCACCCACTAAACTTAAAGTAGATAATGGGTAAGCAAAGTGTTTCGGAAAATGGGGATACCGGATAAGGGTAAGAATGGTTAAGAGTGAAGGAGTTTAAGTAGTGAATATGCAAGTCAAATCGAATTACAATATCGAATGATTCAAAGAAAAGGTATGTAAAATTGATAAAAGTGCTAGACTAAAAAAATGAATAAGAAAGTGAATAGTCAAAGTTAGACATTCTAGTAATCATATGTGAAAAGTGAAATTGTTTATAATCATAGGTTATAACCATGTTATAGAGTTCGATTTCATCGTAGGAAATATTGCTACATCGCATAATGCTTAACGGAGTCAAAGACCAATATGGATTTGA